>BSBK01007285.1:0-127500 GCA_027943335.1 Chamaecyparis obtusa
GTCCCCAAGACTTCCTCTTTGATATGAAAATCCCCTAGTGGACTTTTTGCGAAAGACAAGACAAATGATGACTCTAAGAATGATGATAGAGAAGAAACAACATTGTCTCCTAACAGAGATCTTGGTGAATGAATTCTCGCAATGGGTGAAAACTTAGAAGAAACGATTAGAGGGTCTGTGAGGTGATGAAAAAGAGTCTTTCATACATTAGACCATTTATTCAGAAAGATGGTTTGTATTTTTCTAGAGGCCTTTCACGCATATCCCTTCAGTACTAGCTTCTTCATTAGTATTTTGTACTATAGATTTACGTAATCCATTACTCCGCAAAAAATTATTTCATATTCTATGAAATCTATATTTTAACTTCATCTCCCTTAATTCATCATTTTAAACTATCTCCATTCTTAGGTTTAATAATATTATAAATAATCATCATAAAATAGTATAAATTTTATTTAATATGTTTCTATTAAAAATAATTATGGTTTAAATATATATTATGGTTAGGATTAGAGCTAGGTAGGTTTTAAAATTTATGATTAGGATTTTGATTTTATATATTATATTATATTATTATAAGGTAAGTTATTATTTAAATTTTAAAAAGTATTAAAAATAATTATGGTTTAAATATATATTATGGTTAGGATTAGAGCTAGGTAGGTTTTAAAATTTATGATTAGGATTTTGATTTATATATTATATTATATTATTATAAGCTAATTTATTATTTAAATTTTAAATTTACTTTTTATTAAACTGTTGTGAGAAAAGATATAAAATTCATCAAAACATTTAGAAGTTATGTTTATGAAGATCTCGATGGCTAGCTAGAGCCAACCATTGAGAAGGCTCATCAGTTCAAATATGTGTAATATTCAATTGGACTTAAATTCAAATTGGTTTTTATTTGCTTTTACAACTCTACATTTTTTTCCCAAAATTGATACCTCTCAGCATTCTTTACATGGATTTGATAAAATATAAGTATGCTAGTCATTAAATGAATGAGAGAGGTATATATATTGACCAATGTTTGTGTTGCAAACATAATAGAATTAACCATATTGTTTATACAATGCTTCTAATCGAAGAGCGTCAATGACAACCTAGGGATTTAGAATTTCAAAACAACTTAAAATAACCTATGCATGTAAAAATACCTCTTTCTAAAAATGCTCAAATTGGGACATTCTTGATGGGATATAAGCACCAACCCCACCCTTCAAATACCTTGTTTGTTCCTCTCCCAATTCCATGTGTTTGTAACAGTCCACATTTCTTTTTTATGTACATGGATTCCAATTTGTGTTGTGGTTGTAAAAGACACCTCTTGACGAAATAGTTGGCCTTCCACTACCTTGCAGTTATAATTTTTTTTAATTTCATATGCTACTACAAATGTAACTCTACCAACTCAATATAGTAGACAATGATATGAAAGTCAAATTTACTCAAAAAGGCCAAATGTTTACAACCAAATTTTCTTCCATTATAGAAAGCCTCTCAACTTAATAAATATAATAAAATTAAAATTTTAAATATTTAATTATTTTTTAAAAAAATTAAGGTAACAAATACAAATAGTTATTCTCAATTGTAAGGGATTATAACAATCTAGGTTTAGCCCAACATAATACAATTAGAAAATAATAATAATAATAATACGTCTATAAACTATATATTACAATCTAGAAGTTACAAACTATTTATCTCTAAGTTTTATGTTCTTTTCTCTCTAGCATTCTGATGATGGATCATGTAGTATGATCCGAAACATTGACGGTAAAAAAATGCTACACAATTGAATCGAGAAACTGATACTTAAACAGATAATAAGTTATTTATTGTGTTTACATGAGAAACGGTGGTGAAAGGCTGGAGATGGCGTGAAGTGACTCGTTTGGGCAGTGCCGACACCTTAGTTGGTCGATAATTATTTTTCCTATTCTAAGACAAAATAAAAACACATCAGAAATAAATGACAACGCCCATAACACTGAAATTAACTATTTTTATAATTCCTCCTTGAAAGGAGTACATTATTCTGCTGCTCTCCAAAAACATCGTACTCTCTATCACATATTCCTAGTACCTAGTCCAATTGAAATTGTGGATCAGAATTTTCTTTCTCTGTCATTGAAAAAACAATGTCCGCAAAATGGGTCTTCAAGACTGGGTTTATTGATTATTTAAGTAGATGCAGTTTTAGTGGTGGTGTTGAGGATCTGGACCTCCAGGAATTTCTCTTTTGCATTGAAATCTTGGCTTCATCTTTCTCAGCCCCAACGATCTAGACTGTCCAGTTTTTCTTTGAATCGGCTGCTTTAAAATTTACAGAACAAACTTCAATTGGTCTTGGGAATAATAAAATCAAATGGAAATATAACTGAGATTCAAGCAAACCTTCGACAAAGTTTGGTCACTTGTGGAGTTTACAACTGTAATGCCTTCGTGGTGCCCTACCTTCACGTATTCCATGCTTAATCTGCCCCCTACATTAAAAAAATAAGGAGAAGATGAAAAGAGTTTTTCATGTCTTGAGTAATAGAGTTCAGTAATTAAAATGTTTGCTCTCAGAATTATTATATTGTCTATTTCTATATTTTATATAGATTTTAAAAAGTATGAGGATGCTAATTATTTCTACATATGCATATAAAATGTATATAATGAAAATATATATAAAGAAACAAAGGAGAAGTTGTACTTACTTTTTCTTTCTGAGTTGCCACATCCATGAGAGAATGTTGGGTGAAGTAGCGATGCAGTAATAAACAAGAGCATTGTCACAACTACAAAGCGGAAAGCCATATTTGATCTTGCTCTACTTTTTCTCTCTCAACAATCAGAAAAAACTTCCAAACTCTTTAGGATCTGGCGATCTGATTATCTGCTGGGTGTTATTTCGTAAAGAAGTCACACGACTTATATAGCTGTGCCTGTAACTCTGTGGTCCTACCCAAATCTTAGCTGGAAAAATTAACGTCCCACCACAGATTTGAATTGCGCAAAAAAACAATTAAAAACCCAAGCAAATGCTACAATGACGTGGAAAGCTATTAACGGCCGCAAACCGTTGTTATCGTTTGATAATTCAATAGATGATAAGGCTCTACTAAAAGTCTTCCTTCATATTTACCATTATTCTTCTCCACAAATATTAAAATAACACAGCGCATGCTTAGTAAGTTACATGATGCGCAGTATTGTTTGAAATTAAGCAATGAGAAAAACCTACTACTCTAAGCTGTCACGAACTTATTTTAATGGAGGCTCACGGATAACAACTTAACAGAGAAAATTACCACTTGTGATTGTTGGCAAATACTTTCGCCTTCAAGTTGTTTTACTACAGAAAAAACCACCCCGCAGGTAATGTTTTTTGTTCTCATTCTCTGGTGCGTAAATTGTTGAATACTTAAGGCCCTCCTAGTCAAACAAAAAAGGGAAATTGCTTAGCATTAGGAGTACACACAGACTCTTCACCACATAATTTGTTCGTGGTGGCACATATTTTCACTCTTATTTTAAGCCTATAGAGTGTGCACCTCCAAATTGAGTTTTTAATAGTTTTGCTTGTCATTTATATATAATAATCTAAATGCATGCTTTCACATACATTTGAATATATACTGTAAGAGTTGGCAGACCAGACTACCTTTTGTTGGTGGACAATGTTGGGATATTGGACAGACGACGTTCTTATAACTGGGCTTATATATGGAGAGTCGTTGGATGTGGAAAAAACAGTCACTATAACAAAACAAAATTCAAAGTTCTTGTAATTATGCTGTCATGAATTGTAATGGTGCCCTTATCTTCATCGAAATTGTAACTAGGAGATTGAAAGGTGTCTATTTCATTTAATTCAAATCCATTTATGAAAAATGATTGTTCTCAATGTTATGGTCATCTGTATATCCATATATAAGTGAGCATGAATCAATGTTATGACCATCTATATACAAATGAGTATGAAACAATGCAATAATGTAACAATGCAGTTAGCCTTTTTTCCTTATAAAAATGTTTAGAGATATCATTTTCAAAATGTTTGTTTCATTTAGATTGTATTGACGCATAAAAAATGGTGTTTGTCAATGTTGTGACTACTCATATACACTTATAAATAGGTATGAACATAATGCAATCAACTTTTTATTTCTTATCATTTTTTTCTTGTGTGTCCTTATTCTAAATACATGTGTAATTATATAGGTTTTTCTGAAGATAGATATGATAGTAACATTTATAGTCACAATATGTAAATAAAGATGATTTTATTTGCCGGACTCTGCATGTGGCTTCTTAGCTGAAGACAACTTGTGGTTTAGATGTATGCTTATTTAAATTGTTCTAATCCACTATATAAAGACAAATATGTCAATGTCTATGTATTGCATCTTGTTTCCATTAAAAAATATGAATTAGTATTCATTAGTAATTTTGTCCTAACAAGTTATTTTAAGATAACAATCATACATTTTTTTAAAAAAAATTTAAAGATATTAGCATGTCAATGTGCAAAAACCTAAGGAGTACATATGGCCTCCCTTTTTCTTTATATTTTCATTAATATGCTCTATTGTAGTGGGTTTTTTTTTTAATGTCACTAAAACATGGTTATCAATCTATTTCTTGCAATTTTGGTAGTCTATAAATCACCCAAAATAACATAGAATGGAATTCATACAACTTAGCAATACATATTCACCTAACATATTGTAGCTTGTTAATTTATGAATTCATGTACCTTGTGATCACCCAACATAGTGGGACTTACTAATTTGTGATCATTGCTGTTGTTTATGCTCCTTAAGACATTGGTCATCCATGGTAATCTTATAGCATAATGCAACATTTTAGACCCATGGGAATTTTATAATGTGCATGATCCCTAGCAACAAATCAAACTAATTATAGATTCATGTGTCCATCATTTTCTTACTCAATTATATTCCTTCATTATGAACTTCTAATATGCATTTTCTTGTATGTCTTTTTAATCCTTGATTAGGTTTCTTAGTGTATTTTCTCTATACTAGGAATGATGATTGGTAGAAAAATAAATTTTTATATAGAGGTATCATTACCTCACTAACATGGAATATTTGTTTGATTATTCTATCATTGTACATTTCACAATTATCTTATGTACCATGCATGCTTGCTTCATGTCTCACATATTTATTGTAATACCCCTCTTGTTTGCAGTTTTGAGATCAACATATCTTGATGATTTTTTGGCTTTTTATTTCTCTTGAGTGCTATCTCTATGTTCTATTTTAGTGTGTGGATAACCTAATCATCATGAATCATGATGTATTTAGACTATTGGTCATTGTTGTAATTGCATTGTTCAAGATGTGTACTTTATGATTGATCCCTTATATGGGTTTGATGTGCTATTTGGTGATGATATTTCATGTGATGTGTGTGAAATAATATTATGTTCAAGGGTACATGCACCAAAATGGTGAATAAAAGGGGGATTGGGTGGCCACTTATTTCCCCTTAAATCAACTAAACTTGAACTTGAAGGAGCAATTTGAGTTTGATGTGCTCAAAATTTGAAAATACCAAAAGAACAACAACTCTAGTACTTTGAATCTAGTTCATAAAATACTAAAAAATATTTTAAAATGGATAATATTAAGAGGGTCAAATCCTTCACATACACAAAAGTATTTTTTTCTTTTCAACAAAACATAACATACGGTCTAGTGTGTAGGTCAAAAATATTATAGACTTTGCATTTAGTATTTTGAAAAAGCCTTTGGTAGAAAAATAGTTTAGAGTGAGTGCTAGAAGTTGTGTATGTTTTTATAATTTTTTGATAAGTATTTTTTTAATTATTTTTCAAAGTGGACACATCCTAAAAATCATATACCTGTTTGTGTGGGTCACATAAATTACACCAAATAATGCAAAATGAGAAATTATATTTTTTAAATTGCAAAGAATGAAGTGTAGAACAATAATATATAATTTCTTTAAAATTTGGACTATTAGGTCAAAATTTATTTAAAAATGGTACATCTATATTCTCTGAGAACTATAGAAAGATTGATGAAAGAAATTAAAAATAAATACTTTAATGTTGTTCAAATCTATAAAAAAAATTATATAGTCAAGAAGCTCAGGAGATTTGTAAAACTATGGTGGTAATTATACAAATACACACTTGATAATGTGTGAACCGGGTGATGAGGAAGTTGAGAAGCCAAATTGGAAGAGAAAAAGAACACCAAAAGGAGAGAAATGAAGATCCCAAGCCAAAGGCTTTTCATCCAAACCTAAGTACATGCCTACACACGTACATGTTATTCAAAATACTATTTGTAATAAAAGAACACATTCACTTTTATAAGAAAAAACATTTGAACACATTTCTCTAAATAAGCATAACCCATACAAATTATGTTAAGCAAGAAAAATATGTACACATTTCCCTGAATAGAAGCTAGATGAAATACATGTCACAACTCAGCATTTTAGTTCTTGAAAACATGTATGTGTTTTTAATGCTAATATTTTATCCTCCACATATATTTTTTTCCATCAAGATATATACGTTTAAGATACAACATTTATTTAAGTTATATTTTATGTATATATTGTTAGGGTGTTTGAGAATTGTTTTAGATAGATCTAGGAGTCATAATGCAAATTCTAGGTTTTAGATCATATAATTTTTTAGACTTAGTCAAATTTAGTTGTTAGTAGGCTCTTATCATCATTATCTTGTCGTATCTCTATCTCATGCTCTTTGTCTTCACTACTCTCTAAACCCATCTATTCCCCTATCACTCTACTTATCTTCCTTCTCTACCTCTATCTATCTCACTCTATCCTCTCCCCAACCTCTAGATCTTATAATTTCTTAGCCTTAGTCAAATTTCTATAATCACTAAGCTCTCTCTCTCTCTCTCTCTCTCTCTCTCTAGAATTATACACATTTATCACTCCTTTCATATATCTCTACCCCCCTCTCAGTCTCTCACCTCTCTACCCCTTTCCATTTGTCCATATCTATCAATAATCAGAAAAAAAAAAACACAAAGAAAGGTTATATCAAAAGAAAGAAAGAGAGAGAGACATTAACAAATAAATGTGAAGGAGGGAGGGAGAGGTATGTAGATAAATAGTGTATGGGGAGAGTGATGGGGAGTTAGGAAAATAGAGATAAGTACAGAGAAAAGAAAAGAGAGAGGTAGAGAGAAAAGTAGGGATGAAGAGATATGTAGGTTATGAGAGAGGTAGAGAGGGAGTGGTAGGAAGGAGAGTGTAGAGAGAGGTGAGATTGATAGAGGTGACAAGGAAAGTCTTGAGAGATGGGAGGAGGGAGAGAAATAGAGGTCTTGTAGGAAGAGTGATATATGTATAGAAAGAGAGGGCCATGAGAGAGAGATCTTAGTATTTATCAATTCTATTTACTTTCATTGGCTAAGGCAATAGCCATCTCCATATTCTTGCTAAAGAGTTCCACATAAAAGAAGAAACTTGAGAAACTATATTAAAAAAGATACAATGCTCTCACCAAAAAACAATGTCTCACCAAATTGAAATATAATTCATGGAGAACAGCTCTTTTCCTTTCATGGAGAGAGCACTGGCACTCTATATTTATTCACACTCCATGATCGAACACTATTATGGTTTTTAGCTATAGATAGATATTGTATATTTTACTTTCTACTTAATATAAAAACTATGGCTTCGGCCTTTATTAATCAAAAAAAAATATAATTCATTATATTTTATATTTGAAAACCGACAAGTAGAGATTGCCATCCACTGAAATTATTCATATTTTTGTATTTATATTGTTCAATCAGCATTATTATTATGCTACTACACAGGTCAAATATATTTTAACTGAAAATCAATAAAAAATAAAGAACTCCTTTCCACTTGTAATGGTACTTTGTTATATTATCCGCATTTAGATCCGAGTCATTTTCTTTACGCAACGTTTACCAAAATTCCAATCACTACTTGTATAATATTGTTTTGCCTTCAGCAATATAGAATTTGATATATTTTAGAAGTTCTTTTTGTTTTTGGGTAAACGTTAGCGCTGACATGATAAAACAGCATTATCACTAAGTGACAAAAGAAGGTTGAGTAGCCCCCTTTTAATAGTCGGTTTTGAAGTGACATAAAGCTTTATAAAATTACAGGAAAATATGGATATGAATTTGGTATAATAAATTGTTGTATGGATTTTGGAAAAATTATATCTCTTATGGATATGGTAGATGGTATTTAAAATCTATGTATTATTAGATGGTTCATTAAATACTTGTATATGATTTATATTGATTTTTTTGTGTTTTATAAGTATTTAAGTTTTTGAGTTGGTTGTATTTTATTCTTATGTTTTTTAATCTTTCTACATGAAATATTTTTGCCTTTTGATTACATCTTTAATATATGTTGTGCTTCCCCTTTATCACTTTCACATTTCTCTTATATATGCATGGGACTTACCATTTCTAACAAACTACCCTATATAGCTTTCCTAATTAATAGTGTTTGTTCATGTTCTCTTTTAAATTAAGTAAAATAAATACTCTTCTAATAAAGAAACTATTCGACGCATGTTATATGTTATACCATACTTTTACTTGATCGCAATTTATAGTATATACTTACTTTATGCCTATAGTATTCAATGCATACTTATATGATACTGTACTTACATGCTTTTTCTTTTGTATGGCACTTGTTCTTAAAATTGGCAAAAAAATTTGAATGGGCAGTATTTGATTTCTCTTCACATGAGCTCATATACTATATCATTTGTTTTGAGCAAATGCACCAAAACATAGACATATGGCATTTTTTAATCATCTTCTCCTCAAATAGAATATATAATGTATTATGCCTCCAATTTGAGAGCAACACATATATCATCCATCCACTTGATTGATGCTCAATTGTCCCTTCGTCAATTCTTGTAATAATAAACTTACATACCCTTCATCTTCTTTTTATTTATATTTTACGCTTATTTGAGGTTCTTATATTTGCAAGAATTTTCACACCTTCTTCAACTCTTGTTGACACACAACTCCTATAACTTGTTTTCTTTATTTATCCCTATATAAATGTTTTTCCTAGGTGACCCCACAATAGTGGGTTACACTTTTTTAGACATGCTGATTTTTGTTGAAATAACACATTTTTAATAAAATATGATTATTTAAGCCTTGAGAGGTTCCATTTGAATGAATTAATTATAAATTGTTATCTCAAAGCCTCTTAGATAAAAAAAAATATTGATATAACATCTATACTCCTCATTCATACATGCAATGGAGTCTCCTTCACACCTATTAAAATGTTGACAAAAAATTACTTTAACTTTATCTTTTGGGAGATCAATTGAATCCATTTGACAAACCTATCTATGTAGTAAGGTACTACTGAAAAAAATATTTCCAATGATTATAATGTTAATATATATTAAGTTTATTATGACTTTGTATTTTTAGTTTTACTAAACATAGGTATTTCACCATAAGTCTACCTCTATGTTTGACACTTATGGAAAAATAATAAATGAGAGGAAAAAAAATTTAAAAAAATATATGCCCTAGGTATTCAAGTTCTCTTTCTATCAATAAATTAATTAATTAAATTGGACAAATACACAACAAGTTATAAGCTATGTAGTCAAGGTATGTCCAAATTATGATTTAGTCAACTTCAAACGATAATAAAATATGAAATAATCATGATAATGTATTCAAACCAATTGCATGCCCTTTGTATAGATGTTATAAAACTAATCTTGAAAGAAGCACTTTGATATCCATTTTAGAAAAAAAATTACGCTCTATGAAAATAGTGTAACTCTTTGAAAATGATGTTTTCAACAACATATCAGTTTTTGTGGGAAAAAGGAAAAACTATTCAAATCAATTCAAAAATAAAAATAAAAAATATATTTAGAATCTAGACAAAAAATCTTAAAAGAATCTAATTTACTTCATCTTCTGATTTCAAATGGTTTAACGACAATATGCATTTGAATCTAAAAGTTTTTTTCAAAATGTAGAGTTCAGTGTCCCTTCAGGCAAAAAAGTGTAACCCACTATTGTGGGTTCACCATCCTCTTTTTTCGTCCATCAAACACTTGTGTAATCTTTTTTTTCTCCTTCCAATGTGAGGTTTATCCTCTCACTTAACATTTAATTTGTGTGTCCCCTTTCATGTGTAGTAAAACCTTCCCCTATTTTCCCTCCTATCTCACTTATCATAGATCACACACACTTGAGACCACTTACACTCACTTTCCTTGATAGCACTGGGCTTACTTTGATATATGAGATTTCTAGCTCATCAAATGATATCAATTCAAATTTGAACACCACTTATCCATCGGAAAAGTAGAAAGTCTATATTTTGGTTATTTACCACAAAATTTTAGTTTGGTCTCATTTGTTGATTATTTACTCATTTCCCATATTTAGAAGCATAACATCCTCCCTCAAATGTATAAATATATTCTTCCCTCTCCTATTACAAGAACTACATTTCTATAATAATTATTTGCTACATCAATCTTGCATTATTCACTGATTTCCTTTGAAGATATTGGACTTTTTCTATAGCTTTCTTCTATCTTGCTTATGCCTATTTTCATCCCCTATACCTTGTTCTATTGTTCATTTATTTTCTCTCCATTAGAAGTCATCTAGATCTTATGGTATCCCCCTAAGTCTATATACTCTTTTCTTGTAACCTCATTGATGAATTCAAACACTTACAACCCCCTCTAGTGCCTTTGTGATCCTTTAGTGTTCCCTTCACCCTTAGTTAAACTTATCCTTATCTTGTATCCATTAGGATTCCTCTTGTCATCAACTTCATTATCTTATTCTTAGTTTGAAGAAATTTTATTTGACATGTGGTTCATATGGATTATGTTAGTAAAACAATAAGTTGATTGAGGTAGACTCCCCTACAAAAGATTATTTTGTAGTGTTACTTTTCCAAGTTTGTTTGTAGGTTATTTATGAGAGAATGTATGTATTTTTGATAAATTTAATTAGATTATTTTAAAAATTAAATTTTGGATTTAAAAACTTCAACAAAATCTTCCAAAATCTTAAATTTTCCTAATTTTGTATTACAATAATGACCAATATTACAAATAAAACTAATACACAAAATAAGACTCTATAAATCATTTTTATTTATAACGTAGTATCTAATGCATAAAATATGCTAACATAATCATACAACTAGTAGCAACTATATAGCCCCAATAGAATAGAAATTGCATATGTAACCAAACATTATGGCCTCAATCAAAGAATAGATGGATAATCAAGAATTCATGTTTATCCAAAGGTCCCTAGATTATGATGCTATGAAAGAAATGGATAAACAGGATAGGGAAACAATTGAAGATCGTCATGATCAGTATTAGTCGATCCAGGAGAAAAGAGACAACTTGGAAAAGGTTTTTCCAATTAAGGGAGTTTGTCAGCCTAAGAGCTTGTATCACCAATATACTATAGGAGGCCCAAAACTTTAGAAAAAATATGTAGATCACTACCACACTTTTGGAAGCTGAGAAGAAAATAGTACAATTCTTTGTATTTACATCGATTCTATGTTCCACAGAGTTTTCAGGATGGGGACGTTTTAAAGGACGGGGACGTGTTTTCAATACGAGTACAGGTCAAAGCCAAAATTTAGGGGACGGGACCTTATGGGACGGAAACTAAAAACATAGGGAATTTTTATATATAGAGAGACAAAATTCATATATGAATATCATAACAATGAACATTGATAAACATTTCACCATAGAGTCATAAACATACATGGAAATTGAAAACTTAGCTATCAAGGATTCAAGATTGAAATGACAATATGATCATAATACATATATCTGAATATCACATACATATAGAAAAAATTTCCAAAGGCTCCAAGTATCAATGTATCATGCATGAAATTAAATTATCAAAATGACATAAAGTATCCAACTCCATAATAATCAAAAGCAATAATGTATCTAAGTATCTACAAAGCCAAATATATGGTCGTCCTCTAGAAATCTAAATCTATATCTAAATCAAAATTAGAGTCTGAATCACTGGTAGGGGTAGGCAAAGGGTCATCATCCAATGGAACACCAAGAAGCCCTAGAGGTGTGTCATCCTCATCAATCTACAATGCATCCTAAGGATTAACATCCCAATGTAGTGTTGGAGTCTACTGATACTCAAGACTCTACTACTCCTATAGTCACAATACACTGTGAATGGTCACAAGCTTCTCTGATCATCTAGAGATAAGCATTTTCCTCTTGACTGATTGGATAAAGCTATATGTAGATAATTCCTCTCTGTAGAAGAGGAACTCGCAACCTATGAAAGAATACGAATGGAAAGAGCATTCAGCTCGGGTGCATCTCTACCATGCCATGTTCGGCCACCATCTAATCGGGTCCTTTTGAGCTAATGTAGCTCTATCAGCCCTCACCTCTGGTCTACCAAAAGTTGGATGATGAAGATTGGAAAATTCAAGCCATTGCCCCCAAATTTTTGCACCATCCTCTACATTATATATTTTTGAGAGGGAATTGAAGAAGCCCTCCTTCACCTATATTGAACAAACAAAAAATTTAAAATTTAGAAGTTAGAATTTAGAAATAAGAAATTCAAATCTAACTTAAAATAATAAAACTTAAAAGTTTAAATTTTAAGACTTAAATTTAAAGTTAAAGTTAAACATAAATTAAACTCACCTCCTCATCAATAGATGGAGGCACTCTCCCAAGCCTTGGTGCATACCATTTAGGATTGACTGCATAGGTTTCCGTATGAAGTGGGGTGTTCATAATGTTCCACCTTTTCATCGCAATGGACTTAATATGCTCCTCATAGAACTCCAAAGTAGGTTCCTTGTTTTTAATAGCTTGCTTGACTTCCCAAGCATGCTATCAAATGTCTCATAAATCTCTCCAAGGCTAGGAGATTTAGTATCGACATATCCAATGACCTGCACAATAGGGTCAATGAAGGAGAAAATGTATCTGCAAATGAAAGAAAATTACAAGTGAGAAACATCATAATCATTTAAAATTTTAAAAATTAAAAATTAGCAAAAGGAAAATGCTAAAATCAGTTTTTAAAATTATAATATTGTATCATCAAAAAATGGAAGCACTTCCATTTAGGACTGGTTTAGCCCTCTGAGTAAGTGGTTTGGGGTCATGTCAAATTCCTTGAATGGGTCTTTGACTTGGATCTGGTTTTTCCCCTGTTCTGCCCTATTTTCCAAGTTCTTTCCTACCTATTTATAGTATCTTGCTCTGAGATTTTGAGGTTCTTGACCTCAGGGTCAAGGTTGACATTTTGGGTCAAGGTTGACCTCGACCCTGACCCAGGGTCTAAATTTCAAATTCCAAAGATTTTTGGATGTCGAGGTTTGGAAAGAATTATTTCCCACTTCCAGGTCGGCTGCTTCTGGCTTTGAAATGGTGACTCTTAAAAAAAATTTAATATAGGTCCACTTCTAAGGGTATGAGCCTAATGGGAATTTATTTCTTATATGTCGACCTCTCTAGAAGTTGGTGTCCTAGACTAGTATATAAGGAAGCCTTCTCCTCTCATTCAAAAAAAAAAGAGAGAAGGAAAGAAAATGGAGGATCATCTATGTATAGTTTATCAAAGTGAGCATTCAAGCATTCAAGTATTCAAGCATTCAAGATTTAATTCATCAAGGAGATTCATTGGTATCCATTGAAGGATTCAAGCTCTATGGAGCCCTCTTGTTGAAGATTTCTCCATCCATATCCATTCAAGTTTCTTCCTATTCCAAGATCCATTCAAGATTGGTGTTCAAGATCTAAAGGAAATTGATTTGAGACATCATACATCCTACAATTTTACATCCATTTGGAGCATCCATACTTGTGGATTCAAGGATCTGAATCCTCCATAAGAGTTTCAACATAAGCAAGGTGAATTGTTCTATTTACTTTGTTTATTACTACAATTTCAATTCTCTTTCAAGGTTAATTCCAAAACTAGGGTTTGACCAAGGCAAACCCCTCATCCCAAACAAAAAAACCATATTTCTTGCAGGTGCAGATACAAAACAATGAATTACAAAGCAGATTCGGATACCCTTTTTGACAAACTTTTGGGATTCGCAAACAGAATTTCCATCGGAGTAGTGCAGGTTAAGGTCAACATAAAGGGGCATAATTGCGCCCCCGTATTTGGGTCAAGGTCGACCTGGATCAAAAAAGAAAAATATTT
Source organism: Chamaecyparis obtusa (assembly GCA_027943335.1). NCBI lineage: Eukaryota > Viridiplantae > Streptophyta > Pinopsida > Cupressales > Cupressaceae > Chamaecyparis > Chamaecyparis obtusa. The sequence continues at coordinate 14,298 of BSBK01007285.1, forward strand.
TTGGTTTTTCTCTATCTATGTGTTTCTGTTCCAAATTCAGTTGCAAAATTTCTAGAAACTCAGTACAGACACCAAAAAATAGCAATTTCCAGATCTGTTATACTTTGAGGTTAGTATTTATCTTCAATTCATTTCAATTAATATTTAAATACTCTCTTCCAAAATGGAATGTAAGGTTTTCCTCTTTCTTCTTATTACTAATCAATTGATTCATTTATGCATTGACCATTTTCTTGTGGTTAATCAATTTGGATCTTTCCTTTGGGAATTTGGGGTTAAGAAGAGAATCTTACCTTTCCCAATTCTTCTATATGTAAAGGATATTATTTACATGTTGGTGAACACATAACCAACCAACAACCAATTATTTATTGTTTATATCTTTACATTTTGGTGAACCCGCTTACAACAACTCTTTCTTTTGTGGTGTTAGATTTACATTTCATGTTAGATCTTGCATGTATATTAGATTAGCCTTCTTTTATGTGCTTGCATCTACATTTCAAAAATAAAACAAGAAAAAAATATTAAAAAAGAATACAAAAACATTTATTTGTTCATGCCTTGTGTTTTCCTAATTTAGTTCATTTGCATTGCATTGGTGTATGAGCTTTACTACCTCTAGTCCTACTTATAATATCCCAGTTAGAAGAAGTCATAGACTTATGGGTTCCTTTGATCTTGTCTTCCTCTCCTTTCCTTACGATCCCGGATGACAATTTGATCACTCATGATTCCAATCCTACTATGGAGCATAACTCTTCTCACTCATCTCATGATGAGGATGATCCTTTAAGAGTTCCTCTTGAACAAGTCCAAAAAATTTCAATTGAACTTGATAAAATGGGAAATTGGCTTATTCAAGAAAAACATAATCAAGATTATATTCAAGCTATAGAGGCTCTTAAGAAATTTCTTTGGGATAGTGATCAAGGTATTAATCTCTTGTGTGGTATCACTCATCTTGTGCATTTAAATATTAAACCTTTATCTCAAGAAGCTCAAGATCTAGGATTCACTCCCCCTTTTACTAGTGTGGAACCTTCTTCCATTCCTTTACCTATCATTCTTACTTGTACTCCTCCTTTAGTGACTACATCTCTTCCTGTGAGTGTTCCACCAGTGTCTCTCCCTACCTACAACCTTCTTACCATCATGTTCATTTTACCTATTCCAACCCTCTTCCAACTATGGTTCCAAGTGTTCCACCAGTTGTGTCTTCCATTCCTGCCACTTCCTACACTTTCCCTAGTGTTTCTAATGTTTCTGTTACCCTAATTTTCATATGCATGCAAATTTGGATAATATCTATCCCAAGGTCTTTGTTTTTATCCTGCCAAGCATCCCTAAAAATTTTATGATCTTATGCCATGTCCTCTGGCCTCTGCAAATTATTTTATTCCCAGGTCTATAGTTGAAAAATTCAAAAAAAATTAGCCATTTGAGCTAAATAAACCCTACAAACCCTAGGCCCCTCATTCTATTTTCATGTTACTTTATCAACAACTTAAAAGTCCCAATACCCATGTGCATAATTCTTCCTTTGATCACCAGTTCTCTTATTCTTTCGGTAGTTACCTTTTCTTTTTGGCGAACTAGTGATTGCAGTGTTTTTCTTAGTCATGAGATAAAATGGTGAAGATTCTAAACATTTAGCGACTCCACGGAATGCCTTCAGTCAGGCATTCACTAACTGAAACCCCAGGTTGGACTTTTGGTTTAGCGATTCTGCAAATGCCTTGTTCGCGTATTCTTTAGACTTAACCGAGGTTAAGAATTCTATTCAGTGACTGAGCGAATTTCCTTTGGGCGCGCATTCGCTAAGTCTTCTAGGGTTAAGTGATTTAAGTGGGGTCCCAGTTAATGAGATCAACAGCTGTTGTAAGATCTCATAGGGTCTGTCAAAGGCTTGTGATCTTGTGACAACCATCAATGTTCCCTTTTGCTCAGCGCTTCATGCTTTTGTGGGTCCATAGCCACAGCGTCTTACTTGGAGGCTTTTTATTGGTTGAGGGATGATGACTTGTATTTTTGTCAGCAGGCCAAGGGATGTCAGAGGCTTGGAAATCTATGGTTGGCATGTGTTCTCATGAAATGTGTTAGAGGTATGCGATTATAAGACAACTGTTGATTCTCCTTGGTGACGTAACTCTTCATGCCTGGCAGGTCCACTGCTCTGTATACACAAACGGAAGCTTCTCATTGGTCCACATGATAATGATTCATCAATGTGTCAGTGGGACTGGACCCTTTTGGCAGTTAGAGGCTCTAAAATCTACAGAGGATCAACGGTTGGTGTATGTTCTGATTCTTTATGTCAGAGCATGCGATCATGCGACGGCTGTTGATCTTGCTTTATCTTCGAGCTCTATCAGGTGGGTCCTCAGTGTGCTGATGTGCTCGAATATAATTGGTTACCAAGTGCTGACAAAGATTTCAAGGTGGGTCTTTTTGTCAAAAGGGGTTCTGTCTTAAAGAGATCAGCGGTTGGCACATGATCTGAAAGAATATTCGGGGGCCATGAGATCATGCACCCGCTGTTAGATTGGAATCTAAGCTGCAGTGGGACCATGTCAGAGCTTGCTGAGGTGTATGCCTACAGAGTAGTCAAGGGTGAGTAAAAGGATGACATGTAGCAGTTCTGGGCCTAGGGTTACGAGTAATTTTTGAATCTACGACTAAAGATCTTTTTCATTTTCGCTAGACTTAACCGGGGTCAACTAAAAGTTTAAATGACTTTGCAACTGAAGGAAAATAGATCTCGAGGTAGACTTAAGGTTAAATTTGCAGTCAAATGCCAGTTCTCAGGTAAATAGGAGGATTTGACGGTCACGTTTTAAAGTGAGATTGAGATTTAAACGTCGGTCGTCGATGGAGGAAAAGTATGGCACCACCTGCTAGCCGTTATTATTTAAATTCAAATATATTCCTGCAGGGTTTTGGCTAGGGTTTTGATCCAATAGTCATTTGTGATAGGGTGGGTAGATAGAATTTATGTCTCTAGGACATTTGCAGTTAAAGGAGGATGATGAGGAAGTCTAGGCAATCATCATGGGTCATTTCTTGTCTCAGAAAGGTACCATTTTTGGCATTCATGGGGAGACTTTGTGCAGGAAAGTTGATGGATCCAAGTCGCTTGTCTGTGAGTTGATGCAGTACAAAGATGGGCACACAATATTTGATTAGCCATGGTATTACAGAGATGTATTTATGATCAGATTTGATGGCAATCAAGGTTTGAATATTATTCTAATGTAAAATCCATGAAACCCTAGTTAGGTTTTTGACTCCTACCTACGTGCAGTTCAGTTGGTATATATTGTATTTTTGGATCTTTTGAGCTCAGAGTTGGACAATTGTAGAAGAAAGTCACTCTTTCTTAAGGGTCATCTGTGGTATCATTTCTACCCTCTGGCTTATACAGTTGTAAATCTCCCATTGATAATACAAACATTGCAGAGGTATTTTGTGACAATCATTCATGTCCCTATGCTTCCTTATTTGGATTATCTCTTACTGGATTAAAGTATATGATGTTTTCAGTGATATCTTAGGGTTCCTGATCCCTCTTACTTTCTGTAATTTTGTGTGTTATTGTGTTTGATCTGATTTAGATGTTTTTGTGGGTATACTTCAGCGCCCTAACAGTCTTGTCTCATTCCTACACTAAGTTGCAGGAGTGAATGTCTATTTGTAGCTTATAGGTTGTGTCTTATGTTCAAGCCCTCCTATGAAACATTTATGCAAGCCTGCTCAGTAAGTTGCGACCTACTAGACCTAAGCCTTTCATTGATTCCATTCCTCTATACTGAGATCCAAACCCTAATTTCGGTGTATCAACTAGTAGGTAGTTTTCTTTCAATCATTTCCCTTTCCAAGCATTCCTTCTATCCCTTTCCCTCAAAAGATTTACTTTTCATGTCTAGAAGCAAATTAAGGTGATTATCCAAGAGGATCTAGCCTAGAACCTAGAGGTCTCATCTCAGTTAGCATAGGTCCCACAACCTGGAGATGATTCCCATGTTATACTAGGTTATCAAGACTATGAGAGCTTGAAACAAGGGTGCAAACTTACTGTATAAAAATTCTGGCACACCCAGTGGAACGGTAAAAGAATTAGAAATTCATGTTTTGTTATGCTATCTCTGATATATAGATTGCATACTATAGACTTTTAGAAGTTTTTCTATCAAGTATATCTAGCAGCTTCATTGGTAGAAGGATTCAAGACAACCTTGTTCAAGGTTTATGAGAAAGATTGAGACTAGGAGCTCTAAGCCTACTGAATTTTTAGAGTTTCCCTCAAAAGGAGATCACAAAGGCAGGTCAACTCAAAGAACATCCCTTGCAAGGAGAGTTCAATCAACACCATCGAATACCTCAAAAAGGAGACCTTTTCCCTTTCATTCCAGAAGAAGAGGTAGATATCTAACCAGAGATCTAGAGGATGATTCAAACCTAGCAGCAAATACAGCTCATACAGTTGTTAATCTTCAGATTCCAACTCCTACAATGGCTAGATAGTTTTCCTTTGCACCATTCAACCAAGGAAGTCCATTAGCCTTTGTTGTACATCATGATGTGCCTTTGGTGGCACTAAAGAGTATACCTGATCTCACTGGCGAAGGGCAGACAACTACTTTTGAACACATAAGGGATGTGACCACCATCTGTAGCATACACAATATTACTCAAGAGGATGTGGCCACAAAATTATTAGCAGCCTCTCTAAAAGGTAAGGCTCTTGAATGGTTTAGAACTCTAACTGTTGGTTCTATTACTTCATGGGATGAGTTAGGGGATGCATTAAGTAAACATTTTGAAGATAAATTAGATAACTTGTCTCTAGCTGAGTAGTTAACAATTATTAAGAGAGATCCTCAAGAACAAATGACAGATTACAATAGTAGATTCTTCAAAACATGGAATAGAATTCGAGTATCAATAAGACCATCAGTTTACCATGCTTTCCTATATTACTTGCAAAGTCTGAATGGTCAAATTTTTGTCATGATCCAATCTATGGGTGGTACTTCTTTACCCCAGGCTTTTGACATAGCTGTCAGGGCTGAAAATTGTTTAATCCAAGCAGGCATGATTGCTAGAAGGCCTCCAATGCCCATCTTCCCTAGCCTTCAACCCATTGCACTTGCACAAGTACCCCCATTTACCCCTATTCCCACCATACTAGCACCTCAAGCTAGTACTAGTGGTCAAGAGCTAACAGCTAGTTTCTCTCAGGAGCTACAAGAGATAAAGAACAGTCAAGAAAGTAGTAAGCAAGAAATGACAAATTTCTTACAGACCTTGACTAAAGAGGTTACAAATTTGAAGAAAAAAGGTCAAGGAATCAGACCACCCTTTCAGCCACAAGGTGAAGGTCCTAATCAGGAATATCAAAATCAAGGACAACCTTATCAACAAAATAGGCCACCATACCAAGGAGGGTATCAAGGACAAAGACAAAGTTTTAATCAGAGACCATTCCAACCATATAACCCTGCACCTCTAAATTCTATAAATCCAATGAGGGATATGGTTCCTAGTCAAAATAATATGGCTATGGATAATGAATGGTGTTTTCCTTTTAATCGGGCTACATGTTCAAATGGATGGATGAACCAAGCTCTAATGGTTCAAAATTCCTCCCAAGCTCAATCAAAGGTTTCATCCAGTGGGTCAGTTCCTCAACAAGAATCACAAGAGAATGAGACTACTCTTTTTAATTGGGAGCAACCAGACTTCAATGGAATCAATGATGAAGCTACTTTTGTTGCCTATACAAGAGCAAAAAGTAGAGCTCAAGACATGGAGAGGGAAAATTCTAATGCCAAATCTACTACATCTACAAAGCCACTACAACAAGTTACTCCCATCACACCTAAGAAGGCTCCTGTCATTACAAGTAAGGAAGGCCAACATTCCAAAGAGGTGGAGCCCATCATGGTGAAGACACAACAAAGAGTACACACTGTGACACCTTATAACATTGTAGACAACATGAAGAAGGTGAATGTCACCATGTCCATGTGGGACTCTTTGGCTCTTCTAGGACAGCCTAAAATTTTGAAGAAGGCCATGACAGAAGTGGCAACTCCTCAACCTAAAAAAGAAGCTACAAAGCCAATGTTGGTTAACACTTATCAAGAAAGGGAGGCTCCAGGTAGCAACTCCAAAGGCAATGCCACACAAGGTAGGAATTCAAAGCCACCTCCCTTTTACGTATCTCTAATTATTGGAAAATCTTTAGTACATAATTGTATGGTAGATAGCGGAGCTACTAGCACTGTGATGCCTAAGAAGGTAGCTGACCAGTTAGGACTAAAATGTGAACCCTTTCAAAAGAAGGTTACCCAACATGATGGATCCTCAGTCAATACTATAGGTGTGGCTAAGGATACCAGTCTAATCCTTCATGCTAGTCCTAATTTTTCAATCCTCCTTGATATATATATCATATAGATCTCCCTGCATTATTTTCTATATGTCTTTCAAGGGAGTTTACAGCCAAGATAGGAGGCTATCTATCTTCTGACTGGTCTCAAATTCTATTTCATACAAGGTATGGGACCAAGGTCACCATTAAGTCAGAACCATTGGTAGCACACCATATAGAGCCATATGTATCCAATACCATCAATGCAAATTGCCCCATATTTGATAATAGTGGCTTCCAAACTATTAGTGAAGCAAACACAAAGATAGAGAGTATCCCTGATATTCTTCTAGATGAAAGAGCTTCAGAAGCCCAAGAAAATCTTGTTTGGGATTTTGGTTTGGGAAGTTATTTAATACAAGAAAGTGGGGTCATAGAACCAAGCCTTTTCAAGGAAGATACTGATTCAGAGGATCAGAGCAATCAGGTTTGGGAACTTTTTTTTTATGGAGCTAGAAGTAGACATGGTTCTAGTGGTGGTGCTATGCTAGTGTCCCCAAAAGGAGAAAGGTATTATACTACCTTTAGATTCAATTTCTCCTACACTAGCAATATTGCAGAGTATGAAAGTCTAGTCAATGGACTAGAGTGGGCTAGAAAAGGAGGGCTCAAAGCCTTAAAAGTTTATGGTAACAGTGAGTTAGTTGTCAGCCAAGTAAGAGGGATAAGTGCAACCAAAAATGACACTTTGAAAGCATACAAACATAGAGTTTGGGATGCAATTGAAGATTTTTGTGCTTTCAATATTGTTGCTATCCCTAGGAAGCTAAATCAAAATGCAGATAGGTTAGCTATTGCTAGATCTCAGTATGACATTCCAAATAGTGTTTCAAAAGAAATAGATCAACAGCATATCAAGGTGATTGTCAGACCCTCTATTCCTGATAATGATGTCAATTGGCAAGTGTTTGACAATGATGAACAAATTCTGCAATTCTTGTTTGAAGAAGATGTTTTTTTAGAGCATAATCAAGGTAGGCTATCACAAAAATATGGTGATCAAGTGATACAACTTAAATCTAATAAGATGCCTAGAGGTCTTGTCACCTTAGAGACTATCTTCAACAAGGATGATGAAGTCAAGAAAAATAAAGTTGGCCTAGTAGTCCAACAAGAACATTGTGTTGAACTAGAGTTGGAACTAGGTAAGAGTTTACAATTTGGAAAGATAAACACTAAATTGGAAAAGCAAGCTTACACCCAATTATTCAAAGGATTCAGTGATGTTTTTGCATGGCAATATGAAGACCTTAAGGGTTTTGATCCTGCCCTTACCTAGCACACTATTGAATTAGAGCCTAATGCCAAACCAGTGAGGAAAAAGCAAAGGCCTGTTAATCCCAATCTTGAGCCACTTATGCATAAAGAAGTACTCAAACTAATAGAAAGTGGTATCATCTACCCCATTAAGCATACTAGTTGGGTTTCCAACCTTGTTCCTGTCAGGAAGAAGAATGGGGAATTGAGGTTATGTGTTGACTTCAGGGATCTTAACACAGCTTCATTAAAAGACCACCATCCACTGCCCTCCATGGAACAAATTTTACAATGTGTCTCTAGATCTGAGAGATTTTCATTATTGGATGGCTATTGAGGATATAATTAGATCTTAGTAAATAAAGAGGATCAATATAAGACTGCATTTACAACCAAATGGGGAACCATGGCATATCAAAAGATGCCCTTCAGTTTGTCAAATGCAAGTGCTACATTTCAAAAGGCAATGGATATGGCCTTTAAAAGCCTCATGTACAAATTTGTACTAGTCTACTTAGATGATATAACTATCTATTCAAAGCATGCAGCAGACCATATCAAACATTTGAGGAAGATCTTTGAAAGGTGTAGAGAGTTTGGGATATCTCTTAATCGCAAGAAATGTGTGTTTGCAGTTCATGAAGGAAAATTATTGGGATATGTAGTATCCAAAGAAGGAATCACAATGGATCCTAAGAGAATTGTAGCTATCCTAGAGCTACCCCTACCACATCATAAGAAAAGTCTCCAATCTTTCATAGGAAAGATTAACTTTGTTAGAAGGTTCTTGCCTAACATTGCAGATTTACTCAAGCCTTTGATAGCCATGCTAAAGAAGAGTTCAACTTTTAGCTGGACTAAAGAAGGGAAAGCTAATTTCTAGGCTATCAAAGAGGCCTTAACAGAAGCCCCTGCTCTCCTAAACCCAAATTTCAATAAGGATTTTATCCTTTATGCTTATGGAGGTCATGATGCTATTTCTGAAATGTTGACCCAAGAAAATTTAGATGGATTGGAGCAGCCTATTGCTTTTTTTAGCAAAGGTTTTGAAGAGTATGAATAGAGATACTCTTTTGTAGAAAAACATGTACTTGTTGTGGTAAAGAGCCTTAAAAAATTTAGATATCTATTGACTCATAGCAAGGTACATTTAAAAGTTACTCATCCAAGTGTCAAAGAGTTTTTGCTTTCCAATGACCTAAATGAGAAAAGAGCTGGTTGGATCACCAAGTTGATGGAATATGACATTGATATTCAGACCACCAAGCTGGTTAGAGGAAGAGGTCTTTGTGAGCATTTGGCTGGGGATGAAAGTTCAAAGAAATCAGAGCAAATAGATGCATCTCTGGTGGTGCATTCTACAGAAGAACAAGCCAAGGCAACAAGCTGGTTTCCTAATATGATCAATTACTTGAAGACAAGACAATGTCTTGCAGGCCTAGATTCAGCAAAAAGAAGGTATTATAGATTACAATCTATTCCTTTTGTGCTGATAAATGAAGTTCTTTTCAGAAAGGATCACAATGGTGTCCTTTTGAGATGCATAGATTCAGAAAAGATAGCTGATGTCCTATTTGAATTTCATGATGGACCTTCTGGAGGTCACTTTTCTCCTAGGACTACTACTTTTAAACTCATGAGGGCTAGATACTATTGGCCATATATCTTTAAGGATAGCCATGATTATGTGAGAAAATGCATCAAGTGTGCCATTTTGTAGGAAAAGAAAGGCTTGCAGCCTTGCCCCTACAGCCAGTCAGAATAGAGAAACCCTTCATGAAGTGGGGCATAGATTTCATTGGCATGATCAATCCTCCATCTAGTGCAAGACATAAATGGATAATCACTGCAACAGATTACTTCACCAGATGCACAAAAGTAATTGCATTAAAAGAAGCCAATGAGAGTGTTGTCTTAAGTTTTTATGATGATATAATTCATAGATTTGGCACTCCAGATTCCATAATATCGGATAATGCATTAGCATTCACAGGCCTCAAACTCTCAAAGTGGGTAGTCAAAAATGACATCTATCTGAATACCAATTCTAATTACTACCCCCAAGGCAATGGCTTGGTAAAATCCACCAATAAGAACTTGATTAGGATAATCAAGAAGACTCTTCAAGAAAATCAGAGAGATTGGCATACTAAGCTCAGGTCTGCAGTGTGGTTAGATAGAATTACCCCGAAGAAGATCATTAGGAATTCTCCTTATGTACTAGTGTATGGTAGAGAAGCTAAGTTGTCCATCTCAACTAAATTAGCAGCTCTAGACTTGGCCACCCAATATGCTTTATTTGAAGAAGGAGATCCCTTGCAGGTCAGACATGCTTAGTTGATGGAGTTAGAGAAAATCAGAGACAAATCCATGAAGGATATGGAGCTCCATCAGATTCAAACAAAGAAAAGTTTTGATAAGAGGGCCAAGGTCAAAAATTTCAAAGTTGGGGATGTAGTCCTCAAGTGGGATGAGTTCAAATCCAAGCCTGGCAGACATACAAAATTTGATTCATTTTGGGGTGGACCATTTGTTATAATAGAGTGCAAGGGATCCAATGCTTTCTAGCTATCAAATCTTGAAGGAGTTGCCTTGCCAATCTTAGTCAATGGATTCCACTTGAAGCCCTGCTTTGAGGTTAATCCCTCTCTGTAAATTTTTGTAAAAATGTTTCCCTTGCTTTCTTTCCCTATTTTTCTACGTTAGTTCCCTATTTTCAAGAAGTGCCTATGCACAAGTTTGTCTCCCTGTGTTCAATTTTTGCCTCTCTATCAAGTTTTGTGTTCCTCAGAATGACCCCATGCCCAATGAATTATGTCAAGGCCATTGGTTTTTTATGTCTATCAGGTTGACATCGAGTAGAAATCACCAAAATGTTACCCTAATTTTCATATGCATGCAAATTTGGCTAATATCTATCCCAAGGTCTCTATTTTTATCCTGCCAAGCATCCCTAAAATTTTTATGATCTTATGCCATGTCCTCTGGCCTCTGCAAATTGTTTTATTCCCTGGTCTATAGTTGAAAAATTCAAAAAAAAGTAGTCGTTTGAGCTAAATAAACCCTGCAAACCCTAGGCCCCTCATTCTATTTTCATGTTACTTTATTAGAAACTTAAAAGTCCCAATACCCATGTGCATAATTCTTCCTTCAGTCGCCAGTTCTCTTATTCTTCTGGCGGTTACCTTTTCCTTTCGGCGAACTGGCGGCTGTAGTGTTTTTCTTAGTTTTGAGATAAAATGGTGAACCTTCTAAACATTTAGTGACTCCACGGAATGCCTTCAGTTGGGCATTTGCTAACTGAAACCCCAGGTTGGACTTTCGGTTTAGCGATTCTGCGAATGCCTTGTTCGCATATTCTTCAAACTTAACTGAGGTTAAGAATTCTATTCAGTGACTAAGCGAATTTCCTTTGGGTGTGCATTCGCTAAGACTTCTAGGGTTAAGTTATTTAAGTGGGGTCCCAGTTGATGAGATCAATGGCTGTCATAAGATCTCATAGGGTCTATTTGAGGCTTGTGATCTTGTGACAGTTGTCAATCTTCCCTTTTTCTTAGCGCTTCATGCTTTTGTGGGTCCACAGTCACGACATCTTACTTGGAGGCTTTTTATTGGTCGAGGGATGATGATTTGTATTTTTGTCAGTGGGCCCAAGGATGTCAGAGGCTTGGAAATCTACGGCTGGTGTGTGTTCTCATGAAATGTGTCATAGTTATGTGATTATAAGACAACTGTTGATTCTCCTTGGTGACGTAACTCTTCATGCCTGGCAGGTCCACTGCTACTTATACACAAACGTCGGCTTCTCATTGGTCCACATGGTAATGATTTGGCAATGTGTTAGTGGGATTGGGCCCTTTTGGTAGTCAAAGGCTCTGACATCTATAGAGGATCGATGGCTGGTGTATGTTCGCAAGGCTTTGTGTCAGAGCAAATGATCATGCGACGACCATTGATCTTGCTTTATCTTCGGGCTATGTCAGGTGGGTCCTCAGTGTGCTGATGTTCTTGAATATAATTGGTTTTCAAGTGATGATGAAGATTTCTAGGTGGGTCCATTTGTCAGAAGGGGTTTTTGCTTAAAGAGATTGGTGGTTGGCACATGATCTAAAAGAATATTCAAGGTCCATGAGATCATGCACCCACCATTAGATTGGAATCTAAGCTGTAGTGGGACCATGTCAGAGCTTGCCGAGGTGTATGCCTACAGAGCAGTCAAGGGCAAATAAAAGGATGACATGTGGTGGTTTTGGGCCTAGGGTTAAGAGTATTCCATGAATCTGTGACTAAAGAGCTTTTTTCATGTTCGCCAGACTTAACCAAGGTCAACTAAAAGTTTAAACGACTCTGCGACTAAAGGAAAATAGAACCTGAGGAAGACTTAAGGTTAAATTTGTAGTCAAATGCTGGTTCCTGGGTAAATAGGAGGATTTGACGGTCGCATTTTAAAGTGAGATTGAGATTTAAACATCATTTGTCGATGGAGGAAAAGTATGGCGCCAACTGCTAGCCATTATTATTTAAATTCAAATATATTCCTGCAGGGTTTTGGCTAGGGTTTTGATCCAATAGTCATTTGTGATAGAGTGGGTAGATAGAATTTATGTCTCCAAGACATTTTTAGTTAAAGGAGGTTGATGAGGAGGTCTAGGCAGCCGTCATGGGTCATTTCTTGTCTCAGAAAGGTACCATTTTTGGCATTCATGTCAAGACTTTATGCAGGAAAGTTGATGGATCCAGGTCGCTTGTCCACGAGTTAATGCAGTACAGAGATGGGCACACAATATCTGATCAGCCATGGTATTATAGAGATGTATTTATGATCAAATTTGATGGTAGTCAGGGTTTTAATATTATTCTAATGTAAAATTCATGAAACCCTAGTTAGGTTTTTAACTCCTGCCTGCGTGCAGCTGAGTTGGCATATATTGTATTTTTGGAGCTTTTGAGCTCAGAGTTGGACAATTGTAGAAGAAATTCACTCTTTCTTAAGGGTCATCTATGGTATCATTTCTACCCTCTGGCTTATATAGTTGTAAATCTCCCATTGATAATACAAATATTGCAGAGGTATTTTGTGACAATCCTTCATGTCCCTATGCTTCCTTGTTTGGATTACCTCTTACTAGATTAAAGTATATGATGTTTTCAGTGATATCTTAGGGTTCCTAATCCCTCTTACTTTCTATAATTTTGTGTGTTATTGTGTTTGATCTGATTTAGATGTTTTTGTGGGTATACTTTAGCCCCCTAACAATCTTGTCTCATTCCTACACCGAGTTGCAGAAGTGAATGTATGTTTGTAGGTTATAGGTTGTGTCTTATGTTTAGGCCCTCCTATGAAACATTTATGCAAGCCTATTCAGTAAGTTGTGACCTACTAGACCTAAGCCTTTCATTGATTCCATTCCTCTATACTGAGATCCAAACCCTAATTTCAGTGTATCACCTAGTAGGTAGTTTGCTTTCAGTCATTTCCCTTTCCAAGCATTCCTTCTATCCCTTTCTCTCAAAATATTTACTTTTCATGTCTAGAAGCAAATTAAGGTGATTATCCAAGAGGAACCAGCCTAGAACCTAGAGGTCTCATCTCAGTTAGCATAGGTACCACAACCTAGAGATGATTCCCATGTTATACTAGGTTATCAAGACTATGAGAGCTTGAAACAAGGGTGCAAACTTAGTGTATAACAGTTTCTATGCCTCCTATTTCTTCCAATGATTCCAGAATCATTAGTTTGGCTCAAACTATGTCCTCTTTACAACAACAACTTATATCCTTAACTCAATCCAAGTTTCATTTTCCTACATGTGACATGGGTAGTCTTTCATCCCTAGACATTATTCATGCTCATGTCCCTCAGCAAGCTGATATGCCTTGTCTTGAGAATTACAATGGTAAGGGAGACCCTATCACTCATGTTAAAACATTTCAAATCCTTTATAGTGACTATGCTCATGACCATAGGATTTTGGCCAAGTTGTTTGCTAGAAATTTTCATGATAAGGCCTTGTACCAGTATTGTTCCTTGCCTCCTTATTCTATTAATTATTTTCTAAAACTTTCTAGTGCCTTTATCCAACAGTTCTAAAATAACAATGGTATGTAAGTGTCCTTAACTTATTTGATGCATTGTAAACAAAATACTAAAGAAAATTTGACTAAATTTATTGGTAGATTTAAGCATTTGTATGCTCAAATTTCTTATCATGTTTCTGATATTGATATTTAGCATATGTTTATTTCAAAACTACAAAAGGATATTAGAGATAAGATTTTTCTTACTGAACTTACCTCTTTTCAACAACTTTGTGCAGTGCTTCATCATTATCAATTACAAGTGTGTCAATTTGAGAGAAATACTCCAATGGGGACTATTCCAATTGATAAGAGTGATGCTACTCCTAATCCCACCAAGTTTCAAAAACCTAAGAACTATGTCAAGATAAATAAGCAAGAAAATGCAGTTGCTGATCACGTTGTTGTTGCATCCAACAATACCACTTCTGCATCCACTTATTTTTGTCTAAATCATGTGTTTACTCCTCTTTTTGAATCTTTACATTCTATTATGAGTAAATTTTTGAATGCTAATATGATTACTTTTCCTCTTATTCCTACTATGATGGCATTCAAATCCTTTGATCCCAAAGCCCTTTGTCAATACCATTGTCAGATAGGCCATGATACTGAGAAGTGTTATTCTCTAAAACATAAGGTTCAAGACTTAATTGATTGTAACACTTTATCTGTTGATAATTTTGATGGTAGTGGGAACAAATCTATCTCTCCTCCTAATCAAAACCTCCACATCTATACGAATCCTTTTCCCGCACATGATACTAATACCATTGTTCAGTCATCTTCTGTGGATATTGTTTATGATTCAAAAATGGATGATCTCAATCATATTGTTAACCATGTGGAGCATGTTGTTTTGTCTCAACCTGTATATCCACCCCAGCCTCAATCTCAACCTCAACTTCAAGTTCCACCTCAACCTAAGCCTAAACCGAAACCTCAACCTAAACCTCGAAAATAACCTAAGAATAAAAGACCTAGGGAACTCTTGATCACCTTTGATGATTCTAAGACTATTAAAGCTCCTAATGGTCCCCTTTACATTTATGCTAGGATTTCTAAGATACCTACGTGTGGTTTTCTTGTTGATCCTACATCCTTACTCAATGTCATTATTGAAGAAAACATTTTTATGAAGAACTTACAATGTGACTATTATAATACATCTAATGTGTGGATCCAAACTTGTAATGGTTTTCTCTATCTATCATTTGGTTCTATTAACTTTCCTATTGAACTTTGTGGTAAATTTGTGGACACTGCCTCCCTTGTTGTCCCTACTTCTGATCAGTTTCAAGCTAAGCTTGGTTTGCCTTGGTTGAATGCCATGCATGTAATTGCTTCTCCTATCCATAAGTGTATTAAATTCATTCATGATGAAGAAGTGAAGATAATTAATCATATTTTATATCAACCTTCTAGGCCTAGGGATTGTGCTACCCTTGACTTATTTTGGCCTTCATTATCTAATTCATGTTCTTCTCGACCTGATAACCTTTTTTTCTCATATCAAGCCTATAAACATTGCAAGATTGTTGAGGTAATCATGCCTCTAATGGATCTTAACCATGGTCTTTTGCCTATGCCTTCCATACCTCCTTTATCCATTTCTTTTAGTTTTGTTAATCAAGATCCTAGTGTTTCTTTTCAGCCTACTAAGAATCCTACTAATCCTCTAGAACCTGTGAAGGAACCGGTTTTCATTCCTCCTAGTTCTCAAAATATTTCAAACAAGAAAAAATGTAACTAATCTGCTAATGAACATCATAAGAAGTGTTGGGTTGAAACTAAGGGTCGTGCCTCAGTTCTTCAAAATTCTTTACCTTATTTTGACCAGCCTATGCCTAATGTGTTGGAAGAAGTTAATGTTAATAATGATGTCAAGATGAATGATTATGATGATTCTATTCATATCTTAGCTTCTATTTCGATTAATCTTGATGAAGAAGATAATCTTGATGATCCTAATGATGCTAATGATGAATATGAGACTATTGACATTGATATTGATTTACCTAATATGCTTTCAACACAATTGATAATTACATCTAGTATTGAACATCGATTCTCAAGAGGATCATTTTTTGGAACTGGCTATTATTCCTATTGTGTCAGATATAGTCCCTCTTGTGAGTTTCCCACCTTCCCTAAATGATATAGACCAAGATGGAGAGAGTAGGTGATGCGCTTGATGGTCTTGTCCTCCATGGTAGTTTTTTGTGTGTTTGCATCTTGTATTGTGTTTCTCCCGTAATGTATTTGCTAAATGTTTGTTAGATTCTTTTGTACGAGCCTTGTTACTTTGTTGGTGCAAGGTGATAAAGGAATTGAACCTAGTGTACTATTCCTCTATATGTATCTCTATTCTTCTATATGTTGTTTTCATGTTATGTTGTACCTATGCTATCACTCGTAAATGTTTTCCTTATGTAGTCTACTTGGATTTGCGACTTGGTAGCACTAAGATATAGATATAGATATATATATATATATATATATATATATATATATATATATATATATATATATATATATATATATATATATATATATATATATATATATATATATATATATATATATATATATATATATATATATATATATATATATATATATATATATATATATATATATATAATCTTATGATCATACTGACCCCACACTAGGTAGATCCCTTTTGTGTTCTCTATATGTTTAGTGGTATTTCCCTTGATTTGTCTTCGCTTGGGGGAATCTCGTAGTGGAAATGTAATCAATGGAGTTGTTTATGTTTCCTTTCAAGCCATTTCTCATGTTAAAGTGTTAGCAATGACTTTAATGTGAGGGCATAAACTCTACTCATTTTTTGCACAAACGCACTTCCAAAATATTTTCAAACTTAAAACTTTATTTTTTCTCTCCCTTTATAGATTAGAGACTAATCCTTAAAGCATGGATTTTTACCTTATATGATCTCTTGATCCCTCCAGTTTCAATTTACAAAGTTTTGATCCCTTAAGGTCGGAAGGTGTCCTTATGACTGGATCTCTCTTGTTTTGGCTTTTCTCTTTTGGAATAGAATATTCCTGAGGGTGAATCCTTGATGGGTTGACTAGTGAGTAGCAACATTCACTAGGGTATATGCACAAATATGGGGGACCAAAAAGGTGCCACTTTTCTTTTTGGACCCCCATCGACCATAGTGTGTATGCACTAAAGGGCATGCGCCCTATAGGATGGACTCCCTATGGCTTGGGTTACCCAAGCCTTAGGCTTGGGTAATCTAAAGCATATTGTGTGCACCCTATAGGGTGCACGTGCTTTGAAAAACACTAAAAATTATTTTTACAAATCGCGTGCACCCTATAGCACGCACGCGCTTTGAAAAACACTATTTAGTGTTTGTTGTGGGTTGGAAACTTCATTTTGCTTTCCACAAACCCGCATTTGCAGCAAAAGGAGCCTTCCCAAGCACGTACATAGTCTTGTTTGGGCTTGTTGAATCCATAGTTTTCATTCATTCATCCATCAAATAGCTCCACAACGTCATCAATTTCGATCCGAAAGAAGAGGTAAGTGTTTTTACAGCCCATTCCTCTTATTTGTTTTAAAATTTTAGTTTTGTAGTAATTTGTTTTGTTAAAATTTGTGTGTAATTAAGATTTTAAAATATATTATTTTTAATTGTCAGGAAGAAATAATCTCCCTCAACCAAACCCTCCACCAAACCCTCTATCTCCTCATGAAGAAACAAATGAATAAAATAACCAAGAAAATGAACCTCAATTGCCTCCACCAATCGAGAAACCTCCTCCTGGAACACAAGAAAATTTTATGAACCAAATTGAAAGAGGGAAAAAAGAATTAGAATCTTTAATTACGAGGTTAAAAGATTCTAGTGGTACAAATCCTAGAAGAGAAAGACTTGCGAAATCATTGGAAGCAATGTTAACCCACATAAGCTCAGTTAGTGGGAAAATTAATTTATGGCTGGATAAAAGAGAAGAACAAAAATAATATTATGCAAATAAATTATCTTATGTGGACATAAAAAAGAAAAAAATCAAAAAAGATGACATTTGCAAGCTATTTAAAAAACCAGGGGACACAGATACTCTTAGAACTACAAGAAGGGGGTTCCCAATTCATTGGTGCTTAAATGAATACATTAAAAATAAGTTTTGGGAGAGATGGTGGATGGTCTTTGATTCACCTCCCTGTAAAAATCTTGAGGTTCCTATATATTTCTTGAGGAAACTCTATTGCGAGTTTGTACTCAAGGAGGTGCCAAATTATTTTGACTATCTAGATTCTCAGGGTAGAGGAGGGGGGTCATCATTTGATAGAGTGGGGGCACATCATGACCTTAACGCACCTAAGGTTCCTATTGGCAAGCCACATGTGGATCATGTTACTATTCCTTCCATTGTGAAGGAACATGTAGAGGCAGACACACTAGGCACGATTAGTGCTCTGACACAGACTCTCATTCAGTGTGCCACTCCTTTAGTTGAGGGTGACCGTGGTCAATCTTCGAGGGGGCATATTTTTTAGTCATGTGGATGCTTGTGTACATTTGGTACTGCCAAGAGAGAGGAAGATGATCCTGGAATGATGACTGATAGTTTTCTAAATCTGACATTTGGCATTGACACACAGGTAAATATTTCCAAGTTCATTAAATTGCTTTGATCATATTTCATTTATAAAAGAATAACTAATTAATTTAGTATCTATTGATTATGATGAAAATTTAGGGCAAGAGTGTCAGTGGTGGTGGCAATGGAAATGATCCTCATGTCCCCTTCTACACATCGTCATCAACCACAAGTATGTATCGAATAAAACATTTTAATTAATATATTTGATTATTATGTAATTATATGAATAATTGTATCATAACTTATTGTGCATGTGCATTAGACGTTCACTGGTGGACCATCAACATTCACAGCAGATAGCGAAGGGCATCGTGCCACTTTCCTTGAGGTATCTTTATTTGCATGTTAATTCAATTTACTTGATTATATTTAATTAATAAATGAATGAATAACTAAATTACTAGACAAATTATGATCATAATCTAGAGGCACGATGATCACATTCTTTCACCTGGCTTTGTGATCACTAATACATTTGGGGTGACATTGCGACGGCCATTTGCGACGGCAGGCAAATGTCATGTGGTTTTGCTCTTTTTTTTTCAAATATAGCCCGACACCGTCGCAATTTGCGACGACAATACATTTGTAACTGTCGCAATTGCGACGTTGTCGGGATATAAGCGCAAAATTTAAAAGGAACGTTGTCATGTGTGTTTTGAACAGCGCCGTAACCCTCCGCGAAATCACATCACGATATAACGGCAAACAAAATAAGAACGTTGTCATTTGTGTTTTCAACAGCGCCGTAACCCTCCGCGAAATCACATCGGGATATAAGGGCAAAAAAAACAAGAACGTTGTCATTTGTGTTTTCAACAGCGCCGAGAGAGATTCCCTCCGCGAAATCACAGCTACAATTTCTGAGTACGTTGGGTTTATTTTTCTTTTGTCATTATTATGTAATCTGGTATTCAGCTGTTAGAGAGCTAAAATACCCAGAAATGAGGACATATCTATGTTGAATTTATTGTTAGCGGCTTTGGTTATTTAGAAGTTTAATTTTATTTGTTCATCTTTCAAGCACAAACATTTTGTGGATCGTAACGTCTTCATTGTTTCGGGTATGCAGTGAAACAGCCCTAACTTGCAATTGCGATGTTATTGGGATATAAGGGCAAAAAAAAAAAGGAACGTTGTCATTTGTGTTTTCAACAGCACCGTAACCCTCCGCGAAATCACATCGGGATATAAGGGCAAAAAAAACAAGAACGTTGTCATTTGTGTTTTCGACAGCGCCGAGAGAGATTCCCTCCGCAAAATCACAGCTACAATTTCTGAGTACGTTGGGTTTATTTTTCTTTTGTCATTATTATGTAATCTGGTATTCAGCTGTTAGAGAGCTAAAATACACAGAAATGAGGACATATCTGTGTTGAATTTATTGTTAGCGGCTTTGGTTATTTAGAAGTTTAATTTTATTTGTTCATCTTTCAAGCACAAACGTTTTGTGGACTGTAATGTCTTCATTGTTTCGGGTATGCAATGAAACAGCCCTAACTTGCGACTACCTTCACGGTACTTGTGTACATTATCATGTTGTCTTTACAGTGACTGTCCTCATTCAAGTGGGAATTACACAAGGGACAGTCACTGTGAGATGTCCTCATTTGTGACAAGGACAGTCACACATGAGGACATCTCATAGTGATATTCCCTTGTGTAATTTCCACTTGAATGTATTGCTATTGAACCACATTAATGCTTTTCTTCTTCAACAAATGAGGACAGTCACTGTAAAGACAACATGATAATGTACAGAATTACCAAAAAATGATCTTGTTAATTGATGTAACACTTTGTCTTGCTCACTCCCTATCCTTCACTAGGGTCTCTTTAGGCCAATGTTTTGACTTGATAGGGTACTTAACTATCCCTACACTCTTTAGGTATCTCTACCCAAGATCCCACTCCTTCAACTAGTGCACACCAACAAGAAATACAACGAACTCTGCTCAATACCAATCTAGCTACTAGGACACTCCTAGTCTTGTCTTCACAAATTGAAACACATTCAACTAGAACTTTACTCCATGGAGAGGCTGGCCACTAGGACCTCTATTGGTTTCAATATTACTCCTTCACCTATACTTTTCATCAGTACTTCAATCCGGTTCATCAAACCATGCATGCCAATTGCACCCAAAAATAGGCTGCTAGCAATTAGGCCTTTGTCAAGCCTTTTTGTTTATATTAAGCCACCTAAAGGGCTTAGGATTCAGATGCCCTTTATTGAGAACTCCAAGATATCTAAGGTCTTCTCCTCCTAGATTTTTTGTACACCAACTGCTACAGCCATGCCTGAAAACAAGTATTTTGACACAACTTGGACAGTCTGACTAAGAGTTTGTTTTCTTAGCAGCCAAAGAAACTCACCCAATCTTCTAATTTGACTTGGGGCTTCTTTAGATGTGTGTCTACCTCTCCATGAGATTTTAGTTGAAGCAACCAATGCATTCAACTTGTTGTAATCTTCTTGTAATGATTTGTCATCCCTAACTGTGCTCAACTGACTCACCTAGGACATCATTGCAAACATAGAAAATGAGCTTCCCAGGGCCCCTCCTTCCAAACATATAGTACATGGAGTCTCCTCACCCATTCCAAGAGCCCGTACAAAATTGACAATGGAATGATGAGCTAAGACTCCATTTGTTCAACCTGCCTGGTTCAAACCAATGATAGGGTACTTAACAAAAGAATTAACAAACTAGTTGGAATGCTTCAAAACTCAAAAAAAACACAACACAGAATAAAAAAACAACTTGTACTAACTTTTCCAATAGACACTGCGAGCTATCTAATCCATTAATCAACTGAAAACAAAGAAACAAAAAAACTCAAGAATTCACTAAAACCGTGTTACTCTACAAATCTTCTTAATTCCAAATGTTTTTCCCCCCAACCTTTTGCACAGATCGATGGAGGCCTCTTATAGTTGATCTGATGCCTAATTCAATGGTTTCATATAGTTACATAACCATCTTACTCGAAAATGCTCCCTTGCACAAATGTTGTCAATGTTGTGAATGACAACATTGACAACTTGTTACAACCTTTGGGATTTTGGTTCAAAACTTATTGTTCAAACACCATAAGACCCTAACCATGACTTAGTTAGGCTATTTAGACCTCACATAGGCCACTTCTACACTTCTTTGCCCAATTTGACCCCTAAATGCTTCATTCCCACTTTTGCCACAATATTGGTAACTTGGGTACAAATTGGCACTTGCCTTCACAAAGGTCACACATGAGGACATCTCACAGTGATCGATTGTCCCTTGTGTAATTGCCACTTGAATGTATTGCTATTGAACCACATTAATGCTTTTCTTCTTCAACAAATGAGGACAGTCACTCTAAAGACAACATGATAATGTACACTCACTGTAAGGACAGTCACAAATGAGGACATCTCACAGTGACTGTCCCTTGTGTAATTGCCGCTTGAATGTATTGCTATTGAACCACATTAATGCTTTTCTTCTTCAACAAATGAGGACAGTCACTCTAAAGACAACATGATAATGTACACTCACTGTAAGGATAGTCACAAATGAGGACATCTCACAGTGACTGTCCCTTGTGTAATTGCTGCTTGAATTACACAAGGGACAGTCATTGTGAGATGTCCTCATTTGTGACAAGGACAGTCACACATGAGGACATCTCACAGTGATTGTCCCTTGTGTAATTTCCACTTGAATGTATTGCTATTGAACCACATTAATGCTTTTCTTCTTCAACAAATGAGGACAGTCACTCTAAAGACAACATGATAATGTACACTCTCTGTAAGGACAGTCACAAATGAGGACATCTCACAGTGACTGTCCCTTGTGTAATTTCTGCTTGAATTACATAAGGGATAGTCATTGTGAGATGTCCTCATTTGTGACAAGGATAGTCACACATGAGGACATCTCACAGTGATTGTCCCTTGTGTAATTGTCACTTGAATGTATTGCTATTGAACCACATTAATGCTTTTCTTCTTCAACAAATGAGGACAGTCACTCTAAAGACAACATGATAATGTACACTCACTGTAAGGATAGTCACAAATGAGGACATGTCACAGTGACTGTCCCTTGTGTAATTGCCGCTTGAATTACACAAGGGACAGTCATTGTGAGATGTCCTCATTTGTGACAAGGACAGTCACACATGAGGACATCTCACCGTGATTGTTTGTAATGTCCCCTTTTTGGCTAACTTGGAAAACAGGAACAATTACTCCACTTCTCAGACTTACTCTATCAGATACTTACAATTAAACTAAGTAATGGAGGTTACTTAAGATATCAACCGCTATTTCAGATTCAATCACAATATGTGTGCAAGATGATATTGATACCAATATGTTTAATAGCACTGTCGGATATAATGATATGAAATATGCTATGAATATGATGTTTCCTATCACTTATAGTGATAGTATAATGATGGTATGTCTGATATAAACAATATCGATATACAATCAATAAGTATTGCTTACAGCAATGTATTTGTTGTGTCTGATATGATGATGTAATTATGCAAATGTGTAATATCGCTATGAGTGATATGTTGCTATTTCAGATTCTGAATTATATGCTTGCAACTTCAAATATTGATGCTGTTTCTGACTATCCTTTCTATCTGTGCAATCATGGTGTTGTCTCTGATCTGCAATGATAAACTTGAAACCAAACTGCCAAAGGCAGATGCTCTATTGAGTATATCCAAATATGGATAAGTAAATAAAGTTCTAATGATGCCTTGAGTGACTGACGAGAATGCATTCTTATATTGTCTTTAACAAATGAAGAGATGCTATGAATGAGACGTGTCTTGTTTCTTCCTCCATGTCCCTTTGTTAAGCACACCTTTCCATAATCCGACAGTTCACATAATATTATTTCATTATTTTCTGATCATAGATAACTCCCAGATTGACTCAATATCAAATCTTTTTATGAAGGTAATCTTCCCTAATTGGTAGTGCAACCAGTAGTTAACATCCATTGTGTTTGTATTAGTTTGGTCTAACTATCATTAGTATTTAGTCAATCGATATTAACTCTTGCCTTATCCCATATTGTTATGATGATATCCAATCTTTCTACTCTGATATAAGTCGATATCATTTTCTGATAATTGTCCATTTATTGGTTGATTGCTGGTAATGGAGTTTGATCTTCAAATTGACTTCCATTCCTGTTAATACTTAAGGATACATTGTACTTATTATCCATGACTGATGCCTCATTCATCAATAGCTTGTGATATAATCACTGATGCTTTTGTGTTTCTACAAGATGTGGTTTATCTCAGACAATCGATAATCTTTCAATCCTTTAGTCGATATCCTCCTATGTGGTGTCTATTGATATAGATAGTAGAATTCAATCTAGTTTATGTTATTGTCATGATAACATAGGAAGTGATGGTGCATATTTGCTAGCGGGTCTTCATGTTTGATATTGCTTTATCGGATATGTCATTGTCTAAACTTGTGCAATTAATGATTATTTATAATATATGAATGGTTATCCTTCTTGCTTATCAATACATCTTCTGAAACCCATAGCGACCTATCCCTTATTCATATCATGTTGATCTTGACTTCATAGTATTTGGTTCATTAATCATCCTCTCATGGTATCGATGTGTAATGACTAGTGATTGTTGTATCACTTCTTCGTTCCTCATCGTGATAGATAATGCAGATGTTTAATGTAGATGTATATCGATTACAGATATTCGATATTGCTTTAAACGTTATTATTATTATTATTATATTTATTAATGTTATTGTTATTATTAAATATTATAATTAATGATGTTAGTAATATTAATAATATTATAATAAATATTATTATAGTGATAACATATTGTTTTATATTGAGAGGTTTATTAATATTATTTATATATTAAAATTATTATATCAATAATTGATTTAATATTATTACTTAATATATTATTATAATATAATATATATAATTTATTAATAATTATTTATTATTAATTTATATTATAATTATAATCATAATTATATTATTTATTAATATTTTAATATTATTTAATTAACATATTACTTATTATGCTAACTATATATTATTATTATCTTTTGATAATAATTATATATTATTGTTATATACCGTTAATAATAGATTATTATATATCATCTAATCATTTTATTATTATACTAAGTTCAATATGTCACGGCTCATGACATTGTCCCTTGTGTAATTGCCACTTGAATGTATTGCTATTGAACCACATTAATGCTTTTCTTCTTCAACAAATGAGGACAGTCACTCTAAAGACAACATGATAATGTACACTCATTGTAAGGACAGTCACAAATGAGGACATCTCACAGTGACTGTCCCTTGTGTAATTGCCACTTGAATTACACAAGGGACAGTCATTGTGAGATGTCCTCATTTGTGACAAGGACAGTCACACATGAGGACATCTCACAGTGATTGTCCCTTGTGTAATTGCCACTTGAATGTATTGCTATTCAACCACATTAATGCTTTTCTTCTTCAACAAATGAGGACAGTCACTCTAAAGACACCATGATAATGTACACTCACTGTAAGGACAGTCACAAATGAGGACATCTCATAGTGACTGTCCCTTGTGTAATTGCCACTTGAATGTATTGCTATTCAGCCACATTAATGCTTTTCTTCTTCAACAAATGAGGATAGTCACTCTAAGGACAACATGATAATGTACACTCACTGTAAGTGTACATTATCATGTTGTATTACAAATGGACCTTATGTTGGTCGGGATATAAGTGCAAAAAAAAAAAGGAACGTTGTCATATGTGTTTTCAACAGCGCCGAGAGAGATTCCCTCCGCGAAATGAAGCGGGTTATCATTTGTGTTTTGAACAAAGCGGGTTGTCATTTGTGTTTTGAACAGCACCGAGAGAGATTCCCTCCGCGAAATCAAGCGGGTTGTCATTTGTGTTTTCAACAGCGCCGAGAGAGATTCCCTCCGCAAAATCACAGCTACAATTTCTGAGTACGTTGGGTTTATTTTTCTTTTGTCATTATTATTTAATCTGGTATTCAGCTGTTAGAGAGCTAAAATACCCAGAAATGAGGACATATCTGTGTTGAATTTATTGTTAGCGGCTTTGGTTATTTAGAATGCTTCCCCACAATACTTAATTACACAAGGGACAGTCACTGTGAGATGTCCTCATTTGTGACAAGGACAGTCACACATGAGGACATCTCACAGTGACTGTCCCTTGTGTAATTGCCACTTGAATGTATTGCTATTCAACCACATTTATGGGCCCGTTTGGACCACGACACACAGTAGCATCTACAGAGAAGAATATCCCAGGTGTAACAAGTTGTAAGAATATACCAACAGTTCTAAGAAGTTCCCTAGCACGTAGTAGCATCTACAGAGAAGAATATACAACATGAGGGCAGCCACTGTAAAGACAACATGATAATGTACACTCATTGTATGTGTACATTATCATGTTGTCTTTACAGTGACTGACCTCATTCAAGTGGCAATTACACAAGGGACAGTCACTGTGAGATGTCCTCATTTGTGACAAGGACAGTCACACATGAGGATATCTCACAGTGACTGTCCCTTGTGTAAGCCACTTGAATGTATTGCTATTCAACCACATTTATGGGCCCGTTTGGACCACGGCACACAGTAGCATCTACAGAGAAGAATATCCCAGGTGTAACAAGTTGTAAGAATATACCAACAGTTCTAAGAAGTTCCCTAGCACATAGTAGCATCTTCTAATTGTCTATACCACTTGACAAGGTATTGTTTGCACACGTTGTTTTTGGTTCTTTTGATGACCCTTGTTTTGAAATTGCTATTAGGCCTTGTAGCTTATATGTTTTGACTGCTGGAGAGCTTCTAAAGCTAAGCAAGAAGACCATTGCACGAGTTATAGCCGCGCGCTCAGGTTTGAAAATTGTATATTTTTTAATCTAATGTATATTTTAATCCTTTTTCCATGTCATGTAATATGTCTTGCCTTGTAGCTTATATGTTTTGAAATTGCTGTTAGGCCTTGTAGCTTATATGTTTTGATTGCTAGAGAGCTTCTAGAGCTAAGCAAGAAGGCCTTGTAGCTTATATGTTTTGTGTACTTTTGACAATTTTGCTTAGTCACTGAAAGTTGTAGACCGAAGTTTTCATAGCCCAATTTTTGCTTCCTGCGAAGAACGATCATGTCAGATAATATAAGTGAAGAACAAAATAGGGAGACAATCGCTAGATTGTGGTCTAACTTGAAAAGAAAAGGTGATGGAAAATGTTATTGTCCCTGCAAAATTTGTAAGGGCTTAAACCGTAGAAGATTGCTAATCAAAACAGTTAAGAGACATTGTAGGGAGAATGGTCACATTGAAGGGGGGCATGACTATCATCCACTGGTAAGTTGTTCATTATATCATTTTAACAATTTATATACATATGAAATCACTTGATGATGAGTTGAAGATCATGGTTTATTTATGTTAATCAATTTTATATAGGTTGATCTCCCCAGGGAAGTACATGATATGGAGGAACATGGGGGTGCGAATATCCAAGGTGAAGATAATGATCCCATGGAAGATGACGATCATGCGCCAGAAAACACAATTGAAGATGATGGTATAAATACATTGATCCATGACACATTTAGTCCAAGCGGATCTGATCATGATGATGATGATAGCCTTGATGTACCTCTACTTGAGAAGGCATACGAGCCCCTATACAAAGACTCCCAAACAACTCTTCTCTCTGCTGTATTGTTGTTGTTGAACTTGAAGGTTATGAATGGTTTATCCAACATAACAATGTCACGTATGTTAAGGTATGTCATATATGTCTTTATAGTTAACAAAGGGTGAATAATGTACCACTAATATTGTTTATATTAACAACTTATATTTTTTGCTGTAGATTGATAGGCGAGTTTTTGTTACCACCATCAAATATTCTACCTCGCTCATATCGAGAATTATCTGCTATTATGAAAGATATTGGAATGGAGTATCAAGCAATACATGCTTGTCCCAATGATCATATTATATATTATAAAGAACATGAATTTGCAACACAATGCCCTGTATGTCATACGAGTAGATATCGAACAGATCGAATAACAAAAAAGGTGCCTCACAAGGTTCTTCGTTACATCCCCATTATTCCACGGATGCGACAATTATTCAGGTGTACTCGCTTGGCACAATTTATGGATTACCATGCATGCAATAGAAGTCGAGATGACATTATTCGAATCCCTGCGGATGGTTCGGCATTTATGCACATAGAGGAAAAGTGGCAACACTTCAAAGAAGAACCTCGTAATCTCAGGCTTTCATTGGCAGCGGATGGTGTCAATCCATTTGGAGAGATGAGATCTGTTTGCTCGGTGTGGCCTGTTTTTGTTATCAACAATAACATTCCTCCGTGGATGTCAATAAAGAGGGAGCACATTATGTTGGCAATGATTGTTCCAGGTATTTTATCATTTGATAGTTATTAATTTACATGTACTTACAAATCTTACAGTAAAATGGTCACAATAATTATGTAATGTTACTGTTCATTCAAGTAGGTAAATATCAAGTTAAAGATATGAATGTATATATTGAGCCTCTTATTGACGAGTTGGTGGAGTTATGGAACGGTGTCACTATGTATGACGTGTCTAGACCAATAGGACAAAGACAATTTCAATTCCATGCAATACTTGTATGGACAATACATGATGCCCCAGGGCTAACACATTTTTGTGGTATGTTATAGTGAATTCAAGTTGCGCATGATAATTCTAATTATAAAAATCAACATATTTAATAATCCAATTATATCATTATCTTGTAGGTCTTCAAACAAAGGGAAAATTTGCATGTCCAGTTTGTGGTCCAAAGATGAAATCTCGTCATTCAAAAAGTTTAGGAAAGCATGTGTTTGATGAGTACAGACACTTCCTCCACAGGAATCATAAGTATCGAAGTATGGAAAAACATCTTTTCAATGGGAAAGAAGAGACTACATCAAAGCCACGAAGAATGACACCTCGCCTATGGAAGTTGGAATATAATAGAATTAATCGTCGAGGTAATGTCGTTCCACTTAATGGTTTATGTTTGTAATTTATATATTTCTATTGTGATTTTTGTTTACTAATTATGTAATTGATGATCGTGAAGGTCATCAAGGCACTACTGACAACCTTCCAAAGGGACTAAAAAGCTATCCCAGACAATTTAGTAGGTTGTCCTACTACGAGGACCTACAAATTGTGCATTTGTTTGATCTTATGCATGTTGGAAAGAATATAACAGAGACATTGTGGAAAATACTGGATGGAAGGCGTGACAAAGAAAAAATTGTCAAAATTTGTAATGACATTCATGAATCCAATCATGCACTGAAGAATTTCATTCACTCAAATAGCAATAGAGATCAGATTAATATAAGTGCCCTTCCTTGGTTATTAACGGAGCAGCAAAGTGATGCCATAAAAGAAGTCATACGAAAAATTCGATTTCCCACAGGATTTGCTGGGAACATAAGCAATCTCATATCAAAGAAAAGTGAATTTGGGCCAGGGCTCAAAACGCATGATTGGCATACTTTCATCAAGGTAAGTTATGTTCTTCTGTATTTACAATATATTCATAAACTACGTGTACTATTCATTATGTTATGTTAGAAAATAATGAAATGATTGGTTTATAATTACTGCAGTACGTGCTACCTCTATCTCTCCCAGAGCACTTCAACAATAACATCAAACAAGTGATATATGATCTTGGAAAATACATGAGGTAAGCAGTAATATCTGTTCAATTTGTTGTATATATTTATTATATTCGCGATTTGTTTTTCTTGCTATGTAATCTATTGTATATTATTTTGTAAAGTCTCATATTTATATATTTTTTGTGACTTGAATCTCTTAATGTAGGTGGTTGTCATCTAAAGAAATCCATAAAGAAGATATAAACTATTGGAAGAGAAGAATTCCTCATTTATTGTGTGAAATGCAAAAGTGTCTACCTCCAACTTTTTTCAATGCACAAGAACACTACCTCATACACCAAGTTGAGGAGATTGAATTGTGTGGACCTGCACACACTAGGTCAATGTGGATGGTTGAGAGGCACTTGAAATCTTTGAAGGCTTTGGTTCGATAAAGAGCACATCCTGAGGGTTCTATGGTAGAGGGATACATGGTATACCAGACTATGGTGTACATTACTGAATATCTTCCTAAGTTTGCTTCAAATATCCATGTAGATCGCATTTGGGATCTCGACCCTTTTAAAAAATTCAAAGGGGAGTACTTGATGGGGAAAGGTAGATTGAGGAAAGTGACAGGTAATAAATTATAAGATGTTATTGTAATAAATTATTTCTTAATCTTCAAAATAAATCAGTTGTAAGTCATCTATTTTTTTTTTGTACAGTCGCTCGAGAGTGAGATGCACTACATTTGTATATTGCAAACAATCTTGATTGGATGACGGTATGGATTGAACGATGTCAACATTCTGGTCACACATTAACATGGGAAGGTGTATCTTCATTGGTTAAAGAAGCTCATCGTAATGGAGATTCTAATGTTACGCAAAGGGAAATAGATTTAGCATATGGTTTAAGAGATTTCCAGGTACGTACAAAATTATTAATCACCCGTATGTTTATCAACTCACGATATAATAATTTTGACATGTTTCACATATTATTGCAGGTTAAACACCACAAGGGTATGTTCTGTAATGGTCAAAAATTTCGCGTCAAAGTGTTGGATGACACGAAGAAAACTTGTGATTCTGGAATAACTGCAGTCTTTCAAGTGACTAATATTTCATCTAGAAATGACTTAGATCCTCAAGAGTCTAAAAATCAATACTATGGCATTTTGGATGATATACTTGAGTGCGACTTTAGTTCCTTCAAATTAGTACTCTTCGTTGTCAAATGGTACAGGCTACGACTTAATCCAAATGATCCTAATAGAACTGTTATTGAACATGATAATGGATTTACAATGGTTAATACAAGGTCGTTTGAGCCAGTTGGGGATGAGCCCTATGTTCTTCCAAGCCAATGTGAACAGGTATTTTACTCAGAGGTTTCACATAAACCGGGTTGGTCATTTGTTGTTAGACATGAACCGAGAGGAAGGCCGATAAAGTATAATGCGATGGAAGAAGAAGATACCGAAGAAGTAGAAGATGATGTAGATGATGATCACGATCGACAATTATTGGATGATGTTCCTGAGACAAATTTTCATGAAGAAGAAGAAGAAGATGATGCTGCTACTGATGATGATGATGAAGATGATGTTGATGTTGATGATGATGATGTTGATGATGACGACAACGACGAGGACGACGAGGATGATGATGATGACGACGATGATGACGACGATGATGATGATGATGATGATGATGATGATGAGGATGATGATGATGAAATTTAAAGGTATGCCATCAATCCTTAATGTATTTAATATTCATTTCTTGATAGAAATATATTTGTCTTAAATGGTTACATAGTTTATTCATTATCTATTTAAAAGCTATAAGTGTTATAATGTGTACGTTTTAATGTTTTTAATTTTTATGTGATGCTTATGATGGATGTGATTATGATTATGATGTGATTATGCTCACGATAATTGAATTACATTTGCAGGAAATTGAACCCCTTTCAAGAGCATCCCGCACAGTCTCATGGATCGACAGGTATAAGTCAATACACCTTATAGAAAGTCTATTTAATACACTTATCAATAGTAAGATTGATGTCTTCTAAGATCTCTCCCATTTGCAGGTACCAGCAAATAGGTATTTGTCAGAAGTGTCTTCCTCGAGTGAGGGAAATATAGGAATAGAAGAGGAAAGTGAGACATGCAGTTTATCTAGAATAGGGAGATTAACTAGAGGTCAAAGGACTAGAAGGAAATTCAATAAACACATGAAATTTTTCCTTGCTCAAGGGGGGTCATGTTCTTATGATGATGAGATGAAAGGCGACATCGAGGTGCCCTTGAGGTACCAACATCTACAGAAACATTGGGTACCCAAGGAACTTCCTCCAATAAACATTGATTTTTGTGTTAATGAGAGGATATATCGCATAGCACCATCATCATTACATGGTTTGGGCCTATTTTCTATGGATGGCATAAAGGTGTCTTACAACAAAGTTTCTGAATTGATGGAGTATGTTGGACCATGTTACGATTACAAAAGTTGGATGCATATTGTTCAATATAAAAAAAGTATGCGTAGGTATGCACTCTCGGAAAATTATATACAACAGCAAGACAATAATCAAAGTAAAAGTGTGGCTATATACATTGATGGAAGGCCAAAAGCAACAGGGAATATTGCGGGTTTTATAAATAGTACACGACCTGGGTCAACTATAAAGCAACCCAATTGCATATTTGAGGCGCGCGAGGGAAATCGTGTATTCATCTGTGCAATAAAATCAATACGTGCAGGGGAAGAGCTGCTTATTGATTACAATTTGAACCGCATAGATACAAACGAGGCTACTATCATGGGGGTGGTACATACTATTAAACCAACTTCTAATCAATGACTCCAACATACCATTTAGTTATTAAATTTTTGGCTAACATTTTTATACTTGATCTTTGACACAGGGGCACAATATGGAGCAACCGCCCGAAGGTGATGGTGACGATATTCCTAGCTCATCTACACATGAGCAGGTAAAATTCATTGTAATTGTGCAAACTAGATAGAAGCAAAATGTTATTTTTTTTAATGTTATTTTCTTCATTGTTTTGGAGTAATTTTGATAATACTAATACTATTGTTGTCACAGAGGGCCGGTGGTCGGAGAGAGGGAAAGCAACCTGCAGTCCCTCAGGAGTCCCCCCTTGTGGACCCTTTTTTTATTGATTTAGCAGAGACCGATGACCCGATCGGTTCCATTAAAAAGCTGCTAAAGAAAATTGGGAAAGAACTTCTACGTTTGGTATCCATACATCCTCAGACTCAGGAAATAAAAGACAGGGCAGCTGAGTTGTTGCGCACTTCTAAAAACTTTAAAGTAAGTATTAATGAAATTTTTAATTATTACAAGAGTTCAATAATGGTTTTTATGTTATGCTCTTTTATGACATTAATTAAAATATGGATGCATTGTCTTTACAGAGTTATTTGCGTAATTTTGAACCCCATTCCCATGATGAGGCCGGTATTGCAAGTGGTTCGGGTAGATCACATGTTCCATTCCCCACTTGTGTTTTCCACTGAATATATATAGGAATGATCATAATCATTGACAATACATGCTCGAACAATCTTTTTTTTTAATGCTCTAACAATCTTGTCCATGCTAGTCCACGCGTTCTATATTTATGCATGCTCTAACAATTTTATTCTTCAGCTCCTTTCCATGATGATATGACAACGCCGCCTCCATCCAGGACAGCCACAAATGTCTTGCCGACTGCCATGTCAACAACACACAGCCTAAATGCACCAACTATTGCACCATCTACTGGTACACAAATCCCTCTTTTTCTCTCTTTTGTTATGTGTTTAAGTGTTATGTGTTTACGATGTAGATCCCTTGATTGTGTTTGTGCCATGGGTGCTCTGCACCAATTTATTTCCCTTGAAGTATTATTTCTTGGAGGCATTTGATAATGGTTTTCATTTTTTGCAATAGGAGATGCAACAAGTCCCGATGCAACATCATTTCCTGGATGTTCCTGTGTTCCTAGTATGGGAACGGTGAAGGATTGCGTATTGATCATCAGCGACGATGAAGGCGTTCCCTTAAAAGTATCCAAACTTCCAGGTACTTTAAAGTTATTATTATTCTATAGTGATATAATAGTAATTTAGTTTTTGATCACTCTTCATCGACTAATGATCCCATGATTATTTTGTAGGGAATGATATTTTTTGGCGAAAACTTGGTGACGAGTGTTTGCGGATATTCGAGCCCACCATACGTACATGGTGGAACATCATATCCTAACTAAAACCCCAAACCACTATTTTGATTTCATATCATTGCTAGAATAGTTTTCCTTTTCATCAATTTCTTGAACTATATTAAAGGTAGCTTCTCTTCATTTATGAGTCTAACATGTTTTTTTTTACTTAAAAGGTGGAATAACCAAGATAAAAAGTTGAAGGATGATCTTGTAGATAGTATAACCCAGCTTTTTGGACCTCGTGCATTCGAGAGAAACAAGCTCCTTGAAAGAGCTGGTTTATGTTTGAAGTATATTAGGGACCAGTACAGGAAATATTTAGAAGTTAACCCAAGGCACGAGCGTCCGCCCTGTGTTCTTGAGGCTGAGTGGCAGGGTTTGATTTTGGATGGAAAGTATAAAGCCGACATGAAAAAAGGAATTACGCCAGTAGAGAGTAGAGCAAGGTATGTGATACTTTTGAGAATGTAATTATGTACTAATTAACCTCTAAATTTTTCCTATATTGGTCTCTAACATATTTCAAACTTTTCATAGATTGCCTGACACATCAAAGGCAACAAAGGCAAGATTAGAAAAGCACGGGACACACAAGCTCGGCTCTGGTGGTTTTTCCAAACTTCAAGCACGAGTTGTAAGTATTAGTAAATGAAAACTTGTATCAATTTTTTTATATATTGCAAGGAAATTTTTTTTGATCAAACAATGCAAGTAAAATTCACCATACCAAGAAAAAATGTAGGGGTCAGAGTTCAATAGATGCCTCACAGAAGAGGACAAGAGAATTGGCTTCCAACAAGGCTATAGAGCCGTGGCTGAACGGCTACGAGCTGAAATCAGTGTGCAAGGTTCAAATAATGATGCATCTGAGCCACAGGTAAATAAGCTAAATGAAATTTATTTCAAATTGAATACTTTACCAATTAGTCTATTTGATGTTAAGTTCTAATATAAAGTGAGTATATCTGTTTTAAGAAAGCAATGATAACAATGTGTAGGATATTGGAATGCAGCCTGACAATCCTTCTACACAATCTATGCATAATGAAGGTTCGCATGATGTGCATCCTAGTGGTGGAGGTATACATTTGCTATTAAAATTTTTATATGTAATTACAATTGGTGTTTGGATTAATGTAACATTTTGTATAGCAACTGTAGAGGATCGAGGGGTCGGTGCTCATGAGCATGTTGAGGTTGAGTCTAGACAAAATGAGGTGGCCAGATCAGGTAATTAAAGAGCGCCACAGTTATGTTCTTTAAAATAGTTAAATACTTGTAACAATTATAATTAAATATTTTAAATTTAACTCTTTTATTTGTTATTGTAGAGGACCCCCCTTTGCAGCAGCATAGGAATTTGAGATCATCAAGAACAAAGAACAAAACAACTGATGAGGGGGGTATTGATGATAACACTGATGCTCCTCTTAGAGCTTACATAGAAAAAAAAATTAGAAAGAGAAAAAAGAAATGATTGTCATCTAAATACCTTAATTGATAATGACTGAATTTTATGTCTCAATGAATTTAATTATGTGCTAATGAATGTTCATGAATTATGTGTTTATTTTCATATTGATGAATGTTGTGTGTTAACGAATCTAATGTGTTAATGAATGTTATCATGTGATATTGATTGAATGTTACATTTTATTAATAATTGAAAGAATGAATGAATGTTAGATGTTAACGGGGAATGTAGAGTGATGTTAGGGGGAGGGGGGTGGGGCCAAATGAGCTTCCACCTTCACGTGGTTGGCCCTGTTTAGTAGAGAATATTAAACTATATTCTCGAAACAAAGTGAAGCTCAATAAGATACTAAATGAGTCAAAATGGTTATCAAGGTCCTCTATCCATAAGATACTTGTAGTCAAAATGGTTATTAATAAGATACTTGTAGTCAAAATGGTTATCTAGGTCCTCTATCCATTCCATAAGTTCTTCACCATTCAAACTTCCTCCATAACAAGGAATGTGCTCTAGGTTAGTCATGAAGCCTAGCATGGACTCTCTGTCAGATAGAGCCACTATTTTAGAGCCTTTTTTGTGCATTTCCTTCAAGCACTGTACAGTGTACGGATGTGAAAGGGAGGGCAGACCAGTGTGGAAGTTAGAGTATTTATATCTTATGCTTTGAGAGTTTATTTGGTAGATTCAAGACACCTTATATCAAAGTTATTCCTTTTTCTTATCTGTTGTTCTGTCAAACCCTCATTTTTTGAGTTATTGCATTCAAATGGCCTTAACTTGCAAATAAACCATAGGATATCCTCTGTTCTTTGTAAAATGCAAGTTAAGGGGGTTTATTTTCATATTTTAAAAGCTTTGGAACAGGATACTAAGCCAGAGAATTTCAAGAGCAAGCCCTAGGTCAAGAATCTCAATGTTCTTGACTAGGAGTTGATGGATTATGCAAGATCAGAGGGTAGCGGCAAGTAAAGGACCTCAAACCTTGTTGAATCTAGATCTTTAGAGCATGGTGGACATCTTCAAACTCTGATCTTGGTTTCATGCACCCATTTTCAATGCCTTGTTTTGGAACCCACACCCAAAGGCATGCATTAGGTCTGCGGACTCAATAAGGACATTGATATGCTCTGGAGTGGAGTCAAGGTCTGGGAGTTGGAGGATTGTTAGAACATCAAAAAGGGTACTCAAAAAACATATAAGTTCATAAGGTCCTTTGTCAAATTGAAGAGTTATTGCTGCAGAACAGGTTTTGGAGACCTACTAGAGTCACTAGGTCTATTTGGACCCGTTTGGACCACGACACACAGTAGCATCTACAGAGAAGAAGTTTGGTATGCAATGGTCTTGAAACCTCCTGAGAAATTCTTGGTATGGATTTGTGTGGTGCAAAAGCTTCGTTGAAAGAGAAAAAGAAGAAAAGAATAGAAATGATTTTTTTTCTTTTTATGTCATATACTGTAACCAGCTACTTATAACTTGCAAAAATTATTATAACCATTTGAAATTGAAACTTAGTTTAATGTGAAACTGAGAACTGCTTTATTAGAGCTTTCTGTGATTTAGATTCAGACATCAAGAACATTGTTTTCCTAATATTGTGATTAATGTTTATTTATTAATATCTCATACTGACAAACAATTGATAATTGTAGGGAAAACGTCATTGGGGGTCTTTGAGGATCCACCAGAAGCCAAGGAGAAAATGTATTCAAATGCTAAAGATGGTGTAACAGTCCTTACAGCTGTTGAACCTTGCTGTGTACTTCATCTCCGATTCTCCAAGTTCAACAGTACTGTGGTATTCCTTTGGATACTTCTAATGGTAAATTTCAGACATCAAGTTCTTTTCGTATGAAACTACTACATTTGTAATCTGTAGTTTTAAACTTTTAGTTTATAAATGTTCATCAGCTTTAGTTCGTATGCTGCCATTTCAAGTATGATTAATGAAGTTACCTTTATCACAGGATGAAAGTGAGCAGTCAGCATACTGGTACGGAGCTGGCAGCATTGATACGGTGACTAGGGCATCGTTTAATGGTGGTATTGTGTTTTCCCGTATTTAGGGCATCGGCCTTTTGAAGCATTGCCTTCATCTTTCTTAAGTCTGAGTTTTAAGTTTGTTTATCTCTCTCGGCGCTGTTGAAAATACAAATGACAACGTTCTTGTTTGTTTTGCCCTTATATCCCGATGTGATTTCGCGGAGGGTTACGGCGCTGTTGAAAACACAAATGAAAACACAAATCCCTTGTGTAATTGCCACTTGAAGGAGGACAGTCACTGTAAAGACAACATGATAATGTACACTTACAGCCCGTGTACATTATCATGTTGTCTTTAGAGTGACTATCCTCATTTGTTGAAGAAGAAAAGCATTAATGTGGCTGAATAGCAATACATTCAAGTGGCAATCACACAAGGGACAGTCACTGTGAGATGTCCTCATTTGTGACTGTCCTTACAGTGAGTGTACATTATCATGTTGTCTTTAGAGTGACTGTCCTCATTTGTTGAAGAAGAAAAGCATTAATGTGGTTCAATAGCAATACATTCAAGTGGCAATTACACAAGGGACAATCGATCACTGTGAGATGTCCTCATGTGTGACTATCCTTGTCACAAATGACTATCCTTGTAAAGACAACATGATAATGTACACATACAATGAGTGTACATTATCATGTTGTCTTTACAGTGGCTGCCCTCATGTTGTATATTCTTCTCTGTAGATGCTACTATGTGCTAGGGAACTTCTTAGAACTGTTGGTATATTCTTACAACTTGTTACACCTGGGATATTCTTCTCTGTAGATGCTATTGTGTGCCATGGTCCAAACAGGCCCATAAATGTGGTTGAATAGCAATACATTCAAGTGGCAATTACACAAGGGACAGTCACTGTGAGATGTCCTCATGTGTGACTGTCCTTGTCATAAATGAGGACATCTCACAGTGACTGTCCCTTGTGTAATTGCCACTTGAAGGAAAAAAGCATTAATGTGGTTCAATAGCAATGTATTCAAGCGGCAATTACACAAGGGATAATCACTCTGAGATTTCCTCATTTGTGACTATCCTTACAGTGAGTGTACATTATCATGTTGTCTTTACAGTGACTGTCCTCATTTGTTGAAGGAAAAAAGCATTAATGTGGTTCAATAGTGATGCAGAGTAGTCAGGGATTTTAGAATATACAAATATACATCCTTAACTCTCATTCCACCAAGGAAGAAGGAATTCCAATGGTTGAAACGTGAGTTAAGGTCTTTACATCAGTCAAACCCTGAAAATGAGGGTTTGTAAACAATGCACAGAAAATTTGAAATAACTTAGATATAAAACAAAGAGAATCAATCAAACCAACTTCCAAAGCATCAGATGTCACTATTACAACTTCCAGGCAAATTTTATCATCCAACCACCATCCGTACAGCCGTACAGAGTTCATTTTTCACCAGAAATGCACTAAAACAGGGTTATTTTTATTTTTTATGAAAGCAAAATGATTACAATACTGGTTCTCTGTCTGTCTTCGACCATTTGAAGCCTAAAATAGGCTCTCCAAACGTTGGTTCAACCATCTAGGTGGTTAGAACAGTTTATCCAACAAATGTCAACTTTGCTAAGCAACTTTTAAAGTTGCATTACAACTTTGCAAACAACTTTGCCGAGAAGGTTAAAAATGTGTTGTGAAACTTTAGGAACCTTATTAAAGTTATTTTGGACCTTCAAACTTCTTAACAACATCTAAAAGACACCTAATAAACACTTACTATGCTCATTTCATCCAAGGACTCAAAAGATGCCCAAGGTTTATAAGTCACCAAGGGGTCTTGTGTCCAACAAGTGGATGTTTATAAGGAGATAAGATCAATCCTTAATATTTATTACAAACCAAGAAAACATCTAAAACTCCTATTCTAATTTATTGTCATTCAAAAAGACTCTGATTTGTCATTCAAAAAGACTCTGATTTGTCAATCAAAAGGACCTTTCACCAGTCAATCCTTCAAAGCTCCAAGGTGAAAATCTTATGTTCCAATTGATAGGATTTGACTCCTTGGCTTCATGCCAACTTCCTTCAATCATGGTGTCTTTGGCTTGCATTAGGGATGCCCCTGCATCAAATAGCAATGCATTCAAGTGGCAATTACACAAGGGACAGTACATGCCCATTAAAGTTGGTGTTTTGTTATCCAGCATGACAATGGAGACAACATACTCTGTGTCAATTTTACTGATCAAATTTCCCTCCGCCAGGCAAAGCAACAATCTGGGTATGATAAGGTGAAATTTTGTAGTCCTTTTGGGTATGATAACAGTTCCAGTTTCCAATAAGATGGTTCATTTTTATAATCTAGCTTCAATTTCTCTTGTGAAAATCTTTTTTTCATTTTATGGGTGGTAAAATATAATTATTATGCTAGAGGTGTGTACTTATGGATGATAATGAAACAAAATGATAAGATTTAAGACTCTTGTTTTTTTTTTAAATAGCAATTTAAGTTTCCTTCTATTATAAATTACTGTTTTTCTATTTTTTAATGTATCTTTCCAAATCTTTTATATCAATTTTATTTATGAAATATAAATATATTAATAATGTTTTAGTGTTTTTAGGATTAGTTTATATCAATTCTATGTATCATCATTCGTCATTCAATTGTCAGTATTATTAATTTAGACTGTGCAATTGTAGAACTACTCGAATATGGGTTGGATGGATACTCAAGCAGGGGAACCCTCCTCAAATATCTCAAGCAGTGAACTTGGAAAAATGTGTCCTGAAGGAACCCTTTCCATCAGAGAGATAAAAGTACAAACAAGTAAAAGAAGCAGGCTCTGCAAATATGTTTTTGAGAAGAAAAATGATAGATTATTCGAGTATGGTTCATGAGGTATATCTAAAAAGACATTTTTTTTCTTATTATAATAAAAGAGGAAGTTGTGAATGTCAAAGTTGAGTGAAACAAAAATTATTTTCATCAAATTTTATTAGGCTTGCTTTTGGGAATAGTTTCTTACAATATTGCTATTAAGATTTTTATTGTGTAGTTTTTAGATTAGGTTTATAAAATTATATTTCATGAGTAGTGATTCATATTAATCAATTAACGATACTTTTGGAAGGTATTTTCAATGTGTCAAATTTTGATATTTTTACAAGAATTAGATTGTGTAATTTTTTTAATTAAAGTCATTGACTCATATTTCATAAATAATAGTTCTCATGAATCCATCTCTTATAAGATTAAATAGTCTATTTAGGAAGTATTTCTGATAGTATGTCAAATTATGATATTACTATTACCATTAGATTGCATGGCTTTGAAGTCAACCTCGTTGACCCATATTCTTCTCTGTAGATGCTACTATGTGCTAGGGAACTTCTTAGAACTGTTGGTATATTCTTACAACTTGTTACACCTGGGATATTCTTCTCTGTAGATGCTACTATGTGCCGCGGTCCAAACGG
Organism: Chamaecyparis obtusa; assembly: GCA_027943335.1. Classification (NCBI taxonomy): domain Eukaryota; kingdom Viridiplantae; phylum Streptophyta; class Pinopsida; order Cupressales; family Cupressaceae; genus Chamaecyparis; species Chamaecyparis obtusa. The sequence continues at coordinate 54,659 of BSBK01007285.1, forward strand.
GCCCATAAATGTGGTTGAATAGCAATACATTCAAGTGGCAATTACACAAGGGATAGTCACTGTGAGATGTCCTCATGTGTGACTGTCCTTGTCACAAATGAGGACATCTCACAGTCACTGTCCCTTGTGTAATTTCCACTTGAATGAGGACAGTCACTGTAAAGACAACATGATAATGTACACTTACAGCCCGTGTACATTATCATGTTGTCTTTAGAGTGACTATCCTCATTTGTTGAAGAAGAAAAGCATTAATGTGGCTGAATAGCGATACATTCAAGTGGCAATCACACAAGGGACAGTCACTGTGAGATGTCCTCATTTGTGACTGTCCTTACAGTGAGTGTACATTATCATGTTGTCTTTAGAGTGACTGTCCTCATTTTTTGAAGAAGAAAAGCATTAATGTGGCTGAATAGCGATACATTCAAGTGGCAATCACACAAGGGACAGTCACTGTGAGATGTCCTCATTTGTGACTGTCCTTACAGTGAGTGTACATTATCATGTTGTCTTTAGAGTGACTGTCCTCATTTGTTGAAGAAGAAAAGCATTAATGTGGTTCAATAGCAATACATTCAAGTGGCAATTACACAAGGGACAATCGATCACTGTGAGATGTCCTCATGTGTGACTATCCTTGTCACAAATGAGGACATCTCACAATGACTGTCCCTTGTGTAATTCAAGTGGCAATTACACAAGGGACAGTCACTGTGAGATGTCCTCATTTGTGACTGTCCTTACAATGAGTGTACATTATCATGTTGTCTTTAGAGTGACTATCCTCATTTGTTGAAGAAGAAAAGCATTAATGTGGTTCAATAGCAATACATTCAAGTGGCAATTACACAAGGGACAATCGATCACTGTGAGATGTCCTCATGTGTGACTATCCTTGTCACAAATGAGGACATCTCACAATGACTGTCCCTTCTGTAATTGCCACTTGAATGAGGACAGTCACTGTAAAGACAACATGATAATGTACACATACAATGAGTGTACATTATCATGTTGTCTTTACAGTGGCTGCCCTCATGTTGTATATTCTTCTCTGTAGATGCTACTATGTGCTAGGGAACTTCTTAGAACTGTTGGTATATTCTTACAACTTGTTACACCTGGGATATTCTTCTCTGTAGATGCTACTGTGTGTCGTGGTCCAAACGGGCCCATAAATGTGGCTGAATAGCAATACATTCAAGTGGCAATTACACAAGGGACAGTCACTGTGAGATGTCCTCATGTGTGACTGTCCTTGTCACAAATGAGGACATCTCACAGTGACTGTCCCTTGTGTAATTAAGTATTGTGGGGAAGCATTCTAAATAACCAAAGCCGCTAACAATAAATTCAACACAGATATGTCCTCATTTCTGGGTATTTTATCTCTCTAACAGCTGAATACCAGATTAAATAATAATGACAAAAGAAAAATAAACCCAACGTACTCAGAAATTGTAGCTGTGATTTTGCGGAGGGAATCTATCTCGGCACTGTTGAAAACACAAATGACAACCCGCTTGATTTCGCGGAGGGAATCTCTCTCGGTGCTGTTCAAAACACAAATGACAACCCGCTTTGTTCAAAACACAAATGATAACCCGCTTGATTTTGCGGAGGGAATCTCTCTCGGCGCTGTTGAAAACACAAATGACAACGTTCCTTTTTTTTTTTGCACTTATATCCCGACCAACATAAGGTCCATTTGTAATACAACATGATAATGTACACTTACAGTGAGTGTACATTATCATGTTGTCCTTAGAGTGACTATCCTCATTTGTTGAAGAAGAAAAGCATTAATGTGGCTGAATAGCAATACATTCAAGTGGCAATCACACAAGGGACAGTCACTATGAGATGTCCTCATTTGTGACTGTCCTTACAGTGAGTGTACATTATCACGGTGTCTTTAGAGTGACTGTCCTCATTTGTTGAAGAAGAAAAGCATTAATGTGGTTGAATAGCAATACATTCAAGTGGCAATTACACAAGGGACAATCACTGTGAGATGTCCTCATTTGTGACTGTCCTTACAATGAGTGTACATTATCATGTTGTCTTTAGAGTGACTGTCCTCATTTGTTGAAGAAGAAAAGCATTAATGTGGTTCAATAGCAATACATTCAAGTGGCAATTACACAAGGGACAATCGATCACTGTGAGATGTCCTCATGTGTGACTATCCTTGTCACAAATGAGGACATCTCACAATGACTGTCCCTTCTGTAATTGCCACTTGAATGAGGACAGTCACTGTAAAGACAACATGATAATGTACACATACAATGAGTGTACATTATCATGTTGTCTTTACAGTGGCTGCCCTCATGTTGTATATTCTTCTCTGTAGATGCTACTATGTGCTAGGGAACTTCTTAGAACTGTTGGTATATTCTTACAACTTGTTACACCTGGGATATTCTTCTCTGTAGATGCTACTGTGTGCTGGGGTCCAAACGGGCCCATAAATGTGGTTGAATAGCAATACATTCAAGTGGCAATTACACAAGGGACAGTCACTGTGAGATGTCCTCATGTGTGACTGTCCTTGTCACAAATGAGGACATCTCACAGTGACTGTCCCTTGTGTAATTGCCACTTGAATGAGGACAGTCACTGTAAAGACAACATGATAATGTACACAAGTACAGTGAAGGTAGTTGCAAGTTACGGCTTTTTCATTGCATACCCAAAACAATGAAGATGTTACGGTCCACAAAACGTTTGTGCTTGAAAGATTAACAAATAAAATTAAACTTCTAAATAACCAGAGCCGCTAACAATAAATTCAACACAGATATGTCCTCATTTCTAGGTATTTTAGCTCTGTAACAGCTGAATACCAGATTACATAATAATGACAAAAGAAAAATAAACCCAACGTACTCAGAAATTGTAGCTGTGATTTCGCGGAGGGAATCTCTCTCGGCACTGTTGAAAATACAAATGACAACGTTTCTCTACATTATCATGTTGCCTTTACAGTGACTGTCCCTTGTGTAATTGCCACTTGAAGGAGGACAGTCACTGTAAAGACAACATGATAATGTACACTTACAGCCCGTGTACATTATCATGTTGTCTTTAGAGTGACTATCCTCATTTGTTGAAGAAGAAAAGCATTAATGTGGCTGAATAGCAATACATTCAAGTGGCAATCACACAAGGGACAGTCACTGTGAGATGTCCTCATTTGTGACTGTCCTTACAGTGAGTGTACATTATCATGTTGTCTTTAGAGTGACTGTCCTCATTTGTTGAAGAAGAAAAGCATTAATGTGGTTCAATAGCAATACATTCAAGTGGCAATTACACAAGGGACAATCGATCACTGTGAGATGTCCTCATGTGTGACTATCCTTGTCACAAATGAGGACATCTCACAATGACTGTCCCTTGTGTAATTCAAGTGGCAATTACACAAGGGACAGTCACTGTGAGATGTCCTCATTTGTGACTGTCCTTACAATGAGTGTACATTATCATGTTGTCTTTAGAGTGACTGTCCTCATTTGTTGAAGAAGAAAAGCATTAATGTGGTTCAATAGCAATACATTCAAGTGGCAATTACACAAGGGACAATCGATCACTGTGAGATGTCCTCATGTGTGACTATCCTTGTCACAAATGAGGACATCTCACAATGACTGTCCCTTTTGTAATTGCCACTTGAATGAGGACAGTCACTGTAAAGACAACATGATAATGTACACATACAATGAGTGTACATTATCATGTTGTCTTTACAGTGGCTGCCCTCATGTTGTATATTCTTCTCTGTAGATGCTACTATGTGCTAGGGAACTTCTTAGAACTGTTGGTATATTCTTACAACTTGTTACACCTGGGATATTCTTCTCTGTAGATGCTACTATGTGCTGGGGTCCAAACGGGCCCATAAATGTGGTTGAATAGCAATACATTCAAGTGGCAATTACACAAGGGATAGTCACTGTGAGATGTCCTCGTGTGACTGTCCTTGTCACAAATGAGGACATCTCACAGTGACTGTCCCTTGTGTAATTGCCACTTGAATGAGGACAGTCACTGTAAAGACAACATGATAATGTACACAAGTACCGTGAAGGTAGTTGTAAGTTACGGCTGTTTCATTGCATACCCGAAACAATGAAGATGTTACGGTCCAGAAAACGTTTGTGCTTGAAAGATGAACAAATAAAATTAAACTTCTAAATAACCAGAGCTGCTAACAATAAATTCAACACAGATATGTCCTCATTTCTGGGTATTTTAGCTCTGTAACAGCTGAATACCAGATTACATAATAATGGCAAAAGAAAAATAAACCCAACGTACTCAGAAATTGTAGCTGTGATTTCGCGGAGGGAATCTCTCTCGGCACTGTTGAAAATACAAATGACAACGTTTCTCTACATTATCATGTTGCCTTTACAGTGACTGTCCCTTGTGTAATTGCCACTTGAAGGAGGACAGTCACTGTAAAGACAACATGATAATGTACACTTACAGCCCATGTACATTATCATGTTGTCTTTAGAGTGACTATCCTCATTTGTTGAAGAAGAAAAGCATTAATGTGGCTGAATAGCAATACATTCAAGTGGCAATTACACAAGGGACAGTCACTGTGAGATGTCGTCATTTGTGACTATCCTTACAGTGAGTGTACATTATCATGTTGTCTTTAAAGTGACTGTCCTCATTTGTTGAAGGAAAAAAGCATTAATGTGGTTGATTAGCAATGTATTCCCAGCATCTGTACCTGCATCTCTCTTATATACTACAAGTTACTTGCCATCAGAAATTGCAGTTCCCTCACGTGACATTGATGGTGAAGTGTTCTTTTCAAAACCATCATCTGTGGTTACCAATGCTCCTGTTTTAGGCAATAAGTTTGTTGCATTCCATGAGCCATTGGTCAAGTTTCTTCTACGAGCTTCTGATGCCTCAAAATCTAAGCAGCGCCTACGCATGCCTCGTTGTGGTTGATTATCATTCTGTACATGAATTATAATGAGTAATCAGTTTTGGGCCTTGGAATCTTGTATGTAACATGCACAGGCATTTCATGGCTAAATGAATCTATTTAAAAGCATCAACTTTTCTTACATGATGCTGGATACATAAGTAGAACAAGCGTATATCAAATTGGAAGCAATCAGAACTCCACAATGACATATTATTTAGAGTACTCTTCAGTTTAAGTAATAATGCATATATTGACACTGTAAAGACAACATGATAATGTACACTCACTGTAAAGACAACATGATAATGTACACTCACTGTAAGGACAGTCACAAATGAGGACATCTCACAGTGACTGTCCCTAGTGTAATTGCCACTTGAATGTACCGCTATTCAGCCACATTAATGCTTTTCTTCTTCAACAAATGAGGATAGTCACTGTAAAGACAACATGATAATGTACACTCACAGTGAGTGTACATTATCATGTTGTCTTTACAGTGACTATCCTCATTTGTTGAAGAAGAAAAGCATTAATGTGGCTGAATAGTGGCAATTACACTAGGGACAGTCACTGTGAGATGTCCTCATTTGTGACTGTCCTTACAGTGAGTGTACATTATCATGTTGTCTTTACAGTGGCTGTCCTCATTTGTTGAAAGAAAAAAGCATTAATGTGGTTCATAAGCAATGTATTAAATTAATTTTTTTTTTTAATCCACCCACGGGCGTCGCAATTGCGACGGAAACCCGTCGCAAGGCGATGCAGGCGCCCGTCGCAATTGCTTGGGAGGTCCGTCGCGATTGCGACGGCCCTCCGAAGCCATGTGACGGGGGGGCGACGGCCATGCCGCTTCTTAAATCTTAGCCACATTGCGACGGATAGGTGTCGCAATTGCGACGGATACCCATAGACGTCGTAATTTGCGACTAAAAAATAGCGACGTCTATGGGTGTTGCTATTGCGACACATAGCTGTCGCAATTGCGACACATAGCCGTCACAAAATGGCCCAAAATGTATTAGTGGATGTCACCATTGAGTCCACAGGTATATATGTAATAATGCATTATAATTAACATGTCAGTAGTACGTTCTTATATGAATGGTTATCTTATAATTTTCCATGTACATGTGCACTAGTTGAATGTTGGAGCTTCAACATCGACACTGCACATCGAAGGACGTGGTGGAACCTTCACAGAGGTATCATTTACTCATTAGTAGGGTTGTAAAAAATATATGTAATCTTGATAACTGCATAATACTTTTTTGTTTCATTTTCAGTTATTGACATTAGAGACTCCTCCTTCTATCCATGATACTTTGGATCATGGAGTAGCTAAAGTAGTAGCTAGTTCTGAAGCACTGACTGAGGTATGAAAGAGATCACTTAATTTTAATTGTTATTTTAATAGTTTGTATTGAATTTTATAATGATATTCATGTATGTATTTTAATTATTGTTTTGATCATTTTTGTAGGGAATTATTACTCCAGATCGCCAGCATGTGCCTTTGGTGGATGTACATAGTGACTATTTGCTAGTGGTAAGAGAATATTCAATTTTATGTCATTGTATAATTTAATTTTGATGTATATTAGTTATTGATGCTTAAATGTTTTTTATCAGGTCAAGCTACAGAAGAGTCTAGAAAGGAGGATGAGTGAGCACACTCAAAATACTACAACATCCACTGCATCTCCATCAATGTGACGATCGAAGATAGCTCAAGATTTGTTTTCTTCCCCTGGTAGGAAAGGACTAGATTAGGGATATGGATTGTATGCCTATATGACATTAGTGGACATATTTTTTGTATATTGTATAAGTGATACATTGTACATCCATTTGGCTTTGAGGAAGCCAGTTTAACTGTATTGAATATATTCAATGTATGACATTATTGGACATATATATTTGGCTTCATGCCCTACGAATATATATTTTTAATGTTTTAGGTATGTAATTCATGTGTTTGGTGTATTGATGTATACTAATTTATATTTATGTGGATGTCTTATGCTTTGTAAATTTCCCATGCCTTATAGTTATGCTTGTATTTTTATCGATGTATATTGTTACTATCACCCTAAGGAGACTAACTTGACAACATTCACTATCACCCTAAGGAGACTAACTCAACTCAAGGATTCTACAAACAACTTGGAATCCACTCAAGGAATTAATCTCACTAAAGGATCTAGTTGAGTTATCTGACTTTTTAAGTCACTCTCACAACCATACTACTCAAATTCACTTCCTTTTTTCCTTGTTCCAATGCCTTATAGCATCAACTCTATCCTAGGCCACCTAGTGCACCTAGTGCCTCCACCACACCAAAACTCAAACCAGACTTCACACGCTGATCCTACCATCTTAGATCATCTCAACATACTATATTTTCCATGTTACAACTTCCCATTCAATCCAATCAACTCATATTTCACCCTTCCTCTTCTATAGCCCTTCTAGGCCTGCCTAGTAGTCCTCCCAACACTAAAATCAGCAATTTACTCTCAAACTCCCCAAACAACCTAGCAATGTTTTTACATTTTCTAGTACCCTTTTCAAATTTACTAAATTGATATCAATCTCAAACTTTAACTCTTTGACTGGTGAAGACTTCCTTCACCCCCTAACCCTTCAACTAGGCCTAATTAGCCTCACCTAACAAAGAAACTCCTAGAACCACTCACTTCCAGGACTCTACAACCCCAAATAGTCTTCATAAAGGATAAAAGACAACCAATTTTCAACTTAGTTTTCTCATACTCACCCATCTACACTCCCATTCAATAAACCCTCACTATTTGGGCTAGAAACCAAGGGTTTTGTAGAAAATACCCTTCCCTGCAACACCCAACCTCAACACCAGTCCCAACACCTTGGAATACATCCCAAAGGACCTTCCCATCCATCATCTACCCTCTCTAATCATCGGGTCACTTCCATCCATGATTGGTGCTTACCTTCAACTCCTTTCACTGTGATTTCACTCTACGACCCCAAATAGTCTTCATAAAGGATAAAAGACAACCAATTTTCAACTTAGTTTTCTCATACTCACCCATCTACACTCCCATTCAATAAACCCTCACTATTTGGGCTAGAAACCAAGGGTTTTGTAGAAAATACCCTTCCCTGCAACACCCAACCTCAACACCAGTCCCAACACCTTGGAATACATCCCAAAGGACCTTCCCATCCATCATCTACCCTCTCCAATCATCGGGTCACTTCCATCAATGATTGGTGCTTACCTTCAACTCCTTTCACTGTGATTTCACCAAGCCTGTCTCTGTCTCTTCTCACCTTCTATTCAGCTTCCCTACATTCAAAGATAGATCTAATACACACAATACATCAATGGAAATCTCCCACTAAACCATAGTTAACATAGAGGTGGGAGTGCCTTACATATTATGGAGGATTCAAACCTTTAACTTGTTGATTGTGCTACAAATGTCAGTCATTGTCCTCAATAACAGTCAATTCCTTGACTGTAATAATAACAAAAGTAATGAAATGAATACAAAAATATATAAATATAATATATGGCAATATTTCTATGTCACAACCTATCCAAGATCACGTGGAATCAAACATTTATATTCATTGTTGTGTTCCCTATTCCACGAGATAGTCATAATATAAATACATGACCTCGAACAGGTGAGGCAACATATGGAAAGGTTGTCATCTATTGACCCCAAAACCAGGCCTATTTTGATTTGTGGGTACCCTAATGTTGGAAAGAGTTCTTTTATTAATAAGATTACTAGGGAGGATGTGGATGTGAAACCTTATGCTTTTACTACTAAGTCTATATTTTTCAGGCATACTAATTATAAGTACTTGAGGTATCAGGTTATTGATACCCCTAGTATTTTGGACCACCCCTTGGAGGATAGGAACACCATCAAGATACTCAGTATTACTCCCTTGGCTCATTTGAAGGTGATTGTTTTGTTTTTCCTTGATGTTTTGGGGTCCTATGGTTATAGTATTGCGGGGTCCCTTAGTTTCTGACTGTACTCCTGTACCAATCACTATCAATACCACGAGCCCTTTTGCATCTAAATACATATTTACACTCATCCTACTACTCACCTCAGAGTGGTTGGCGGCATTCAAATGACTATGTGTTCCAAGAAAGGTTGTTAGTAGCGTTTAGCCAGCCATTCAAAGCTATTAAAACATACGGTTCGATGCTACAACCAACGGTTTGAAAGATACACAATGTTGGCCATTTGAACTAAGGAACACTATGTGTTTTGACATCGACCAAGAATGTGTTGCCAAATTTAAATGAAATTGAATCTTTGAAAATTGAGACAAGCTATTGTAGGCCTCGGTAATATGGTCTCATAGCACCTGACAGATTGATGCTACCTCGCACAAGCTCCAAGATATGACCCCATAAAGATCATCAATTTCATGCTGAAGGGACCTTGAGGGACACTTTGGCCCAGATTCATCGGCGGCATTCCAACGACTGTGTGTGGAAAATGAGGTTGCCTCTAGTGTTTACCTGGCCATTTGGAGCTATTGGAATAGATGATTCGATGCTACGACCGACGGTTTGAAAGATATGCAATGTTGGTCATTTGAACTGAGGAACACTGTGAGTTCTACCATCGACTAAGAATGTGTTACCAAATTTAAATGAAATTAAATTTCTAAAAACTAAGATAGGTTATTGTAGGCCTCGGCAACATGGTCCGGTAGCACTGACATATCAATGCTATCATGGATGAGGTCCCAGATATGACCCCATAAAGATCATCAATTTCATGTTGAAGGGACCTTAAAGGACACTTTGGCCTAAAGTCATCGGCGGTGTTCAAATGACTATGTGTTCCAAATGAGGTTTCCCCTAGCATTTACCTGGCCATTCGAAGCTTTTGGAACAGATGGTTCAATGCTACGACCCACGGTTGGAAAGATACGCAATGTTGGTTGTTTGAACTGAGGAACACTATGAGTTTTGACATCGACCGAGAATGTGTTTCCAAATTTAAATGAAATTAAATCTTTGAAAACTGAGACAAGCTATTGTAGGCCTCGGCAACATAGTCTTGTAGCACTTGATGGCTCGATGCTACCTCACACAAGCTCCAAGTTATGACCCCATAAAGATAGCTAATTTCATGTTGAAGGGACCTTGAGGGACACTTCAGCCCAAAGTCATTGGCAGCATTCAAATGACTATGTTTGGCAAATGAGGTTTCCCCTAGCATTTACTCGGTCATTCAAAGTTGTTGGAACAGATGGTTTGAATGATACGCAATGTTGGCCATTTGAACTAAAGAACACTGAGAGTTCTAACATTGACCGAGAATGTGTTGCCAAATTTAAAAAAACTTGAATCTCTGAAAAACCAAGATAGGTTGTTGTAGGCCCTGGCAACACAGTCCCATAGCACCTAACAGATCAATGCTACCATGAACGAGCTCTGAGATATGACCCCGTAAATATTTTCAATTTCATGTTGAAGGGACCTTGAGGGACACTTCATCCCAAAGTCATCAGTGGCATTCGAATGACTGTATGTAGAAAATGAGGTTGCCCCTAGCATTTACCCAGCCATTTAGAGTTGTTGGAACAGACGGTTTGATGCTACGACTGATGGTTGGAAAGATACACAATGTTGGCCATTTGAACTGAGGAAGACTTTGAGTTCTGACATCGACCAAGAATGTGTTTCCAAATTTAAAAGAAATTGAATCTCTGAAAATTGAGATAGGTTATTGTAGGACTAGGAAACATGGTTTTGTATCACTTGACAGATTGATGCTACCTCGCACGAGCTCCAAGATATGACCCCATAAAGATCTCTAATTTCATGCTGAAGTGACCTTGAGGGACACTTCGGCCTGGAGTCATCAGCGGTGTTTGAATGACTATGTGTGGTGAACAAGGTTTCCACTAGCATTTACCTAACCATTTGGAGCTATTGGAATAGACGGTTCGATGCTACAACTGATAGTTGGAAAAATACACAATGTTGGCCATTTGAACTAAGGAACACTGTGAATTCTGACATTGACTAAGAATGTGTTGCAAAATTTAAATGAAATTGAATCTCTGAAAACTGAGACAGGTTATTGTAGGACCCAACAACATGGTCTTGTAGCACCTAATGGACTGATGCTACCTCACACAAGCTCCAAGTTATGATCCTATAAAGATCATTGATTTCATGTTGAAGGGACCTTGAGGGACACTTTGGCCTAGAGTCAGCGGCGGCATTCGAACCAATGTGTCTAGTGAATGAGGTTGTCCCTAGCATTTACCTAGCCATTTAGAGTTGTTGGAATAAACAGTTTGATGCTATGACCGATGGTTGGAAAGATACGCAACATTGGCCATTTGAACTGAGGAACACTATGAGTTCTGACATCGACTGAGAATGTGTTGCCAACTTTAAACAAAATTGAATCTTTGAAAACTGAGACAGGTTATTGTAAGAACCAGCAACATGGTCTTGTAGCACATAACAGATTGATGCTACCTTGCATGAGCTCCAAGATATGACCCCATAAAGATCATTGATTTCATGTTGAAGTGACCTTGAGGGACACTTTGACTCAGAGTTTTCAGTGGCATTCGAATGACTATGTGTTGTGAACGAGGTTTCCCCTAGTGTTTAACTGGCCATTCAGAGCTTTTGGAAGAGATGGTTTGATGCTATGTCTGACAGTTGGAAAGATACACAATGTTGGTCATTTGAACTGAGGAACATTATGAGTTCTAACATCGACCGAGAATGTGTTGCCAAATTTAAACAAAATTGAATCTCTAAAAATCGAGAGATTATTGTAGGACCTGGCAACATGGTCCCATAGCACCTAACAGATCGATGCTACCTCGCATGAGCTCCAATATATGACCCCGTAAAGATCATTGATTTCATGTTGAAGGGACCATGAGGGACACTTCGACCCAGAGTTTTTGGTGGTATTTGAATGACTATGTGTGGTGAATGAGGTTTCCCTAGTGTTTACCCAACCATTTAGAGCTGTTGGAACAGACGGTTTGATGTTATGACCGATGGTTGGAAAGATATGCAACTTTGGCCATTTGAATTGAGGAACACTATGAGTTCTGACACCGACTAAGAATTTGTTGCCAAATTTAAATGAAATTGAATCTTTGAAAAATGAGATAGGTTATTGTAGGACCTGAAAACACAATCTCGTAGCACTTGATGGATCGATGCTACCTCACATGAGCTCTAAGATATGACCCCATAAAGATCATTGATTTCATGATGAAACAACCTTGAGGGACACTTTAGCCTGGAGTCATTGGTAGCATTTGAACGACTGTGTGTGGTGAACAAGGTTTCCCCTAGCATTTACCTAGCCAGTCAAAGCTATTGGAATAGATGGTTTGATGCTACGACTGACGGTTGGAAAGATACACAAGGTTGGCCATTTGAACTGAGGAACACTATGAGTTCTGACATCGATCGAGAATGTGTTGCCAAATTTAAATGAAATTGAATCTCTGAAAACTTAGTTCACATTTATTCCCATTTGACATGTAAAAAAATAAAAAACTTACCTCAATCGATAAATTTAGGTGATAATGATTGACTTTCACAATTCGATGTTGATTTTTAAACAAAAAGATGGTGCAAATTGATAGAATATGCTTCTTTGTCCCTATCAACACCATGAAAAGAGAATATTTGTCGTATAACATGTAGAACTCAGATAGCATATAGAAAATGTGGGCCTCTTTCATGAGATCCTTGGCAAAGAAGACCATTTATTTTAGTCTTCCATAGGGTGAGTGCGCTATAGTGTGTGCACCCTATGCAAAACTAAAAAGTGTTATGCATACTCTTGCATAGCATGAGTGAGTTATAGGGCATGCACCCTATGCAAAACAAGAAAAAGGGAGAGAGAGAGAGAGAGAGAGAGGGGGGGGGAATATTGACGGTAGGAAGGTAGCAGAGAGAATATGTGTGTGAGAGAGAGATAGGGGGTGAAAGAGGGTAATAAGAGAAAATATAGGGTACAAAGGTGGAGAGAGAGAGGGGGGGAATATAGAGGGTAGGAAGGTGGGAGTGAGAAAATGTGTGTGAGAGAGAGGGGATGAAAGAGGGTAATGAGGGAGAATATAGAGGGTATGAGAGAGAGAGAGAGAGAAAAGGTTAGAGAGAGAGAGAGACAAAGAGAGAGAGAGAGAGAAGGTTAGAGAGAGAGAGAGAGAGAGAGAGAGAGAGAAGGTTAGAGAGAGAAGGGGGAGAGAGAGAGAGGGTGTGTGTGTGTGTGTGTGTGTGTGTGAGAGAGAGAGAGAGGGGGGTGAAAGAGGGTAATAAGGGAAAATATAAGGTACGAAGGTGGAGAGAGAGAGAGAGGCTAATAAGGGAAAATATAGAGGGTAGGAAGGTGGAGAGAGAGAGAGGGGGGGTAGGAAGGTGGGAGAGAGCATATGTGTGTGTGAGAGAGAGAGTGGGGGTGAAAGAGGGTAAGAAGGGAAAATATAGAGGATAGGAAGGTGGAGAGAGACAGACAGAGAGATAGAGACTCTCTCTCTCTCTCTCTAACTATTTCTCATCACTATTTAAATCTATGACTTAAATAGGGTGCATGCCCTATAGGGTGAGCACACTATTGAAATCTATGACTTCCATAGGGCGCACGCCCTATGGAAATCATAGATTTCAATAGTGTGCTTGCCCTATAAGGTGCACATGCTTTTTAAGGCATTGAAATTTACCAATTGTAAGGCTTGGATTTGCGTTGGAGATCCAACACAAAGGCTTGGACGATTCAAATAGGCCTGAGATGTGTTTTCCAACAGACATACAAAAAAATGACATCTTTTTTTGTGTGCTCCTCGTCAGGTTTACTATGGCTCAAGAACGTAAAAATCACATGAATTGATATTGCAGATCTCTCTGTTAGCTATCTAAGCATATAATTTATTTTCAATTCTGATTATGTTAAGTTTTCCATCTATAATTTCTTTTGTGTGTATGTGCATTTTTTATAAAAAACCAACGTGTAGTATTTTGGGCATAGATTTTGGCTCGTTCATCAAATTTTGCAACAAGTTACATTTTTAGAAACTAGGCTCCATTCTACACACTTTAAAAAAATAAAATTTGATTTTCAATTAGTTTTAAATGAGTTCTAGAGGGAGCACACATAAATTTCATGTTTTCAAGATGTGTGCACTTCGTAAATTCATCAAAAATTATACATTCATCAAAAAATTACCAAAATATTCTAGGATAAACTGCGTGGTGTTAGCTAACTTCTCACTAGAGCAATTAAAAAAAATAAAAATAAAAGTTAACATTTAAGGGGGAGCACACCAGACGATGTGTTATGTTTTTTCACAAAAAACAAGACCACTTTTTGTGCTCCCCCTTTTTCAGGGCCTTAATCTGCACCATTTTCAAAATAAGTTAGTAGTTTAGGAACTAGAATCAGAGTATTACAACTCTTGTTTTTGTTGCATCTTAAAATTTTGAGTCTAACTAGCTTCAATTTCTTGTTGAAGTTTAGAATTTTCTGATTTCAGGAAAAAAGTGGCATCTTATATCCCCTTTTTGGTCCCCCCACTACGACATTTTGGGGTCAAATTTTGATGCCAATTTGTGATGCCACTACGATTTGTGTATGTTTTTTGTATTTTTTTTTGCAATTGCCCCTGACGGTGTCATAATAGCGATGCTGTTGTCGTAATTGCGACACCCATTTGGTTATAAACAAAAAAAAAAAAAAAAAAGGAAGTGTCATTTGTAATTTGTGAATTCGAAGAGCTGTCGTGAAGATGAGACTACATTTCTATGTGGCATGAAGAGGGCATCTAAGTTTGGTGTGTGTGAGTGAAGAGGCCGGCACCGTTTGGGAAGAGAGCACTGGCACTTGAGGTAGGCATTCGAGCTTTGTCTTCTCATTAACTCAATTTCAGTGGCATTCTTTATTCGATAGCATTGTTAATAGTGGCATTTTTTACATCTTAATTAGCATTTGAAATGCTCGATGACCTGCGAGCTTTGAGAGCTAGGGCATCGTTGCTATTACCTTCAAGACATTGTGTGAAGTGTTTGATCTCTCTTTATTTTTTTTGTATGTTGATATTCACTATGTGGTACTCCCTATTTGTGATCATTTCACAAGGAAATGTCTTGATGGCTCGCGGGCTGCAAGATAGGGCATCATACATTGTTTATGAGCTCACTATTTAATACTTGCATTTTTTACATCTTATCATTTGGAATGCCTGATGACCCATGAGCTTTGAGAGCTAGGGCATCACTTCTATTACCTTCAAGGCATTGTGTGAAGTGTTTGATCTCTCTTTATTTGTTTTGTTGTTGATATTCACTATGTGGTACTCCCCGTTTATGATCATTTCATGAGGAAATGTCTTGATGGCTCGTAGGCTACAAGCTAGGGCATCATACATTGTTCATGAGCTCACTATTTAATACTAGCATTTTTTACATCTTTTCATTTGGAATGCTTGATGACCTACGAGCTTTGAGAGCTAGGGCATCATTTCTATTACCTTCAAGGCATTGTGTGAAGTGTTTGATCTCTCTTTATTTGTTTTGTTGTTGATATTCACTATGTGGTACTCCCCGTTTATGATCATTTCATGAGGAAATGTCTTGATGGCTCATAGGCTACAAGCTAGGGCATCATACATTGTTCATGAGCTCACTATTTAATACTAGCATTGTTCATGAGCTCACTATTTAATATCTGGCATCATGCAAACATACATTAATACACTTACTATTTTGAATTTGAGCTCGAGAATCATGCAATGTTATTGTTGTCATTGTATGCTTGCTACTATTGTGCACCATATATTGTTTTATACATTATTTATTTCATTGAGACCGTGAGCTTGGCATTTGTAATGTATTTTCTATTATTGGATCAATGCTACCATGTTGCTGAGTCTGTGTATGGCTTGACTATGCACATGCATAATTGTAGATGAGGATCAATAATATGGTGCTAGGCATTGCTTATATCCTTTGGATCTAACCCCATCTTTTCCTTCCTTGTAGGTTTTGGATCATACAAGAGCATACTGGATTGAACCCCAGGTCAACATTTCATTACTTTAGGAAATGTCTGGTACCTTCATTATTTATGTTCATCCACTTATGTATGTTTGCATTCATTCATATTCTTCTGAAAGTTGGCTATTAGTGACCATATAGGACCATTCTTGATGTTTTTCGGTCATTTGATGAAAAGATGTAAATAGGGACATCAATAATAAAATAGGGATATCTTCATAGGGATATATTAAGATTAATATCGTAAGTAAAAACATTACACAATGGCATTCAGATTAAGTATAGTTGCATTTTCTTCTGAAAGTTATTTTCCTTGTATAGTATATACAAGTTTTTTTTTATATATATACATGTAATCTTTAGATGCAAAAATTTCTTTTCCTTTACATGTATCTTTGCATGAAATGAACACAAATTAAACAAGATCATCTAATAATGCAAACTAGGGTACTGTAGTCACTCATCTAGTAATTAGTTCCCCAAACCATTACTAAGGATTGAACATAAGTCTAAGTCCCCAAAACTATTGTTCTATGTGTATAAAACAATATATGGTGCACAATAGCAGCAAGCATGCAATAGCAGAAATAACATTGCATGATTTCCAAGCTCAAATTCAAAGAAGTAAGTGTATTAATGTATGATCTAATAGCAGAAACCTCATTGATCATTACCTTTCACTCCTCCATCATTATAGAAGAGATAAATACCTACAACTAGCGCATCATGCATTGTTTATGAGCTCATAGTTTGAGCACCTCATGTCCCTATTTGATTGGTCGATCCTCAACTAGTGAGCTCATAAATTGTGACACCCATTTGGTTATAAACAAAAAAAAGAAAAAGAAAGTGTCATTTTTAATTTGTGAATTCGAAGAGCTGCCACAAAGATGGCACTACACTTTTGTGTGGCGCAAAGAGGGCATTCGAGTTTGGCGTGCCCGAAGAGGCCGACACCATGTGGGAAGAGGGCACTAGCACTTGAGGTAGGCATTTGAGCTTTGTCTATTTGATCATAAACGGGGAGTACCACATAGTGAATATCAACAACAAAACAAATAAATAAAGAGATCAAACACTTCACACAATATATGTTGCTTATAGCTCATAGTCAACTATAATAGCTCGTAGTCTCACTGAAATAAACCATGTATAAAACAATATATAGTGCACAACAACAGCAAGTATGCAATGATAGCAATAACATTGCATGATGCTCGAGCTCAAATTCAAAATAGTAAGTGTATTAATGTATGATCTAATAGCAGCAACCTCATTGATCATTACCTTTCGCTCTTCCATCATTATAGAAGAGATAACTACCTAAAACTAGGGCATCATGCATTGTTTATGATCTCACTGTTTGAGCACTGCATGTCCCTATTTGATTGGCTGGTGCTCAAATAGTGATCTCATAAATAATGCATGATGCCCCAGCTTCCATCCCTCAAGCCATCCACTTATGTATGCTTGCATTCATTCATATTCTTCTAAAAGTTGGCTATTAGCAACCATATATATCGATTCTTGATGTTTTTGGGTCATTTGATAAAAAGATGTAAAAGTTTCTTAAAGGTAGGCATTTGAGCTTTGTCTTCTCATTAACTCAATTTCAATTTGATGGCATTTGTTGATTTCATGGCAAAATATGAATGTTAATACTGGTATTGTTTACATCTTTGCATTTGGAATGTTCGATGACCCACAAGCTTTGAGAGCTAGGTCATCGTTGCTATTACCTTCAAGGCATTGTGTGAAGTGTTTGATCTTTCTTTATTTGTTTTGTTATTGATATTCACTATGTGGTACTCCCTGTTTATGATCATTTCATAAGGAAATATCTTGATGGCTCACGGGCTGCAAGCTAGGGCATCATATATTTTTCATGAGCTCACTGTTTAATACTGGCATTATTTACATCTTTTCATTTGGAATGCTCAATGACTGGCGAGCTTTGAGAGCTAGGTCATCATTTCTATTACCTTCAAGGCATTGTGTGAAGTGTTTGATCTCTCTTTATTTGCTTTGCTGTTGATATTCACTAGGTGGTACTCCTTGTTTATGATCATTTCATGAGGAAATGTCTTGATGGCTCACGGGCTACAAGCTAGGGCATCATACATTATTTATGAGCTCACTGTTTAATACTGTCATTGTTTACATCTTTTCATTTGGAATGCTTGATGACTTGCAAGCTTTGAGAGCTAGGGCATTATTGCTATTACCTTCAAGGCATTGTGTGAAGTGTTTGATCTCTCTCTATTTGTTTTGTTGTTGATATTCACTATGTGGTACTCCCTATTTATGATCATTTCATGAGGAAATATCTTGATGGCTCACGGGTTTCAAGCTAGAGCATCATACATTGTTCATGAGCTCACTGTTTAATACTGGCATTGTTTACATCTTTTCATTTAGAATGCTCGATGACCCACGAGCTTTGAGAGCTAGGGCATCATTGCTATTACCTTCAAGGCATTGTGTGAAGTGTTTGATCTCTCTTTATTTGTTTTTCTATTGATATTCACTAGGTGGTACTCCTTGTTTATGATCATTTCATGAGGAAATGTCTTGATGGCTCGCAAGCTACAAGCTAGGGCATCATACATTGTTCATGAGCTCAATGTTTAATACTGGCATTGTTTACATCTTTTACTTTGGAATGCTAGATGACCCGTGAGCTTTGAGAGCTAGGGCATCGTTGTTATTACCTTAAGGGCATTGTGTGAAGTGTTTGATCTATCTCTATTTGTTTTGTTGTTGATATTCACTATGTGGTACTCCGTATTTATGATCAATTCATGAGAAAATGTCTTGATAGCTCGCGGGCTGCAAGCTAGGGCATCATACATTGTTTATGAGCTCACTGTTTAATACTGGCATTGTTTACATCTTTTCATTTGGAATGTTTGATGACCTGTAAGCTTTGAGAGCTAGGGCATCATTGTTATTACCTTCAAGGCATTGTGTGAAGTGTTTGATCTCTTTTTATTTTTTTTGTTGTCGATATTCACTATGTGGTACTCCCTGTTTATGATCATTTCATGAGGAAATATCTTGATGGCTTGCGGGCTGCAAGCTAAGGCATCATACATTGTTCATGAGCTCACTGTTTAATACTGGCATTGTTTACATCTTTTCATTTGGAATGCTCGATGACCTGTGAGCTTTGAGAGCTAAGGCATCATTTCTATTACCTTCAAGGCATTGTGTGAAGTGTTTGATCTCTCTTTACTTGTTTTGTTGTTGATATTCACTATGTGGTACTCCTTGTTTATCATCATTTCATGAGGAAATATCTTGATGGCTCATGGGCTGCAAGCTAGGGCATCATACATTGTTCATGAGCTCACTATTTAATACTAGCATTGTTTACATCTTTTCATTTGGAATGCTTGATGACCCGCAAGCTTTGAGAGCCAGGGCATTATTTCTATTACCTTCAAGGCATTATGTGAAGTGTTTGATCTCTCTTTATTTGTTTTGTTGTTGATATTCACTATGTGGTACTCCATGTTTATGATCATTTCATGAGGAAATGTCTTGATGGCTCACAAGCTACAAGCTAGGGCATCATACATTGTTCATGAGCTCATTGTTTAATACTGGCATTGTTTACATCTTTTCATTTGGAATGCTTGATGACCTGCGAGCTTTGAGAGCTAGGGCATCATTGCTATTACCTTCAAGGCATTGTGTGAAGTGTTTGATCTCTCTCTATTTTTTTTGTTGTTGATATTCACTATGTGGTACTCTTTGTTTATGATCATTTCATAAGGAAATATCTTGATGGCTCACGGGCTGCAAGCTAGGGCATCATACATTGTTCATGAGCTCATTATTTAATACTACCATTGTTTACATCTTTTCATTTGGAAGGTAGGCATTCGAGCTTTGTCTTCTCATTAAATCAATTTGAGTGGCATTTTTTACATCTTAGCATTTGGAATGCTCGATGACCCACGAGCTTTGAGAGCTAGGGCATCATTTCTATTACCTTCAAGACATTGTGTGAAGTGTTTGATCTTTCTTTATTTGTTTTGTTGTTGATATTCGCTATGTGGTACTTCTTGTTTATGATCATTTCATGAGGAAATGTCTTGATGGCTCACTGGCTGCAAGCTAGGGCATCATACATTGTTCATGAGCTCACTATTTAATATTGGCATTGTTCATGAGCTCACTATTTAATATCTAGCCAGGCCATGTAAATGGTATGAGGCCAACCCAGTCAGCCCAACAAAATGTGTCACGTTTATCTTTGTCAAATACACTCATTCACCATTTTGTTCTTGTTCTTCACACAAATATTGCATCAAAAGTAATTGTAAACAATGATTCAAAGAAAAAAGAAACAACTACAATAGATCAAACCCCAAAAGAATACAGTTAACTATAATAGCTGATAGTCTTAATGAAATAAACAATGTATAAAACAATATATGGTGCACAACAGTAGCAAGCATGCAATGACAGCAATAACATTGCATAATGCCCAAGCTTAAATTCAAAACAGTAAGTGTATTAATGTATGATCTAATAACAGCAACCTAACTGATCATTACCTTTCACTCCTCCATCATTATAGAAGAGATAACTACCTACAACTAGGGCATCATGCATTATTTATGAGCTCACTATTTGAGCACCTCATGTCCCTCTTTGATTGGCCGGTGCTCAAACAGTGAGCTCATAAATAATGCATGATGCCCTAGCTTGTAGCCTTCAAGCCATCAAGACATTTCCTCATGAAATGATCATAAACGGGGAGTACCACATAGTGAATATCAACAACAAAACAAATAAAAAGAGAACAAACACTTCACGCAATATATGTTGTTTTATAAGATTTTATTAAGACTAAATATATTGTTTTATGAGCTCATTGTTTGAGCACCTCATGTCCCTATTTGATTGGTTGGTGCTCTGTTTGTTATATTGATGCTATTAGATCAAATAGGGACATCACTAATAAAATAATACACTATATGGTACTCCTTGTTTATGATCATTTCATGAGGAAATGTCTTGGTGGCTCGTGGGCTATTGCAAGCTAGGGCATGATACATTGTTCATGAGCTCATTGTTTAATACTAGCATTGTTTACATCTTTTCATTTGGAATGCTTGATGACCTGCGAGCTTTGAGGGCTAGGGCATCATTTCTATTACCTTCAAAGAATTGTGTGAAGTGTTTGATCTTTTTTTATTGTGTGTAGTGTTTGATCTCTCTTTATTTGTTTAATGGCATCTAATGTTGTCCTATGCATCTAATGTTGCTAATGTTGTTGTTTAATGGCACCTAATGCATCTAATGTTGTTTTTTAATGGCATCTAATGAATTGACTACTGTATAATGGCTTGATCCTCTAATTTATAACTTCCTCTAAGTCTGTTCAACCAACTTTGGTGGTTGAAAAATTATATTAAGACTAATTAAACATAAAAACCCCTTTTACTTCCTTTTACAAGTGATAGTTGTTATTCAAAAATTTGAATTAACAACATTACAAATGAAGCATGTCTTAAGATTTTTGAATCCTAAGACCTTGGGATATGATCTAAATAAACTTATTAAACCTTATTAAAACCAAATCTAAACTATTATAAGCTTGCAACTCAAAAACTCATCCTAGACTCCTAAATTGTTCCTAAGGCTTATTAGGCCTTTAAGGGCTTATTGCCAATTTATCACAGGTATTAACCTTATACGTCATTATAGGCTCCAAAATGCTCTAATTCACGTCATTAGATATCTTCATGTTCACTGATGTCTTTTTGATCTCCATAGGTTTTGTGAACTCCTTATGTGCTTTAGGTGCCCCTACACCACTATGTTCTTTGAGCCAATGAAATTTTTATCATCATGATGAAGTAATAATGAATTAAATGTCTTACTTATCTCTCTATTCAATTTTAATTTTATAGTGAATTCATGATTTATAATTCAGTTGTAGCAGCTCAATGTGTTTGAACTCAAGAATACCCCTTACTTGGTTTCCTACAAAGCTTTTGGCAAAATCTGTCAAAAAATGAGAAGCTATGAGAAGGTGACATGAAGCTAATGAAAGGAGGCATCTCCAATTTGTTTTGAAAATATACACATTAAGGATCATGTCAGATAATACAAGGGAATTCAATCAAAATAGGGAGACAATCGCTAGATTGTTGTCTAACTTTCAAAGAGAAGCCGATGACAAATGTTATTGTCCATGCAAGAGTTGTAATGGCTTAAAGATAAGAAGAATCAAAATCAAAACAACAAAGAGACATTGTAGGGAGAATGGTCACATAGAAGGTGGGTTTGATTATAATCTAGTGGTAAGTTGTTTGTTATATTATTTTCACAATTAATATACATATGAACCATGGAAGGAGGTTTGATTGTCATCATTTTTATATAGGTCGATCTCCCCAGTGTGAATATAGAGGAACATGGAAGTGTGAGTATTGAAATTGAAGATCATGATCCTATGGAAGATGACGATCATGCGCCAAAAAACACATTTGAAGATGATGGTATGAATGCATTAATCATTGACACATTTGGTACTGGTGATGCTGGTGCTACTGCTACTGATGATGATGAGGATGACATTAACAACGTCCATGATATACCTCTACTTGAGAAGGTAGACACAACCCTTTACGAAGGCTCCCAATCTACTCTTCTCTTTGTTGTATTGTTGTTGGTGAATTTGAAGGTTATGAATGGTTTATCCAACATAGCAATGTCATGTATGCTAAGGTTTATCATATATGTCATTATAGTCTATAAAAGGTGAAACATGTACCATTAAGATTGTTTATAGTAATGACTTATATGATTTGTTGTAGATTGATAGGTGACTTTTTGTTACCACCATCAAATGTTCTTTCTTGCTCGTACTGAGAATTATGTGCCACTATTAAACATGTTGGAATGGAGTATCAAACAATAGATGCTTGTCCTAAAGATCATATTATTTATTATAAAGAACACAAAAATGCAACAGAATTCCCTGAATGCCATACAAGTAGATATCAAGATGATCAAGTGACAAAAAAGGTGTCTTGCAAGGTTCTTCATCACATCCCCATTATTCCACGTTTGAAATGATTATTTAGGTGCAATAGCTTGGCACAATTTATAGATTACCATGCACGTGGTAGGAGTTAAGATGACATTATTCAAATGTTTGCAGATAGTTCATCATTTATGGACATAGAGGAAAAGTGGCCACACTTTAAAGAGGAACCTCAAAATCTCAAGCTTTCTCTAGTAGCAGACGGTGTCAATCTACATGGAGAGATGAGATCCATTTTCTCGGTGTGGCTTATTTTTGTGATAAACAATAACCTTCCTCCATGAATGTCAATAAAGAGGGAGCACATTATGTTGGCAATGATTGTTCTAGGTATCTTATTATTTTATAATTATCTACATGTAATTATAAGTCTTGGAGTGAAATGGCCACAATAATTATCTGATGTTGTTGTTAATTCAACTAGGTAAGTATCAAGTGAAAGATATAAATGTATATATTGTGCCTCTTATCGATGAGTTGTTGGTGTTATGGAATGGTTTTGTGTGCTAAAATGTTGTCACACTTTTATGAATCCTTACATGCAAGAAAACTCAAGAATGAGCCCTCACAAATCGATCCATAGCTCTCTATACATGGAGTTGCAAGATTTGTAAAATTACTCTCAGCTAGAGCTATAAACTCATGACCTTGCTAGTCAACCACACAATGAGAGATTCTAAATGAATGCAATGCTATGAAAATCTATATGAGAATGCAAATTAATCTTATGAGAATGAAGATGCAATTAAGCTATGAAAATAGAAATGAAAGAGTTACAAACCCTCTAATTAAACTATGTGAGATTAATCTAAAACATGAAAGGAAATGATACCATGATGATGCAACTATGATGCAAGCTAGGATGTGATGTAGATGCAAGATGAATGTCAATGATGCTCCAAATCTTCAAAACTTGATACAAGAATATCTCCAAAAACTTCAATGACTTAGAAAACCTGTAGCATAATAATTCAAGTATGTATGTTGTGTGCAAATGAGGAAGAGAGCTCTTCTTTTATAGGAAGTGAAAAGGAATGGACCATAGAGATTAAGAGGCAAAAGACTTAATCAACGATGGAGAAAAAAAGAAGCTTGATCCTTGTGCACAAATATCCTCCAATAAGAAAATTAGAAGCATTTACTTTATGTTGAGCATTTACTTTATGTCCATGTGAGGCAAAAGTACTTTTCTTTTATTTTTTATTTTATTTTTTTTTATAAATAAAAATTAAATGCTTTATTTGTGCAACATAGGATAAGAAGAAAAGTAAAAAAATTTTATTTAAATAAAAGGGGAGGAAATTCTTTTTAATTAAATAAAGGCTTAGGATAAAGTGATTTTATTATTTAATTAAAAGAGATTTTTAATTAATTAAAAGGGAGCATGTTTTCTTAATTAAATAATATTTTTATTTTTTATTTATTTTAAATTAAATAAAGCTCAAACCTTAGGAAATATTGAATTGATTATGATTTGATCAAGGAAATTGATATAATTGATATTGTTGATTTTTGAAAATATTGATTCAGGGATTTGACAAATTGCTGAATGGGGGCCCAAAGTCTAGGTGACCATTTTAGGGTGCATACATTTGCCCCTCTTTGACAAATGTGTGATCGATCTAGGAACACATGCATTCAAAGAAGAATTGAAATGTGAGATCGATTTGGGATCACAAAACAACTCAAATGTGTGTTCATTTTGGGAACACATTAGGACAAAAATAACCAAAAAACTGAAAGACAAGACCAACACCGTCGCTGCTAGGTGATAATCAAGTCTAAAAATAAAAATCTCAAGCTGAGTTGAATGATAAAATTGAATCAAAGATTAAAGCTGATAGGTACTGCCCCCTCGGAATCGAAATTGAAATCAGATAGAGGAGAACAACAAATTGATAAACCTGATCAAGTCACAATAAATCATGATCAAAGGATGGAGCATAATAGGATAACCATCAAATAGTGAAGACATGCCCCAGGTTGACTAGGTTTGACTGGGAAAGATATAGGATAAAGATTAAGTCAAACCTTAGAGAGAGGAAGCGAAAGGGGTGAATGAAAGACTAGAAGTTTGGAAGACATGGAAAAGAAGAAATTCCATCAAAGATCGAAGAATTATGCCTTGAAAGGTCAGTCAACTACGTAGAAGAATGAGAAAACTTAGAAATGTGACTTAGATTTTGGTTTCAAGTCCGAAATGGATAGAAAATGATGTGACATGAAAGACCATAAATGAAAGATATGATCAAGAAGAATAAAAAAATGAACACAGTTGACCAACTAGTCCGTAAATGATAAAAATAAGAGCTCTCTCCATATGCAAGATGCAAAAACTAAACTATGATGAACCTAAGAATGCAAGCTACTATGAAAGTGGTTGACTTGCAAGGTCACAACGCTTATAGACATCTAATTATCATCATTGAGCGTTATTGGTAGTGTCGTAAGATCATACAATGCACACTAGCATAACTATGTGGATATGAATATGATCTTTATCAAATAGAAATGTGAAAATCTCACCTAGGCATCAAAGACATGGAGGTCAAGATGACTAATGCAGTGAGATTACCTAAATTTGATATGGCGAGATTATGCTTGTATCAAGACACATGAAAGTCAGGATAACTAGAAGCATGCACTCGCAAAATAGTCAATGATAATACCTTGTCAATCCATAGTGTCAAGTAAGACCAACATAAATGCTCATGACAGTTAGGATCAACAAAATATACCCACAAGCAGATAAAGAAATAAAACATGTTCTCATACCCTCATTCTTCTAGCTATGCATCATTGAAAACTTCTTAGAGAGAGACCACTCATCAAAGAAATCTTCATAGACAGCACACAAAGAAAAATAAAGTCAACATATCTCAAGCGAATTGATTGTTTAAGTTCGTGTGTGTTGGTCATAGAGTCAGACTCTGGTTATCACATCTGCAAATGAGAAATATCACATCATACTTAGACTATTGGGTAAGACATCTGATAAGTGTTAAGAAACACTCAACGCAAGGGTAGTGTTGAAAAACACTGTTGGGGGTGGTGTTGAAAAACACTTGTTGTGAAATGCCCCAAAAGACAAACGCACCTAAAAGACCAATGTGAACAGTTATGCACCCTAGACAAAGATAAAGACCAATTTTAGACCAAGTCAAATAAGGTCAAGGCATGATGGAAAGTGGCTAAGTGTCGAGGATGCATGCTAACAAATAGGGGTGCAAAGGCCTCAAGTAGCGCTTGTTTCCAGGTTTTCACCACTTGGATTTATTGCAATTTTTTCTTTTTTCTTTTTTTTTTTGTATTTTTGCTACCAAGGCGCCTGTTTCCAGATTTTCACCAAGGCACTTTTTCTATTTTTTTTGAATTTTTAAATTTTTTTGAGTTTTTTGTATTTTTTTCAAGACTTTTTATGCTTTTTAGGATTTTTTCAGCATCATATATAAATTTTTTTGGTATTTTTTAGGATCAATAAGATATGTACAAAGGATGCCCCTAGATAGAATGAGCATCAAACTCATGAGCAAGATTATATCGTGTAGTCCCAATGTCTAGCAAGGTGGGGAACAAGAGGGATGAACAAGCTAGTGGAAGAAATGGAGAATGAAAGCGAATGGAGGGAAGAAATCTTCAAGGTCAAACTCCTCAAGAGTACCCAAGCTAGGGAAAAATTGTCATGCAAAGCACATTTGGATAAGCAATGAAAGGATAGCATAAGATAAGTCACAAAAGCGCACTGCAAAAGAAGGGAGGAATGCAGTCCAAAAGAGTAGACATGTCAAGAGGCTTCATAGCATCTTCTTTACTCTTTTTTTTTAGATCAAGACCAAGGAGGAAAATGATAGCGAAAGGTTAGAATGAAGGGAGGAAAATGAATATGAAGGCTAAAAAAGAATGGAATGAAAGCAAGACCATCATAAGATAGCTCACAAGATAGCCAAATATTCATGTATAGATCAACATTGCCAAGATCAAAGAGAGAAGACGGAATGGATGAAAAATGTAGAAGAACTACACATGATGCTTGATTGCTAGGTTTTCATCATGGTACTTATTCAAGGCACCACAAGGGAGTGGTTTTCACTATAGGACGAATTTATTTCTCTTTACTTTTGCTACCAAGGCACCTGTTTCCAGGTTTCCACCAAGGCACATTTTCAATTTTTTTTTTCATCTCTTTTCTTCTTTTTTTTTCATTTTTGAATTTTTTTCAATTTTTTTGAATTTTTCAATTTTTTTGAATTTTACAATTTTTATTTGGAAGAAAGCAAGCTTTTAGGTAATGCTCCTTGAAAGGATAAATCATGATATGTCAAGGATTCAACATGATATGCTCAAAGATGTTGATAGGGAAAGGAAGATGGAAGAAAAAAATGGAGGATAAGGCTTTATGTAAAGCGAGTGAGGTTGGAAGATATGAGGAATAGGCAAATGAGGAAAAAAGATAGAAGGTAGAAGGATAATGAATGGAAGGATTGTGAAAGGGTAGATGGAAAGGAAGACAAGATCAACGTCAACACACACTTTGAAGGGTGGTGAGAGGATGGAGGAAATATGAATGAAGGAATACGAGAACGAATATGGTGAATATTTAGCAGAGGTTGCGGTTTAGGCACATGGAATTGAAGATCATTTTTGGAAGAAGATGAAGTGGAAGCCTTTGGAAGCTTGAATGTCAACTTCACTTTTTGTTCAATATTAGACTCTTTCAAGAGAGACTTTGGAATCCATATAGCCTTAGGCATTTTATTTTCTTTTGATGATTTAGAGAGAATATCTTGAATGATGGATTTTGGAACCCATACTTGTCTTGTAGTTTCTTTTTAGATATCTCTTTTGACTTTATGCCTCCATGTCGATTAAAATAGACATGGTGATCTTCTTTTTTTTATGGATTCTTGTATTGCTTCTTTTTCTTGTATTGAACATTCAAGTTTCTTCCAAAAGACTTGGGACTTGTGGAAGAAGAAGGATGATATGACTGGTTTAGATGGGTGGGTGGATGAAAAGGATTCAAGGGTATGCATCTATGTTGATCTTGAAGAAAGATAGGAGATGGAGGGACGTAAGGATCCAAGATGGATGATGAATTAGGAGAGTTAGGAGGGGAAAGTGAAGGGACATAAGGACCCAAGATGGAAGGTAGACATGAAGCCCTTAGTATTGGTGGAGGAGGTCCAAGGATGGACATGGAAGATGCAAAAGGAGAATCAGTAAGTTCATCAGCATCTATATCACAACCAAGGATATCAACATCTTTAGAGTGAGCATTAGAATTTTCAACAAGATCCTGGACATCTTGAATAGGAGCACCTTCTTTGATAGGATTGTTCAAAGCTTGCAAAGATTTAGGAAGAGTAGAAAGCGGAAGTGAACATGGAGTGGTAGAACAAGAAGATGGAAGACTTTGATCTTGACAAGGATCTTTGGATAGCATAAGCATATCAACTTTCTTTTGATTTTCAATAGGCTTTATATCAGAAGTAACAACACAATTTTTAATAACCTTAATGAAAGTATCATCTTTGGAAAACGCAAGTGTGGTAAGGTTATTTTGATTATCAATAAGCTCAACGGTGTAAGTAGTAGCTTGATCTTTCTTAGGAGATGGTGGAATGAATGCGGAAGATCGTAAAGGATCAAAAGAACTATGAAATGAAGGAGATACATCATGAAGAGAATTTGATGATATGGAGGGTTCCTAATCTTGATATTTATTTATATTTTTTTCTTTATCATTTTTAGGGTCCTCTTGACATGGAGCTACTTTTAAGGACAAGAAAGCATGTTGGAATTGTATGGAATACTTTGGAAGAGATAGTGAAGAATTAGCTGAAGTAGGTAGTATAGCAAATGAAGGCTTAAGATCTTTCAGTTTAGCATCATTAGAAGTATTTGTAGCAAAGTGAAGGTTAGCTTGAGTTTCTTTAAGAGGTAGCTCTTGAGGATAACTATAGGGAACTGCATGGAAAGTCTTAGGATCTTTGTTGGATGAAGGATTCATGACAGATTTGGAAGACTCGGAAGCTTTACGAAATGTATAGGCATTGGAGGAAGTAGAGGATGGAAGGGAACCATCACAAGACAAAGATTCAACATTAATATGATCTTTCTTGAGAGTGCAACCTTTATTTTCAGCATGAGAACTTTTAGAGGAGAGATTCTTTTGACATTTGAAATCAGCGTGGTAGATTTTCTCTTCCTCAATAGGAATATTGTATTGTTCACAAAAATCATCAAAGAATTCTTCAAATTTAGAGTCATATGGATCACCATCACAGTCTACCCAATACAACTCCCCCTTATAAATCACAAGTGTACCACGAGGATGATGCTTAAGAATACTTGGATGATGAGGAATTTGAATGATGTTTAGAAGAGTCATGATAAGATTTGGAAGATGAGGAATGTGAATAATGTTTAGACGAATAATGATAAGACTTAGAAGATGAAGAATGAGAATGATGTCTGGAAGAGTCATGATAAGACTTGGAAGGTGAAGAAGAATGAGAAGATTTAGATGATGATGAATGTTTGGAAGAAGAAGATCGTGATATGATCATGTTTATGATTCTAGCAAAGGCATCTGATTTAATCATCTTTTCTTTTATTTTTGCTATAAATTCATCACTAATGAGAATTTTGGAGGATCAACACTTTTTGAATATGTCAATGAGCTCAAGATCATCTATTCTTAATAAAGGTTCCAAAACCAGATAGTCAAGATTCATGGTTCCGAAAAAGGAGAAATCAAGCATGGAAGAAATGAATAGATGAATAGAAGAAGGTAGACTAGATAGTAAGAGGAAAATAATAAAGAAAAAGAGGAAGAAGAATTTCCCATGGGAATAGAAGACTTCAGAAGAACATGAGAAATGGAGAACAAAGAAGAAGACTAAGATTCATCTTATGCAATTGATACCATAACGTTCATTGAGATGTTGAGCAACATGACAGCACCTAAGATCTAACCTGGATTGACCAAGGAAGACCAAGCTTCTAAGGAGAACTCACTACAGCAAGACAAAACTTAGTTTCAATATTCCAATTAGATCTTTCAAAAGATTTTGCAATGATGATCAAGCACATAGAACAGCAACCAGGGAGTTCAAGCAAATAGTCTTCAAGCAATGGGCAAGGGACAAAGCAACCTTGTGCATGAACAGAGATAGTGACTTAGTATTTCTACTCCTTAAAGGTTCTACTTGTGTATGTTCTTGAAAATGTTTTAGCAGGCACATAGAACACAACAACACCTTAACAAGCTATCTACAAGGATATACGTGGCTTTCTAAAAAGAGTCCTCAATATATGCAAGGTACGTGAGGCCCAAATCTGTAGATAAAAAGAATCCAAAATCACACAGCCAAGGGGAGACGGTAACCCAAATCTCCTCCTTCACTTCTCAAAGGTATAAAGTTCTTTGAGGCTTAGCCAAGAGTGATATCAAAATCAATTCCCAAGATAGGTGTCTTTGGATTCACCTCCCGATATTTATACTCCTCCAAAACACAGGAGTTAAGATCATCCCTTGAGGTGGTGTGTCCCCAAGCAAGCCTTCTAGAAATAAAAATTAAGTAATTCACTATCAAAAGTATTTAGAGCACTAAAGGTGGAACACTTAACTCTTCAAGTAAATGTGAAGTGAGTTCAAAAGTGGAATATTTAACCCTTTAAGATAATGTGAAGCGAGTCCAAAAGTGGAACATTTAACCCTTCAAGAGAATGTGAAGTGAGTCCAAAAAAGTGGAACACTTAACCCTTCACACAAACTCAAAGTGAGTCTAAAAGTGGAACATTTAACTCTTCACACCAACTCAAAGTGAGTCCACACCTTAGAAAACAAGTGAGTTCCAAAAAGCACAAAAGGGTTGCCTAGTGGAGCAATTAACGCTTCTTTTCTGTAGACCCCTCCCCTTTAATGTGGTGCTGATCTTGCAACCACGGGGTGGAAATGAGGGACCGACAGATTAGCGAGTCCAATAACCCAAGATAGAAATCTAGATCAATCACAAGTAATCTAAAGTTGCTTATCAATACTACTCACAAATGGCAAAGGGTTGAATCAATAGAATATTTAACTTTCCAAGTAAACATAGAGTGAGTCTACAAAGTGGTGCATTTAACTCCCTATGTAAACAAGGAATGAATCCATGCTCTCAATCACTCAATGAGATATTTGATATTGAAACCAATAATTACTTAAAGTTTAAACGCAAGCATTCACTTACACAAACTTGGAAAAACAAATCTATGTTCTTTCATTTCCCATTAAGAGCATCAATTGAAATGTGTTCTATGAAAGCATGTAAACACTCAAGCCAAACACATGAGAGGTTCAATTTTAATCCCAAGATCCAAATGTTGTAGAGTTGTAACAAAATACCTCAAGTCCAACGCAACGCGCTTAGTAGATTTCACCCTTTTTTTGTTTGTTTTAAGCATTTTTCATGAAAGCAAGTCATGCACCTTCAAATGAACAAGACAAGAAAACAAGCAAACAAGATATGCAATGTATATCCAACTTATGCAAACCCTAGGGTGGTTAGATCTAAAAATCAATTTTTAGGAGCAATGATAACCAGCAAATAATCCAAATGATAACTCATATCATGCATTGAACAATAAAAAATAAGTGCATACCCATCAAAAAAATTTATTTTTTTTGTATTTGACCTAGTCAACAAGATCTGATATTTACCACATGAATTCAAACCCCAAACCCAAAATGCAGAAAAGAGACCTCTGTCAAAAAATAAAGAGCTTTCCAAAAATATAAAAATTTCAAAAAAATCTTTTCATTTGTGCCCTAGATACCCATTTTATCAAAACATACCAGTTTTTATAAATTGACCAAATGAGCTATGATATGGTTTCTAAATTAAAAAAATAGTGAATAGACCCCCTATATAATTCCAAGAACTTTCCAGAAATATAAAAATTTCTAAAAAATATTCTGATTTGCGCTAAAAATTAATTTTTTATGAAAAATAAAGAAAAAATCATAACAAATACAAATCACCTCCAAAAATTCTAAAAATAGTTTTGAAGCTTTTCTGATATGTTGCCAACCTACAAAAAAATGCTCAGACCAAAACACCAAGCTATTTGAGAGATATGATCAAATCTTTCAAATCTAGGATTTTTTTATCTCCAAACAAATCTACACAAGGGTTAGCTCCAAAAATAATCAAAACTAACATGCAAGAGGTGGGTTGCCCCATGGTGGGTGCCAAAAAATGTGTGCTAAAATTTTTTCACACTTCTATGAATCCTTACATGCAAAAAAACTCAAGAATGAGCCCTCACAAATCGATCCATAGCTCTCTATGCATGGAGTTGAAGGATTTGTAAAATTGCTCTCAGCTAGAGCTATAAACTCATGACCTTGCTAGTCAACCACACAATGAGAGATTCCAAATGAATGCAATGCTATAAAAATTTATATGAGAATGCAAATTAATCTTATGAGAATGAAGATGCAATTAAGCTATGAAAATGGAAATGAAAGAGTTACAAACCCTCTAATTAAACTATGTGAGATTAATCTAAAATATGAAAGGAAATGATACCATGATGATGCAACTATGATGCAAGCTAAGATGTGATGTAGATGCAAGATGAATGCCAATGATGCTCCAAATCTTTAAAACTTGATGCAAGAATATCTCCAAAAGCTTCAATGATTTAGAAAACCTGTAGCATAATAATTCAAGTATGTATGTTGTGTGCAAATGAGGAAGAGAGCTCTTCTTTTATAGGAAGTGAAAAGGAATGGACCATGGAGATTAAGAGGCAAAAGACTTAATCAACAATGGAGAAAAAAAGAAGCTTGATCCTTGTGCACAAATATCCTCCAATAAGAAAATTAGAAGTATTTACTTTATGTTGAGTATTTACTTTATGTCCATGTGAGGCAAAAGTACTTTTCTTTTATTTTTTATTTTATTTTTCTTTATAAATAAAAATTAAATGCTTTATTTGTGCAACATAGGATAAGAAGAAAAGTGAGAATTTTTTATTTAAATAAAAAGGGAGGAAATTCTTTTTAATTAAATAAAGGCTTAGGATAAAGTGATTTTATTATTTAATTAAAAGAGATTTTTAATTAATTAAAAGGGAGCATGTTTTCTTAATTAAATAAGATTTTTATTTTTTATTTCTTTTAAATTAAATAAGGCTCAAACCTTAAGAAATATTGAATTGATTATGATTTGATCAAGGAAATTGATATAATTGATATTATTAATTTTTGAAAATATTGATTCAGGGATTTGACAAATTGCTGAATGGGGGCCCAAAGTCTAGGCGACCATTTTAGGGTGCATACAAGTTTCACTATGTATGACATCTCCTGACCAATTGGACAAAGAGAATTTCAATTCCATGCAATTCTTGTGTGCACAATTCATGATGCTCCAAGGTTGACACATTTCTGTGGTATGTTATGGTGAGTTCTAGTTGTACGGGATAATTCAAATTTTAAAAATATACATATTTAATCTAATTTTATCGTTATCTTGTAGGTCTTCAAACAAAGGGAAAATTTTCATGTCCAATGTGTGGTCCAAAGATGAAATCCCATCATTCCAAAAGTTTAAGAAAATAGGTGTTTGATGAGTATAGGCAGTTCCTCCTCAGAAATCATAAGTATTGAAGTGCAGAAAGTCATCTTTTCAATGGGAAAGAAGAGACTACATCAAAGCCTCGAAGAATGACACCTCACCTATGACAGTTGGAATATAATAGAATTCAAGGTAATATTGTTTCACGTAATAGTCGATGTTTGAAAATTATATATTTTGATTATGTTTTGTTGGCTAATTATGTAGTTGATGATCTTGAAGGTCGTGAAGGCATCACCGACCAGCTTCCAAAGGGACTAAAATGTTATCCCAAAGAATTAGTAGGCTTCCCTACTATGAGCATCTTCAAATTGTGCATTTGTTTGATACTATGCATATTGAAAAGAATGTAATAGAGACATTGTGAAAAATATTGGACGGAAGGCATGACAAAAAAAAACTTGGTAAAATTTGTAGTGACATTCATGATTCCAATCATGCAAAGAAAAATATCATTGAATCAAATAGCAATGGAGACCGGATTAATGCAAGTTCTCTTCCTTGGTTATTAACAGAGCAACAAAGTAATGACATAAAAGAAGTGATCCAAAAAATTTGATTTCCTACAGGATTTGCTACAGATATAAGCAATCTCATATCAAAGAAAAATAATTTTGGGTCAGGGATGAAAACACATGATTGGCATACCTTCATCAAGGTAAGTCATAGTCTTTTGTATTTACAATATATTTGTGTAATTTCATTCAATTTTCATTGTATGAAATGATCAGTTGACAATTGTTGCAGTATTTGCTACCCTTATCTCTCTTAGAGAACTTCGACAATAATATCAAACAAGTGATATATGATATTAGAAAATACATGACATAAGCAGTGATATTTTTTTAATATATCAAAGAATAATATCAAACAAGTAATATATTGTAAAGTCTCGTATTTATATATTTATGTCTTGAATCCCTTGTAGGTGGTTGTCATCTAAAGAAATCCATAAAAAAGATATTAAATATTGGAAGAAAATAATTTATCAATTAATATGTGAAATGAAAAAGTGTTTACCTCTGGCTTTTTTTAATACACAAGAACACTACCTCATACACCAAGTTGAGAAGATTGAATTGTGTGGACCTGTACATGCTAGGTCAATATTGATGGTTGAGAGACACTTGAAATTTTTGAAGGGTTTGGTATGACAAAGAGCATGTCCCGAGGGTTCTATGGTTGAGGGATATATGGTATACCAGATGATGGTGTACATTACTCAATATCTTCCTAATATTGTAACAAAGACCCATATAGATTGCATTTGGGATCTCGACTCAATTAAAAAATTTGAAGGGGAGTACTTGGTGGGAAACGGTAGATTTAGAAAACTGAAAGGTAATAAATTATGAGATGTTATTGTAGTAAATTAATTCTTAATCTTCAAAATAAATCTATTGTAAGTCATCTATTTACTTTTGTACAGCTACTAAAGAGTGGGATGCAATACATTTGTTTATTGCAAACAATCAAGATTGGATGATGGCATGGATTGAACGATGTCAACATGATGGTCATAAATTAACATGGGAATCTGTGTCTTCATTGGTTATACAAGTTCATCGCAATGGAGATCCCAATGTTACACAAAAGGAAATAGATTTAGCATATGGTTTAAGAGATCACCAGGTACTTATAAATTTGTTAATTAATCAATCATATGTTTTTCAACTCGTGATGCAATAATTTATACATGTTTGACATTATTGTAGGTGAAACACCACAAGGCTAAGTTTTGCAAAGGTTATAAATTTTGCATCAAAAATTTGGATGACACAAAGAGAACTTGTGATTCTGGGATAAGTGCAGTGTTCTAGGTGACTAATATTTCATCTAGGACTTACATCCTTGAGAGTCGCAAAATTGATACTATGGTATTTTGGTTGATATACTTGACTGCGACTTTAATTCCTTCAAATTAGTTCTCTTCATTGTGAAATGGTACAGACTACGACTCAATAAAAATGATCCTGATAGAACTGTTATTGAACATGACAATGGATTTCCAATTATTAATACAAGGTTGTTTGAGTCAGTTGGAGAAGAGCCCTATGTTCTTCTAAGCCAATGTGAGCAGGTATTTTACTCAGAGGTTCCACATAAACCAGGTTGGTCATTTGTTGTTAGACATGATCCAAGAGGAAGATAAATAAAGTATAATGCGATGGAAAAAGATACCGAGGAAGATGAAGAAGTGGAAGATGATGTAGAACCAAATCATGATCGAGAGCTAGTCGAAGAAGAATATGAAGAAGAAGATGATGATGATGATGCTACTAATGATGATGATGCTACTATTGATGAGGATGATGCTCCTACTGATGCTGCTACTGATGATGATGATGATGATGATGATGATGATGATGATGATGATGATGATGATGATGATGACGATGATGATGATGTTGATGGTGATGATGATGACGATGACAATAGTTGTAGTGATGATGTCATCGATGACGATGATCTTGATGATGAGATGGATGAAGAAGAATATCAATGACATGAATGAAATGTACAATTATGCCAGATGTTTGGCATGTTCTAACAATTGTTTTATAGGTACTACTCTTATTCACCTTGTTTTATATGTCCTACTTATATATCTTTGATCTTTTGTTAAGAGAAATTTCATTCTAAAAGAGTGTATTTAATCTCTATATGCTTAAACAACCTCACTAGTTAAGACTGTTCTCATTTGTAGTGAGCATGACAAGAATCAAAACAATATTTGAAAGACACCAGTATTTAGACATGCAAGAATTAGTGACATGATTAAGAAAATTACCTTTTTTTACAATTACATGGTTGTCTTTGGTTTGTCATTTTGTTTTGAATGTCTAGTGATTTAAACCAAAGACTTCGACTTAGCCAAAAAATGTGCAAGTCTACATTAGCATGTTTCTTTTAATTATAATTATAATTAGTATGAATGAACAAAATAATGACAATGCAATATTTATGATAATGCAATATTTGTCGAAATAGCGTCGATGGCACGGGTCAATGTGCCTATGTGTCAATGTGGTGTTGGCCCATGCATGTTGAAGATGTCATGCACAACAAGTAATCTTGGGCATCAATTTTGGGTTTTCCCAAATAGGAAAAAGGTCTAGATACATAATTATATTTTATGTTTTAAAATAATGTGACAACTAATCATTTTATGAAGAACCGATGTGCATTTGGTATTGTCAGGGAAATACTAGATGTCAATACTTTCAGTGGGTCGATCAAACCACATTTACATCTACCCCATCTACATCTATACCTAATGTAGGAAATGAGTGCAACTTGTGCAAGGCTCGAGAGGCAGCTAGTGCCGCCAAGATTGCTTCAATGGTGAAAGAAGAAATCATATTTCTGCAATGCCTTCTTTGTGTAGTTTTTGCACTACTTTGTTGGGACCATATGCATAAATGTGGTTAACAAAGGGCTATTGTAGATACTGAATTTTTTTTTAGAATTTCTAGTAGATACACATAAAGAACATGCACATAAACATGACAAATGAGAAATATAAATGTACATATCACAACAGCTGACAAACATAAATGTAGGCATCATAATCACATTTTTTTGGAGACACAACATAATTGAATGGTATACCCAGATGATGCAACACAACTATATATCACTCCTCTAGTTCCAAGTTTACACTGCGGTAAACAAAATCCATAGATAAAAAATAAATTTAGAGAGCCCAAGAGGAGAGTGAGAATGACCAAAGTAATACAAGTCCCTATATTATTTTGGTTTTTATCGCTCTCCTCCCACACTCTCTAAATTTATTCTTCATATTTGGATTTTGTTTACGCAGTGTAGACATGGAACTGGAGGAGTAGTTGTGTTGCATCATCTGGGTATACCATTCAATTATGTTGTGTTTCCAAAAAATTGTGACCATGATGCCTACATTTATGTTTCTCAACTGTTGTGTCCTAGGACCCCTTATGACCCTTACGACAGTTTACGATCCCTAAGAATATATTTTAGAGATCTTAAAATGTCGTAAAGGGTCATAAGAGGCTCCTAGGAGGGGTCAAATGAGCTTTCACCTTCACGTGGTTGGACCTATTAAGTAGATAATGTTAAACTATTCTCAAAACAAAGAGAAGCTCAATAATTTAAGATCTCAATCCATGTACAACAAATATATATCGACTGCACCGCGAACCCACACATCAAATTCAGACCAAAGAAGTCAAGAAGTCACTCAAATCAGATCCAAATGTAATCAGGTCCACATATATCCCATGAACACATCAGGAAGAATGCATCTCTGATCACCACACTAGCTTCTTGTGCTGGAGCAATCGTTGTCACAA
The DNA here is from genome assembly GCA_027943335.1 of Chamaecyparis obtusa. NCBI lineage: Eukaryota > Viridiplantae > Streptophyta > Pinopsida > Cupressales > Cupressaceae > Chamaecyparis > Chamaecyparis obtusa. The sequence goes on from BSBK01007285.1 coordinate 92,712, forward strand.
GTCTTGATTCGATAGGATCCATTCCAAATCCAAGTCTCTAGACTCGACTCAATAATCCACAAGCCACTATCGAATCTACTACAAAGTTATCTCTGAATTGTGTTGGAGTAGTCGCTGTCACAAGTCTTGATTCGGTAGGATCCATTCCAAATCCAAGTCTCTAGAATCAACAGAGTAATCCACAAGCCGCTACCAAATCTACTACAAAGTTATCTCTGAATGATCCATAACCAAATCACGAGCAGGAACCAGATCTGCAAGAACACCATTCTGAATCGATACCAACTCGATTGTCAAATATATATATTTTTTTTTAAAAACTCATTTTCGTCGTAACTACGATGGATTTAAAACAATGACGATTTCCCATCGCAAACATCTGACATCCATCTGTCGCATTAAACGCATCGCTATCGAAAAACAACCATAAATGATGGATACCCATCATAACTATCTGATGCATGTTCATTGCATGTACAACATAGTCATCATTACAAACCACAAATGACGGATATGCATTTTAAACTTCAAATAGAAATCTGTCACATTAAAAGCATTTCCATCAGTGAACATGTTACGAATGACAATAACCTGTCGGCATCTTCTGACGGGTCGTCGTCATTTTTTATTTTTTGTGATGGTTAGGTGTTCAATTGTGATGGCCATGAATATTTTTGATGGTATTCTTGTTGTGTTGGCACCCTCTTTTAGCAATGGCCAAGTTTGTCGTAATTACGATGCCTAACAGAACCGTCAATTTTTTTGACTACAAAACTATGATGTCGGGTGGTATTGCTTAAGCGATAATTTACTGTCCAAATTCAGACACTCGACCATCAAAAAAAAGTCTCAAATGTACTAGTGCCCATCTTTGTGCACTTACCCACTAGGCGGATGAACTCCATCTTTCTAGTTGCACTGTTTCCTTGTGTGTTTCACAATGGGACATAGGTTCTCATTGGGTGAGGTAATCACACCCTCTTCTCTCTTTTTTCTAGTGATGTATCTCTTATTGTAATCTTGGGGTTGACAATGACTTGAGTCCCTAGGGGCTTGAGGATTGCTTTGTCCCCTTGATTTTAATAAGATTTTCTTTTTCTTTGTGATCTCCTTTACCAAGAGTTTTCATTGAGTCCATACTCTTAATAAAGTGGGGGCTAAATGTATCGTTGGAAAATGGAAGCACTTCCATTTAGGACTAGTTTAGCCCTCCCAGTAAGTGGTTTGGGGTCACGTCAAATGCCTTGAATGGGTCTTTGACTTGGATCTGGTATTTCCCCTATCCTGCCCTATTTTCCACTTCTTTCCTACCTATTTCTAGTATCTTGCTCTAAAATTTTGAGGTTCTTGACCTCAGGGTCAAGGTCAACCTCGACCCTATTCTAGGTTAGGGTCGACCTCGACCCTAACCCAGGGTCTAAATTTCAAATTCCAAAGATTTTTGGATGTCAGGGTTTGGAAAGAATTATTTCCCACTTTCAGGTCAACTACTTCGGGCTTCGAAATGGTGACTCTTAAAAGACATTTAATATAGGTCCACTTCTAAGGGTATGATCCTAATGGGATTTTATTTCTCATATGTCGGCCTCTCTAGAAGTTGCTGTTCTAGACTAGTATATAAGGAAGCCTTCTCCTCTCATTTTTAAAAAAAAAAAGAGAAGGAAATAAAAGGGAGGATCATCTATGCTTAATTTATCAAAGTAAGCATTCAAGCATTCAATCATTCAAGCATTCAAGTATTTAAACATTCAAGATTCAATTCATCAAGGAGATCCATTGGTAGCCATTAAAGGATTCAAGCTCTATGGATCCCTCTTATTGAAGATTTCTCCATCCATACCCATTGAAGCTTCTTCCTATTCCAAGATTCATTCAAGATTTTTGTTGAATATCTAAAGGCAATTGATTTGAGACATCCTACATCCCACAATTTTACATCCATTTGGAGCATCCATACTTGTGGATTCAAGGATTCAAATCCTCCACAAGGGTTTCAATATAAGTAAGGTGAATTATTCTATTTACTTTGTTTATTACTACAATTTCAATTATATTTCAAGGTTAATTCCAAAACTGGGGTTTGACCAAGGAAAACCCCTCATCCCAAACAAAAAAACTATTTTTCTTGCAGGTACAGTTACAAAACAATGAATTACAAGGCATATTTAGATACCCTTTTTAGCAAACTTTTAGAATCCGTGAATAGAATTTTCGTCGAAGCAGTGTAGATCAAGGTCGACATAAAGGGGCACAATTATGCCCCCGTATTTGGGTCAAGGTTGACCTGGCTCAAAAAAGAAAAATATTTATGGCCGGTTTTTGTCTGTCTTTGTGTTTATGTTTTAGATCTAGTTGCAGAATTTCTAGAAACTCAGTACAAACACCAAAAAATAGCAATTCCCAAACCTGCTATACTTTGAGGTTAGTATTTGTCTTCAATTCATTTCAATTAAGATTTTAATACTCTCTTCCAAAATGGAATGTAATATTTTCCTCTTTCTTCTTATTACTAATTGATTGATTCATTTATGCATTGACAATTTTCTTATGGTTAATCAATTTGGATCTTTCCTTTGGGAGTTTGGGGTTAAGAAGAGAATCTTACCTTCCCCAATTATTCTATATGTAAAGGGTATTATTTACATGTTGGTGAACACATAACCAACCAATCATCATCATTTTTTTTATTCTTTACAAATATTATTTAAGTTTCTTACCTCATTGGGGTCTACCAATTATCATCCAAGATTCTTTGTCTCAAACTTCTTCCATTTGGGGTGCTCGATTCATGCCATCTATTCCACTCTACATTGACCACCATGGATTGTAAGGCCTCTTGGATCTCAAGCATTCTCTCCATCAAAATGAAGTAGCTAGCATATCTAGTCTCCACGGGCTTGAGAAATTATTTCTTGTAAAATGTCCTAACTAATGCAAGAGATGTGTGATGATTGTAAATAAACATTTGCACATCTCTAGCCTCAGACACCATAGCTTTTTTCCAATCAATTTTTCCTATGTCCTTCAAGGTGTTATTCAATTCATGTACACAACATGAGGTCCCAAAAATATGTTTATAAGTACTCTCTACTATCAATATAGCTTATTTACACACCCAGACTGAATCGGTGACTACTTTCACAACATTTGAAGCCCCTACCTCTTCTATAGCATCCTTCAAAAATCTCAAATTGGAAGGATGGATCCTTCATTTTTCCTAAACAATCAACGACTCTAAGAAAATAGGCCCCTACTACACTAGTGACAATAAGATTGATGAGTGACCGATGTTTGATATCGGTCCACCCATCCATGTTTGTCTCATGTCCTCCATCAAAATGCTCACTTTTGAGTACTCTTTATAAAGGAGAGTGGTGTGTAATTTAGTCTCTCCTAGTGGTATAAATGAGGGACCAACAACATATATATCTTTGCAAAAAAATTTAAAATATGAGGAACGACAAACATGGAATGGTATACCATGAGCATATTTAGAAATCTGCCAATTGACTCTTCAGCTTTCTCCTTTGCTTGTATGTTAAATAATTCAGCCACATTGGTATCTCTCTTTGCCTTTCCCTTCCCTTTAATACTAGTGGTAGTGTAAGTGGGTTTGGGTGTGGGTGTGGGTGTGGTACCTATTAGACCCCCTACTCTCAATGTCTCTCCCTCCACATGCAACCTATTGGCCTCTTCTTTTTCTACAGCTGTAATTTTTTTGCAACCTTTCACCCCTTTCCCACCTATCCATAAAAGATGACAATACACTCTTGTGTAACTCCCAAAATAGTGTTGGTTTGGGTGTGGTACCTATTAGACCCCTTTCTTTCATTGTCTCCCCCTCCACATGCAACTTATTGGCCTCTTCTTTTTCTACAGTTGTAATTTTTTTGCAACCTTTCACCCCTTTCCCACCTATCCATAAAAGATGACAATACACTCTTTTGTAACTCCCAAAATATTTTTTCTTACATATATGGCACTCCCATTCCCTACTACCCCCCAAATTTTTTTTCTTATTGTTGTCTACTTTTGAGGCAAATTGTAGGAGAAGTTTCTTTGAGTTGAATGGGCCTTTGGCATACTTTTTGAGGATTGTGGAAGGGCATAGAAAAGGATTAGATTGTGACAATGTTGCATCTTCCATATGGGCATGCCATACATCTATATCATCATTTGAAGAATCACTATCACCCCTGTGTCTTTTTCTATGTCTTTGAGTTTGTGACATTTGAGCTCCTTGCATGGAAACTTCCATGCTAGCACTACTTCCCTCACCCTCACTAATACTCATGGTTTTTTATTTTGTAATGTATTATGCTACTGCAAGTTATTAAAAAAAAATATTTTAAAGTTTCATTCAATATGCCCTCTCTATGTGATGAAAAAAAATGAAAAATGGAAACAAATAACAATAAAGTTTGAATCAAAAAATAGGTTCAGATAAAATACATACCTAGAATGAAGAAGAAATGATGGAAAAACCCTCCTCTTGAACCTCCAAACTGCACTCTTCTATTGTTGTTGTTGTTTGTCTTCCCTCTTGCAAAAAACTCCAAGTTCAAATGAACAAATTAGTTAAGCCTTTTGGTTTTTCTATTGCAAAATAGGGTTTTATTATTTTATTATAACCTACCATTCGTGTGGGGCTAGTGTGGATGTGAAGAAAATTAAAAAAACAATTTCTTTTTGCATTTTTATGACTACCACCATTTTGGGAAATCGGTGATGACATTACATACCGGGTACGAATGAGGGATGACTTTTCCATCCCTAGTACGGAATTTCATACCCTAGTCCCTGTTTGCCTTGGAAAACTATTTTGAGGATGCGTCCCCAATTTCTCCAAATGGAGACTTCTCTGGGGATGGGAAAAATCCATACCTATGTCCCCGTTTCATGCTCAGTATGGGGACGAGGAAAAAAGTGTCATGGATGCATCCCCATGGAGCACAACATTGATTTAATTCATTCGGTGAAGATGCAATAGGATTATCACTTTAATTCTCTTTAGAACATCTCTAGGGACATTGTTCCACTAAAAAAATGTTGACTTGAGGAATGAATAATGTTTTAAAGAGGGGATGATGTTGGTAGGGAAATAGGGTATAGAGATATATTCGAAAAAGTTACCACATCTCATCGCAAGAAGTACCCAAAATATAAGATTCATAATAGTAATTTCGTGATACCATTTAAGGGCCACGTCCCATATTGTAAATACAAATACATTGTAAGATCCATTCACTACTTATAATGGTGAAAAGAAGAAAGTGAAGACATATAAATGAAGATATTGATTAACATATGAGTTATAAGGATATGTAATAAATATTAGTTGAATATAAAACTTGTACAAATACTTTTAAATTCTGGTCCATTAGGTCATGTATCATATTATTATTTTAATTTACAACTAACCACAGATCCATACATAATTCCTTGTTGTCTCAATTTGTTCAACTCTAGGGTAAGAAGAATACAACAAAAAAAATCCTTAGGATATAAAACTATAGTATGTATCCCTCAGATTTCTTGCTAACAAGTATAATTTTAAGAAGTATATTCCTATGGAAGACTATTTCTCCTAAGAGGTAAAATAATGAGAGATATTTTGTTAACAATATTTAAAGTTACAATAGGCTATAATTGTATCTAAGAGTACTTCTAATTTTATCTCATGTTCATGAATGCTTCAATTTATTAGTTATTGTTAAAAGGATCAAATAAAATATGGCATATACTTTGGTTAATGTTGTAGTTGGAAAAATTGGAGGGATGATGATAAAAGAGATGAATAAAGAGGTTTCACTTGTCATCAACTTCATAAAGGACTTTGAATGGCTGAGCAAGAAGCTCAAAAATATAAGAGGCCACCTCATAGATGCATATGCACAGAGTGAAAACAATGGGTCTGTGAAAAGTTGTATGATGGTTTGAAGGGATTGCTTGTGAAATTGAAAGGAATGTGGGAGATTATTATTGGATGTTAAAAAAATTGGCAGTAATTCTCAAGGGCATGAGATTTCTAGGTGAATGGCATTCCAAATTGCAACATACAAAAGTGGTATCTTCTGATAAGTAGGAAATTCTTTTAAAATGAGTCAAATTTTGATATTTCTATCAAGATTTAACTATTTAATTTTTTAGTCAAACTCATTGACCCATGTTCCTCTACCAAAAACCTAATTATGTAGATTCTTAAGTTGATTTATGATTCTCTCCTTGCTCATCTTAAGTCTTGTTCTACTTTTCTTTCTTTCCTAAGGAAGATGAAATATGTTTTGAATATCATAAATATGTAGGTAATAGAAAGATATTTCTCAAGGAGAGGACCAGCTAGATATTGTGTGAATTATATATGTCTTCTTTATAGTCTATGTTTTCTTGAGAGAGTATGGAGCCATTATTATAATGAAGATTATGGTGTCAAGCTAGGTACAAGGTAAAATTTGCATGATTTAATGCTTGATTTGGCTATTATTCTATCAAAAGAAATTAAATGCATTTAGTGGAGAGGAATATTCCAAGAGAGGTCCTAATTAAAATACTTGCCTAATAGTATTGATGAACTCCTAAGAGTTATTTTGTTGTCATTAGTTATGATAAAGTCATAATTATTGTCAAAGTCATTCGGTAATGAAGGAAAGACAAGTCGGTAAGAGCAACAAGCTAGTTAGTAAAAGGAAACAAAAGAAAAGGTAATTTCGGTAAAGGAAAAGGAAGTTTAGTCATAGAGAAAGGCAAAAAAAGGCATAAATGAGCACCGAGTTGTACCAAACTACAACATCCACCAAACCAAGAGATGATACAGTTACTGAGAAATAGGAAAATGTATTACCAAGCATGACAAGATGACACAAGAAGAATCTACAGATACATTTTGTAATCACTCAAAAATTGTCTAGTAAACTTTGAGTCTCACTCTAATATTAAACAATTTAACACTAGACTAAATCTTGTGCTTAATCAATTTTGCATATTTATTTAATCTCTTAAGTCTTGATCAAATCATCATTTTATCATTTATTTGATTATATCCTAAAGTTTGACCACTTTATCCTAAGCTTTATTTAGTTAAGAGAAAATACTCCCTTTTAATTAAATAAAAAATCTTTTAATTAAATAATAAAATCAGTTTATCCTAAGCCACATTTAATTAAAAGAACATGTCCTCTTTTAATTAAATAATGGAAACTACTTTGCTAAAAATAATAAATTAAAAATTAAAAATAAAAAGAAAAGTGCACTTTCCAATGAGATGGAATCTTTTGACTTTTAAAAAAAAGGCTTTTGCCTCTTTATCTCAACCACTCATTACTTTGTCTCTTAATTATGACCATTGATTTTGCCTCTTGAGAATCTTGAGCACATGGATCAACCAAGATTTAATCTCCACCCTTGCTCATTTATTTTTGCCTCTTAATCTTGATCGTTCGTTCATTTCTAAATTTATTTAAAAGGAGACTCTCTCCTCATTCTTGAGATCCCATCTCTTGCATGATCCCCATCTCTTGCACTATCCCATCTCTTGTATTATCACAACCCATAGCATTCTTAGCTTCTTGAGATCTTAAAATTTTATTGCAAGTTCTTGGAGTTTTGGCATCAAGTAGCATCTTAAAATCTTGGAATCTTGGAGTCTTGTAATCTTGGCATCTTGGAGCTGTGGAATTCTTATATCTTTCATATTGAAGCATTGTCATTTTCTTTCTTTCATCTAGCTTAATCCATCTATCTTAGATCTACTTTTCTTGCATTCTTGCATATCGTTTTAGCTTAGATCTTGCATCTCATCTTAGATCTACTTTTCTTTCATTCTTGTATATCATTTTAGCTTAGATATTGCATTTCATCTTAGATCTACTTTGAATTATCATTTGAATCTTCTATTTCATGGTGCACCTTGCAAGAGTCTTTCTTTAAGGTTCATTTGAGAACCACCATTCATAATATCTACATGGTTCTTGCACGTCATGAATAGGAAGCTATAAGCCACTTCTTGAGATATCCTTGTTCATGGATTACCTCAAGTGTAATGGTTTATAGAAGTGACCTCACTTTTTGGTACACATATTGAATCTAGACACCGAGCACAAAATAGTTTACAAATCTCAAGGAATTTGTTAGATAGAGCATTGGAGATTTAAACATAATGATTATGCATGATTACAAGGTGAAATTCACCAATAAGAATTAAATGTGAATATACATTGGAGGAGTAACCAGTGTTAGCACTGCTTAAGGAGATGATTCTAGATCATTTCTATTGCTTCTAGAATTGAGTATATAATGGATCTAAGTGAGAAGATCAGAGAGAGAGTGCATGAATGAGAAGGTGTATGTGCAGATGTGAAGCAAAAATTTTTGAAGGAAGCTAAAGAGAGGATAAGCTACCAAGTAACAGAGAAGTAAAGAGGAGAGTGTAATTATGATTCAGAGTTGAATCTATCGAGTACAGAATTGATATTGTGAGTGAAGCACAGTATGAGGTAATCAATTAATGAGCATACACTAGTACATTTGACCTAGTTTTTCTACCAAAATTTTCAACCATGAAATAAAAAGGTTTTAGTTGGTCGGATTATAGAAGGAAAATTTTCATTTTTTTAAATGCATGCTCATGTTCGTCGAAAGTTTGACTAACACAGTGTACGTCAAAATTTCAATGAACACGGGCATAAATTTTTTTTTAAAAAATTCATTTCTTATTTCATTATTACCATGGCGAATTTTTTCAAGGGATTGCAACACATGAAACCTCATCGGCCAGGGCGGATTCAGCGCTATGTATAGGGGTTGCAATTTTTATGTGGACTTGGGCCTTTGATCTTCAAGCTTGGTTTTGGAAACTTGGCTTTTCCTCTCCTTATCAAATTGAAGATCATTGAGGTAGGGATTATATCATTATCTCCTCTGCATTTTGATTGAATACTTGCATTTGATCACTTGATTGAATACCATCGTGTATTTTGAGGGTACATCTTACTGTGATCATTACTCCATGCTCTATTGTGTCCATGGCATTGAGTTCATTTCTTTGGATGATTTGATTATGGCATTTACATCTAGATTCTCACTATTTTATTATGAGCTAGGACATTATGTTATGTTTATTTTATGTTACTATAGCCCGTGAGCCTGATCTTCATCTTTGATTTTATCACACTTGCTGTGCTAGTGAACTAGGGCATCATTGGCAACACATTTCCTTCTTTGCTATGCTAACTAGTGTCCACCATTGTTTTACATGGCATATGCCCTTGGCTCATGCTCTTCATATTACCACTATTATTACATCTTTCCATTTTTTTAAAAAAAAAACCTCCGCAATGACATTTGGATATGATTTCCCATTCAAACCGAGTGAGTTGCTGATGTCAAATGTGGATTGTCTCCCAATGGAGTGCAATCAGATTTATCCAAACATTTTGCCACTTCATCTACCCTTCCCTACCATATAAGTGCATGTTAATACATCACAGTCTATGGTTAAGGCAACCTTAGTGAATTACATTGAATCATATATGAAACTAACTACTATCATTGAGTAGCATAGGTAAGGATCTGAAAATACTTGAACGTCCAATGCAATTCTTCTATTAACTACAATGTTGAATCTGATGGAACAGGACTCCTGTGGTCAAATAGATTCCCAATAGGTAGGAGATGATAGCAGTAGAAATCAGGATGTATGAATGTTCTATTGGGAAGTTGGCTATATTGATGTATATGACTTGATATAGTGTTGTCATTATGGAAAAAAAGTCATATATCAGTTTGGAGTCAGTGCACTTGAAGAGAAGATCAAAAATCAGTTAAGTGTTGAAGACTAGATAGTGTACAGAGTTCCTACAACTCAGAGCATCAACACACATGTGTACGGAAGAATTATGGTATGCGCCCTGGAAGTTAAGTTGGTTAGACTATATTCATGCTTATTCTAAGAGTGCATGATTAGATTTTCAAGGATGAGAAAGTTACAGTCAATTGAAGTTGCACAGCCAGTGTGTGCTAGTGAAGAACAGAGCATGAAGCCGACAGTTAGTATTTTGGTTTGTGATTATAATGTAATGTTGTAAAGGCTATGTGCATATTGTATTTAGGTTGTTGACATGTATACTTGTTTGTTTGTAAGCATGCTTAAGCCAATTCATTTGGAATCATTTTATGTAATAGGTGTAAGGGCCGACCTAGTTGTTTATTTTGTATGAGCATATAAATATAAGATGCGCCCATTGTATTTGGTATGGAAGTTGATAGAGAGTTGTGATAAGTAGATCAAAAGTGTGTGAAGATAGTATAAGATGTATTAGAGATTTTCAAGAGGTCAAAGCATCAGTGCATCAAAGGAACTGATCTGACAAGCAGTGTCACAGTGACAGTTCATCCTACAGATATAGTGTGTATCTGAGATTAGAAGGTTGTAGCCTTCACCACTTGAGCAGTGAGCTCTTGGATAGTGTGTCCTCTCCCCTAATAGGGACTATTGTAAAAGACTCTAACAGGGTCTGACCCTTAACAAGGTCTACTGTACTTAATGCATTGTAAAGCAACTCCTAATAGGGTTAAGGATCTTCTAACAAGGATCACAAAACACTAGTGTAGAATATTAGTGGGTGTCAATTCCCACCGAGGTTTTTACCTATTTTGGTTTCCCCGTAACCATATTGGTGTCATGTGTTGATTTCATGTTTCATGTTTATGTGAATGTTTAATTCGGTACTTAAGCATTTAAGTTCAATTTAAATATTAAAGTGAAAAGTTAAAATACAGTGAACATTGATTCACCCCCCCCTCTCAGTGTTCCCATTCCTAACATGTTCTCCCTTGAATCAATCCATCTAATGGGGTATCGATGGATTGTATGTTACCTCAGTTCCCTATTAATGAAATGAAACCTCACTATAGAGTCATATACATAAGTTTGATGCATCTGATGCTGGTCATGGTCTATATACAACAATGTATTTCTTCAAATTATAATGCCAAACCCCCTTAAGTGACCCAAAAAGTGCTAGTGTATCTGTGATTGAAAGGTTCCTTGACAAGATGTGGTGGATAGTATTATTTGCCAAATATTGATTCTTTCTTGTCTAATCTCCGATAGCTGATTATGAATTCAAGTTGCCATGATATAGATCATCTCATATGGTGATTACTAAGCTCCTCCTGTCCAAAATCACCATTGAATGTTCTCCCTTGAATCAATCTATCTTATGGGGCATTGATGGATTGTATGTTACCTCAATTCCCCATCAATGAAATGAAACCTCACTATAGAGTCATATGCATAAGTTTGATGCATCTGATGCTGGTCTTGGTCTTTATACAGCAATGTATTTCTCCAAATGATAATGCCACACCCCCTTAAGTGGCCCAAACAGTGTCAGTGTATCTGTGATTGAAAGGTTCCTTGACAAGATGTGGTGGATAGTATTATTTGTTGAGTATAGATTCTTTCTTGTCTAATATAGCATAGCTGAATATGAATTCAAGTTGCCATGATATAGATCATCTCATATGGAAGTTACTAAGCTCCTCCTATCCAAAATCATCGTTGACTGTTGTGGTGTCATTACAGTTCTAGAGATATTAAATCAGCATGCTTAAGTTTATTTGTTGATTCTCCATATCAATTGTCATTCCCTTTATACCTTTACTTTCTAAATGTTGTGCCTTTTGGAAGAGTCGTGACTCAAACTCCACTAGAATATTAACCTTGGAATGGTTCTACTTTTTATCCAAGATTATTGTCCTCAATTTTGTCTTCCTTAGTGGCACGTGATGATCTTGTTTTTCTTGTCTTTGACATGACCTCTTTACAATGCAATGCCATTGGCAATGAAGAATTTGTAATGGCACCATCTGCCCTTATTTTTTGCATTGAATAACTCAGTTGGCATGTTTCCAACATCACTACTACCAGTCATTCTACATTTATTCTTTAGGCTCTACTACCTCTCAAATAGATGGAAAAGTTAGAAGTTGTGCCTCTTGGAATGTTCTAGTACTATTAGTAGTAGGGGAAAGTTGTGCTCAAAACAAAGTAAAAGTTAAATAAAGAAAATAAAAATAAATAAATAACTAATCTAAGAGAAAAATACAAAGCCTTAAATGAGAAAAAGAAATAATATATGAAAAAAAGTGAAAGATCAATTAATGACCAAGTACATAAAATAGATTGAAAGAAAATAAACAGATTCAATACAGTAGCTTATGAGACTCAAACTTTTTGCTTCTGTAATGCCAAAATTTATGGCACGAATCCAAAATGCTATGTTTTGTGAAGCCAATGATTTCCCATAGTTTTAGACATGGCAGAAGAATATATGGTTGTTGATTCAAATATACTTGTCCAAAGAAAAAAGAATAAAATGCAATTGGCCTCTGATTAAGTACAATAAGTACCATTATAAGTTTTGGATGAACTAAATAGAATCTATGAACCCAAGCATTATAGAATTATGTGTACATCAGTAAAACAATGTAGAAGCATTTATCAATTACATAGAAATATTTGCTTGAGACTTTCAAATATTCTACCCCACCAAAGTCAATTTTATTTCCAAGCTTACTATCTGATTCATCTTCTATAGACAACAGAGCATGATTATTGTACAAGAAATGCCTTTTTGGGGGGTAGCTTCCCATCCGTCAAGACTGGAAAAGTATAGGTAGGCTTATTTTGCTGTGAGTTTCAGCAGTGGAATAGTAGTGAGAATATTTAATATTCACTCCTAAAATATTAAGTTGTCTAGCTTGAGAGTTGTGATCCAGTGAATCAGAGTCATATTGCATCAATACACTAGGAGTGGGAGATTGGTTGATTTGTCTAATTTCACTAGTGTCTATGTTTATTGATATCATTTAGATCATATCTTGCTTAATATATGCATTATCCACCATCCTGCACCAAATACATATTAAAAGATTTTAGTTTAAACAGTTCTCTTGTATTGTCTATGAACCAAAAGTCAAATCTTAGGGAAACTGAGTGTGATATTAAGTTTAATTGTTTGTAATAGTGTCCTTTGTGTGAGAAACCCTTTTCAAACCTCTTTGGAATTGTCATTACCTAATCACCCTGAAGTCTAGATGAAGTCTAATATTTAGAAGGATTTTTGTGGTCTTTGATAGAGGATGTGTCCAATACAACAAATACCAGGTCTGGATATTTAATTAAGTACACCTCAGCTATTTCCATACTCTTGTCAACAGAAAAATTAGTTCTAGTACTAGTTTTTTATCTACAAAATTGAAGCTAAAAATCTAAGTGGATTGATATAACCAAATGACACTGCAATATACTACAGGAAGAGCTTAATAGAAAGAACATGGTGGATAATTTATTAGCCATTTTTCCATCTTTGTCTAACAAGATGGCCTCTTCTACTTCTTACCACTGAATTGATATTAAATGGTATTATCCACAATAATCAAGGATTGCCTATAGCTTAGACCACTTCAAATAGCTTGGGCATAATCTTTGAATGTTAGTTGTGATTCAATGGTTACATAACAAAGTACAAAGTGCTTCCTTCCCAATATTTTGGTCATTATTGGACAAGCCACCTCAATAAACATTTTATTGAAGCATTATACTAAATAGTTTTATATACCGTTAGTATTATTACCCTCTACCCTTGAAGCTTTTTCCATTGCTTACATGACGATGATAGTTGTTGGCACTACATGTTTGATTTTGGAGATATTTTTATGCTTTAATGTAATCAATTGGATTTTCTTGGGAACGAATGTTTTGGTTTCTTTTTTATTTTCAATCATTTTGACTAGAGTAAAGGACTACTGAAGTGAGATTCTAATGCAGGCATGATATGCAAGACCTAGTAAAAATTTATATAACCAATGCAAAGAAGAAGAGATGAGAAGTTTTTTATGACATGGTTCCTAGATCTCACAAGTAGCTGCTCTAGAAGCAACCCACATTCCCAAAATAGCTAACCGAGTGTCTGAATTCTCTATGTTCAAGCACAAATTTAATGTAATCAGTACAAGCCTTTCCACATCAGCTTCACTTATACTTCAGCAAAATCAGAGATAAAGATCTTTATCACAGCTACAATCTTCAACATAAAGACCCTATTTTGTTGTTGTATCTGGTTGCTTGCTAGTCACATGATGTTGGATTTTTAAATGATGTATTGAGAGTCAGTGATGTTTCTATATCGTATGATCACTAAGTATGAATATATTAGGTTGATTTGTAAACTTATTACTGCTATATGGAACCATTGATTACTAACAATTGGTTTCTTGCTTGTTTTTCTAAGGTAACGGCTAAGAGGAGCATCAATATCCTCGTCATTCCTCTCTCTCTCTCTCTCTCTCTCTCTCTCTCTAGTCATTTGGCATGTATTAAATAGAATAAAATTTTTAGCATATTATTATCATTCTATTTCTTTGTTGTAAACATGCCATTGGTTTAGTTTTGTAATTTTTTTTGAGTTAAATGCATTTAAAATAAAGGTCTAATTCTATAGACTCTTGATGCAGAGCCCTCTACTATCACCTTAAATAGGCCAACTCAACTTGAGGATTCAACAAGAAACTTGGAATCAACTCAAGGAGTCAGTCCTACTCAAAGATCAAAAAGAGTTCGTTAACTTTGTAAGTCACTCCCACAACCATTCCACACAAGTTCACCTTCCCACTTCCTTTTTCCAATCTCTCATTGCACCAAGTTTAGTTTTGTAATTTGTTTTTTGTTGTGAACATGTCATTGGTTCAATTTTGTAATTTTTTTCAAGAACAATCTAGCCAAGGTCCAGATCAATACTTCTCACAATCTCATTGCCAAAGTGGCCAAAGACTATGTTAGGCTAAGAAAATATGGGGATTCTCTTTACCACTGCAAATCTTTGAAGGTTGTTGCACTTGGACGGATGTGTACCATTGTTAAGAGAATTGGACTGAGTTTGGCTTACCTCGAATAGGTGAGGCAGCATATGGAAAGGTTTTTGTCTATTGACCCAAATACCAAGACTATTTTGATCTATGGGTACCCTAATGTTGGCAAGAGTTCTTTTATTAATAAGATTACTAGGGTGGATGTGGATGTGCAACCTTATGCTTTTACTACTAAGTCTCTATTTTTTGGGCATACTGATTATATGTACTTGAGGTATCAAGTTATTGATACCCCTAGTATTTTGGACCACACCTTAGAGGACAGGAACACCGTCGAAATGCTCAGTATTATTTCCTTGGCTCATTTGAAGGTGGTTGTTTTGTTTTTCCTTGATGTTTTGGGATCATGTGGTTGTAGTATTGCGCAATAGGTGGCTATGTTTCACAGCATAAAACCTTTGTTTCCAATAAGCCTCTTATTGTAGTTTGTAATAATATTGATTTGGAACCACTAGAGACACTACCGGAGGAGGATGCAAAATTGGTTGTGGAGATGAGATCTGAGGCTAAGAAAAATATGGGTGGGTTTTTTGAGAATCAGGTGGGGGGGGATGATGGTGCACTACTCTCTATGAGTGCTTTGAAGGAAGAAGGGGTGATTGTAGTGAATAATGTGGCATGCAAGAGGTTGTTGGAGTAAAGAGTGCAAATTAAGATGAAGTCAAAGAATATTAGTAGTTGTCTCAATAGGATTCATGTTGCAATGCCCAAGCTGCAAAATGGGAAAGAGAGGCCCCCTTGTATTCCTCAAGTTATTTTGGATGCTAGGGCGCGTGCTGCCAAGGAGGCCATGAAGCTAGAGAAGGATATTGAGAATGAAAATGGTGGGGTTGGAGTTTACTCTACAAGCTTGAAGAAGCAGTATATTTTGGTAAATGAAGAGTTGAAAGAAGATGATATTACTGAGATCATGGATGGACAAAATGTTGTAGACTTTATTGATCTAGATATCTTGTAGAGGCTTGAAGAACTGGAGAGGGAAGAAGGGCTTAGGATGGCAGCTGAGGGTGATGAGGATGATGAGATGGGGGAAGTGGAGTTGAATCCTGATGAAAAGGAAGCTCTAGCTACTATTAGGAAGAAGAAGAAGATGCTTATCATCGAACACAGATTGAAGAAGAGTACTGTAGAGAGCAGACCTATGTGTGTGAAAATTGTACCTGATCTATAGACACAACACTTCAGTAAAACATTAGAGGTTAGCAAAAATCAAAATCGTGCAAAATTGAAATCTAATTTAACCAAGTGATTTACTGCCTTCTAGTAGGTGTGAGATTGATGTTCTCAGATTGTTATCGAGATCAATGACCTAGACGACACCTAAATGAAGGATTTGGATGCAATTGATCTAGATATGAATTGAATGCAATTAATCTATATTTTTGATATTTTCTATGCAATGATATGATAAAATGATATGAAATCTATGATATGTAAATACTGATATGCTATGAATTGATCTAACAATAATATGAAAACAAAAGTGATCTCACAACAATGTTGATTCGCAATAAGCTTTGATCCTTCCAATTGCAATTCTCCAGTGTGATTGTGCAAAAATATGAGATTCTGTGGATGCAAATTTGAGAGATCAATTATGAAAAGCTGAGCCTTGTTTTTATAGGAATCCAAGGCTTTGGAGGTGCATGGAAAAATGCCATAAATCACTCAAATAACTCAACTTGATTTTTGAGTTATTTTTAAATAAAAAATAGTTAACTCACAAAAACATGCAAAAGCTAAGTTTTAACTCAAAATAGAGTTTAGCTTTAATTGATAATTGATAGTTGTCTGCTTTTTATGATTGTGCATGTTTTATTTATGAATTAATTTATAAATAAAGTGATTTATGCTCAACTTAACTGATTTTTGAAAATAAATAATTGATTTATGGGTTAATCAATTATTTAATCAAACTTTTATTAAAAACTATATTATTAAATAATGAGAACTTGCTTTAATTAATTAAATAAAAATTTAATCAATTATTCATAGGATATTGGATTTATTGTCAAAATTAAATAATACAATTAATAATAGATAGAATTAAATTTAATTACACAATTAAGTGGCAAGATATTAAATCTAATTAATTAAATATGAAAATATTCAATTAATCAAACTTAGGATAAATGTGATTTATCACCAAATAATCATTAAATTAAAGATAATTAAGATAATTAGGAATATTGCTAGGAATATTCCCTGATGTAGAATTTAAGATAATCAATTAGGATTTGATGATGTGTCGATGTGCCTTTGGTTAGGACTTTGATATCAATTTTGTTTGATATGTCGATGTAGAAGATTAATGAACTTATAGCCCATTTTTGGGGTATTACATTTTGCCCCTCTTTGAATTACTGTGCGAAGCGCAGTGGTTCAAAGATAGTCTGTGTTTGATAAAGATATGAAACTGATGTTTGAAATTGATAATTGATATGAGACAGAAGCTGATTGATATTGATTTGATAAGGAGATAATAGGTCCTAAATGACTAAAGATAATGTTCACTGTAGCAATGATGAACCAAGGATTGCGAAAAAAAAGTGTCAAAACGCCTGATTTTGAACCTTATGATTGCGAAGAAGTGAGTGACCGATTCTAGACTCGATTGTCTTAGCAGAACTAGCAGGTATCACATCTAAACTCTTCAGTTGCTGAAGAACCAAGAAAATAACACTGATGAACCGATGGTTGCAAAAACTGATACAGTTTACAAGATTAGGAGAATACCAGATTGATATGGATCTTGATGAATCTGATATGCCCCAAGTGATGATAGATTTGCCCCGAGCAATGAGGACTTTTGATGAATCAACAACTAGATATGGTTGTTGTCTTGATTACTGAGGAAAGATATGATTTCAGCTTTAGATTATAGACTTTGAATGATATGCAATACCATGCCCCCTTCAGGATTAAAATTGAAATCTGACAAAAAAAGTCAGTGTTGATAGTTTAGAAGCATGCTAATTGATTTGAGAAGTGGTTATACACGTTCGAGAATGCATTCTACATCGTTTGGAGGTCCAAAAGACCAAGTTTGATTAGGTTTGACCATGAGTTGACCATGGTTGACCAAGTTGAAATTTTGATAGTTTGATGGAAGATATTCAATTAAGTTGAATTATGGATTTCTATGATGATCGAAGGTCGAATATGCAAGCAGTAGACCGTCCTAGGCCCAAAATTTTAAATCATGATTTTGACATAATAAATGATCTCAAATTTTGATTTTGATCCCGAAAAAGGATTCTACTTGCTATTTCATTGGAGGAACCTTCGTGTGAGATTCAACTCTTGTTAGATTTGAAGATGCGAGTGGAGAATTGTTTAAGCATTGAAGTTCGTTTAGCCATTGTGAGATCATGCAACATGCAAAATGCAAAGAGACATGAAAAATGAAATGCAACCTAAGACCTAGGACCTACTCACTAATCATATGTCAAGTTTTTATCATCATTGAACTTTTAGGTAACCGGATAAATCAATACAATGCCCACTAGCTAAAAAAACCATAGACATATGAATATTGATTTGTATGTGCAAGAATCAATACAACACCCACTGGTCAACAACCATGGATATATGAATATTGATTTGTATGCGCAAGAATCAATACAACACCCACTGGTCAACAACTATGGATATATGAATATTGATTTTATTTTCGGAATGTTGGATTAGATATAAGCACCAAGGCACAAACGCCAGGATGACCTGAATATCATGTCTATTTTGATATAGCAATTTGCATTTAACATACACATCAAATAGTCAAGAGATCATTCTAAATCCAGTATGAATTACCCGTAGTGACCCTTTATCATTCACATCCTTAGGTAAGATTGTGTTTCACAGTAGGAGAAAGAACTTACTCAAAAAGACAATAGTGAGATCAAACTTCTTTGAATCATCCAGGTATCAATGGTCGAGGTATGCATGGCCATCCAATTCAAGATAGAGGCTCTTACAGTCGGACAACATTTCAATCCAGAATTTCCAAAGTTGTTAGATTTTCACATACAAGCAGAAGACAAAGAAAAGATTATGCCCCCAATCATCACTCTCTAAATCCTGTAAAGGACATCATCGAAGGGCTCGAAGGGACACAATATGCAAAAATCTCAATGCGAATCAGTAAGCATACAAGGAGATAAAAGCATGTAAAAAAGCATAGATTGTTTTCAGTTTGATGTTGATTGCATTGTTGTAGATGCAAAATCATTTCAGCAGACAAGACTGACTGACTGACTCAAATGAAGCTTCAAAGGACTCTGACTGGATATGATATGTCTAAGATATACTGGAGACCATAGGATATGACATTGATTACCCCCAAGTGTTAAGCATTGATAGGATACAGACACTTGATCAGATTGGTGGACAAACTGACTTATTGAAAACAGGAATGCAAAAACAAACTGGGAGATATATACAAACTAAAGCAAGACTAAAAGTTGGGAAAGACCAAGATTGCACTGATAGATGGAGCGTATTGAAACAAGTCGTGCCTGTTTACCGGGTTTTCACCATCTTGGCAAAGATTCTATTTTTGCTACCAAGGCGCCTGTTTCTAAGTTTTCACCAAGGCACTTTTTTTTTTTTCTCATTTTTTTGTATTTTTCATTTTTCAATTTTTTTAAATTTTTGATAATTTTTTGATTTTTTTGTGCTTTTGATATTTTTTTTATTTTTTTGAATATTTGATATTTTTCAAATTTTTTTTGTGAATCATCAAGGTGCCTATTGCTAGGTTTTCACCAAGATGTTCATTTTTTCAAGACTTTTTCTGATTTTTATAATTTTTTTAGGACATTTTACCATAGACTGAATGCCTTAGGCGTAGAATTTCTTCAGATGGAGAATTTTGATTGGTTCTCGGAGCTGTTCTCCTTCAGTCATTGAGAGTTGATAGGCACCAGAGCCAAAAGTAGTAGTGATAACAAAGGGACCCAGCCAGTTGGGTTCAAACTTCCCCTTGTGTTCTCAATGTGATTGATTTTTAGGATTTTCTCTCAAGACTAGATCACCAACCTGAAATTCTCTGTGTCTGACTTTCTTGTTGTAGCCTCTAGACATTCTCTTCTAATATACTCTGAGATGATCATACACTACTTGTCTGTGCTCATCTAGTAGTTCAAGTTCTTGCAACCTAGACACTCTGTAGTCATTGTCAATTACTAGACCATGCATTTTGATTCTTAGTGATGGGATTTTGACTTCAATAGGTAGTACCACTTCAGACCCATAAACTAAAGCAAAAGGTGTAGCCCCAGTAGGTGTTCTGATACTTGTTCTAATATTTGTTCTGATACTTGTTCTGATACTGGTTCTGATACTAGTTCTGATACTGGTTCTGATACTTGTTCTAATATTTATTTTGATTCTTTGCATACTTGATAGCATCTTTTTCCATTGCAAACTCCCAAGAAAGATCATATCATGCAGTCCCAATGTCTAGCAAGGTGGAGAACAAGAGGGATTGGCAAGCTAGTGGAAGAGATGGAAGACAAGAGAATGAAGGATAATGAAGGGAAGAAATCCTCAAGGGAAAAATCCTCAAGAATACCCAAGCTAGGGAAAAATTGTCATGTAAAGTGCATTTGGACAAGCAATAAAAGGATAGCATAGGATAGGATTTAGTCCAAAGGAGTAGACATGTCAAGAGGCTTCATAGCACCGTGTTTTACTCTTTCTTTCTTTCTTTTTTTTAGATCAAGAAAAAAGGGGAAAAGGATAGTGATAGGCTAAAATGAATGGAGGAAAATAGACATGAAGGCTAAACAGGAAGGGAATGAAAGAAAGATCATCATAAGATAGCTCACAAGATAGCCAAATGTTTGTGTATAGATCAACATTGTCAAGATCAAAGAGAGAAGATAAAATGGATGAAATATGTAGAATAACTACGCATGATGCCTGATTTCCAGGTTTTTATCACGGTACTTATCCAAGGCACCACAAGGGAGTGGTTTTCATCATAGGATGAATTTATTTCTCTTACTTTTTCTACCAAGGCACCTGTTTCCAAGTTTTCACCGAGGCACATTTTCAATTTTTTTTTAATTTTTTTTTTTTAGAAGGCAAGCTTTTTAGATAGTGCTCCTTGAAAGGATAAACCATGATATCCCAAGGATTCAAAATGATATGTTCAAAGATGTTGGTAGGGAAAGGGAATTGGAAGAGAAAAATGGAGGATAAGGTTTTATGTAAAGCGAGTGAGGTTGGAAGATAGGAGGAATAGGCAAATGAGGAAAAAGGATAGGAGGTAGAAGGATAATGAATGGAAGTACTATGAAAGGGTAGATGGAAAGGAAGGCAAGATCAACATCAACACACACCTTGAAGGGTGGTGAGAGGATGGAGGAAATGTGAATGAAGGAATACATGAAGGAATATGGTGAATGGATAGTAGAGGTTGTGGTTTTGGCGTATGGAATGGAAGAATATTTTTGGAGGGAGATGAAGTGGAAGCCTTTGGAAGCTTGAATGTCAACTTCACTTTTTGCTCAACACCAGACTCTTTCAAGAGAGACTTTGGAATCCATATAGCCGTAGGATTTTTATTTCCTTTTGATGATCTAGAGAGAATATCTTCAATGATGGATTTTGGAACCCATACTTGTCTTGTAGTTTTTTTCTTAGATATCTCTTTTGACTTTATGTTTTCATGTCTATTAGAGGAGACATGGTGATCTTCTTTTTTTGATGGATTCTTGTATTGCTTCTTTTTCTTGTATTGAACATTTAAGTTACTTCCAAAAGACTTGGGACTTGTGGAAGAAGGAGAATATGACTGGTTTAGATGGGTTGATGGATGAAAAGGATTCAAGGGTATGCATCTATGTTGATCTTGAGGAAAGATGGGAGATGGAGGGATGTAAGGACCCAAGATGGATGGAAAATTAGGAGAGTTAGGAGGGGAAAGTGAAGGGACATAAGGACCCAAGATGGAAGGTAGACATGAAGCCCTTAGTAGTGGTGGAAGAGGTCCAAGGATGGATGCGGAAGATGCAAAAGGATAATCAATAAGTTCATCAACATCTATATGGCAACCAACGATATCAACATCTTTAGAGTGAGCACTAGGATTTTCAATAGAATCATGGACATCTTGAATAGGAGCACCTTCTTTGATAGGATTGTTGAAAGCTTGCAAAGACTTAGGATGAGTAGAAAGTGGAAGTGAACATGGAGTGGTAGGATAAGAAGATGGAAGACTTTGATCTTGACAATGATCTTTGGATAGCACAAACACATAATTTTTCTTTTGATCTTCAATAGGCTTAACATTGGAAGTAACAAAACTATTTTTACCAACCTTAATGGAAGTATCATCTTTGGAAAGCACAAGTGTAGTAAGGTCATTTTGATTGTCAATAAGCTCAACAGTGTAAGTAGTAGCCTGATCTTGCTTAGGAGAAGACTTAAGACATGATGGAATGCATGAAAAAGGGGGTACAGGATCAAAAGAACCATGAAGTGGATAAGAGACATCGGAAAAAGCAGTGGATGACATGGAGGGTTCTTGATCTTGATCTTTCTTTATGTTCTTTTCTTTATCATTTTTGGAGTCCTCTTGACATGGAGCCACTTCTAAGGACAATGAAGCATGTTGGGATTGCATGGATGACTTTGGAAGAGATGGTGGAGGACTAGCTGAAGTAGGGATTATAGCATATGAAGGCTTAGGCTCTTTAGGTTTGTCATTATTGAAAGTATTTGCAGCCAAGTGAAGGTTAGCTTGAGTTTCTTTAAGAGGTAGCCCTAGAGGATAACTATAGGGAACTGCATGAAAAGTATCAGGGCTTGTGTCGGATGAAGGTTTTGTGAAAGATTTGAAAGACTCGGAAGCTTTAGGAAATGTATGGGTATTGGAGGAAGTAGGGGATGGAAGGGAACCATCACAAGACAAAGGTCCAACATTAACATGATCTTTCTTGAGAAGATAATCTTTATTTTCTGCAGGAGAGTCCTTAGGAGAAGGATTCTTATAATATTGATACTTCAAGCTAGCACAATGCATTTTATAGTCCTCAGCAGTAGTAGATGGATCATAATCAAGGTATTGTCCACAAAAGCCATCAAAATCTCTTTCAAAATCAAAATCATATGGATCACCATCATGATCTATCCAATGTGACATCCCATTTCCAGTAAGCAGGAACACATGATGAGGAGGACTCTTACGAAAAAAGGTGTCATAGGTATCATTATATTGTCTGTCATCATAGTCATCATAGTCTCCAAAGCTAGATGTGTCACTCTCTGTGGAAGAGGTATCATAAGGGTTATCATGTTGCTCAAATTCTGTCTAGGGGCATGGTGACATGTACAAGTCTTTATCAACTGGAAAAGAGTATAGAGATTCCATGGAGAACTCTTTAGGTTCCTTTTCTTTCTTAAGATTGTTAAGTTCAACTTGCATAGCTTGCAGCTGCTTCATCATAGTGGTGATTAAAATTTCTTCCTCATGTGTACTGATTCTTTGAGACATGTATACTGATTTTCAATGGCTACTGCTCTGTTCTTGACACAATGATTTGTTCGACAGATTCTGGAAATAGGCTAAAAAAGCTAAATATCTGGCAATTCTGACAATTTTTTGACAACTTTCAAAAATTTCCCAAATGACACTATGCAGACTCGTACGACAGTGGGTATGCTATGAAACGACAATTGCAAAACTCGTACGACAGTTGCAAGATTTTGACTTTGAGAATTTGCTGGCATGGAAACTCATATGACACTAGGTACTCAATCATACGACAAATGGGTTGTAATGAAATGACACTTGGAAAAACTCATATGACTTTTGACTTCCTGAAATGATTTTTGACTCCAAAAAGGATTTTACGTCAATTTTTGCAAAATTTTGAGTTCGCAGATTCAGATTGTTTGCAAATTTCAATGTCCAGATTTGAGGATTGTAACAGAATTTTTCATTTTTAGTAACCGGATAGATAAACAAGCACGCAAAATAGCAAGCACGCGATTTCAAGCTTGTTTGAAAAAAATGAACAAGGGCAAAAGCAACCTTGCGCATGAACAATTAAGTGACTTATTCATTCTAATCCTCAGAAGCATTAATTGTGTACGTTCCAAAATGTTTTACAATGATGCACATATACCCTAGAAAATGAAACTTTGGCCTCGCTAGGGTTTTTAGTAATGGTTTGACTCTGTAACTTTTATGATCCAAAGGGGTGAACTCTAATCCCGGTGCACCAGGGTTTTGACACAGTCTGAGAACTTAATCTTTAGGAGTTGCTAGGGAGATCTGACAACCCAACAATGAACCATACCTATGGAGATTTCTTCCACAAGGACATTTATATAGCGGCTATCACTACCATGGTGAAAATGGCTATTACCGCTTGAGGTTCCATCAACGTAGTTTTCCCTGTGAAGGGATTGTCTGCTATGGTTAACCCTCTCTAAAGGTGACTCATAGTAGTATACCACAAGGGGACTTGGCTCTAGATCTAAGGTTTTGATGCCTCTTCACTTTTAACCCAAACAAAGCAAGAAAATTAATCCGACACGCTAAGACAAAGTTTTGCTTCACCAAGGTCTATGATGTCAACTCCACGTGATCTATCAACCTCTCCGAGGAGAGAATGTATCAATCAATAAGAGAAGGTGCACTAACCAGTTTTGATTCACCAAAGCTCGTGATGTCAACCCCATGTGATCTATCAACCTCTCCTGGGAGATAATGTATTTTTCAATAAGAGAAGACACACTAACTGAGTTGAATGTGAAATGCACTAAGTATCGTCCCTACCTACAAGGATTCTATCATCAAGAAGGATTTCACTAGGAATCCAATCTCTCAAGAATCACGAATAGTGTTCATAGGGCCTAATTACTATGTGAGCATAGATGTATGTTTCCAAAAGCAAATCTACCAAAAGTACCCAAAAAGTAGAAAGAGGAACACTTAACGCTTAAAGTGAATATGAGATGAGTCCACAAGGTGGAACACTTAACACCTCACACAAGCTAAAAATGAGTCCCCAACTTAGAAAATAAGTGAGTTCCTAAAAGCACAAAAGGGTTGCCTGGTGGAACAATTAATGCTTCTCTCCTGTAGACCCCTCCCCTTTATGGCACTGAGATTGCAACCACGGGGCGGAATGAGGGGCCAGTAGATTAGCGAGTCCAATAACCCAAGATAGCAATCAAGATCAATCATAAGTAATCTAAGACTCCTAATAAATACTTAAGGTGTTACAACCTAGTATCAATTATGCAAGTGTGTAAAACAAAAGCATGAAAAGGATCACCTAAGCTAGACACACGAGAGATTTATTTTAAGCCCAAATCAAAATATTATCAACACAAGTGGAATACCTAAGATCCTTGCAACGCGCTTAGTAGATTTTTACCTGATTTTATCAAACTTTACACTTTTTCTAATCAAAACCAGCAAGAGTCAATCAAAAATAGAGAATTCCAACTGTTAAGATTAGCTGTTAGTCAAAATCTAAAAATCAAATCTAACAAACTTCCTACAAAAATGAAATGACAATTGAAATCTGATGCCTAAACTCATACGACAGTGAGTCTATTACCAGAAGATAGTAAGAAACTCGTACGACAATTGGTATGCTCCCAAATGATAGTCTGGAACCTCGTACAACACTAGGTGTCTAATGAAATGATAATCCAGCTTCCAAATGACAGTGGGTGCCTGATGAAATGATACTCGGTCAACTGTCATACAACAGTGGGTATGCTCCCAAATGACATTGGGTGTCTGATGAAATGACAGTCTGAAAAACTCATACGACACTGGGTGTCTGATGAAACGATAGTCCGAAAAACTCGTACGACAATTCAAAAAACTCGTACGACACTGTACGGACCGAAATTAAAAATCACGCTGTACGGACAATTTTGATAGAAAAAGTGCCAAAAAAAAAAATTTCTTTTTTGCAAGCAAAAAAGAAACAAAAAATAACATCCTACTGAGAATACCACCAGAACAAGCAACAGTAGGGGAGTTCTGATAGAGAAATGATAGAAGATTGATAGGAATGAAGGGAAGCCCATTTCAAGGCCCCACGGTGGGCGCCAGAAATGTGTGTGTGAAAATTGTACTTGATCTATAGACACAACACTTCAGTAAAACATTAGAGGTTAGCAAAAATCAAAATCGTGCAAAATTGAAATCTAATTTAACCAAGTGATTTACTGCCTTCTAGTAGGTGCGAGATTGATGTTCTCAGATTGTTATCGAGATCAGTGACCTAGACGACACCTAAATGAAGGATTTGGATGCAATTGATCTAGATATGAATTGAATGCAATTAATCTATATTTTTGATATTTTCTATGCAATGATATGATAAAATGATATGAAATCTATGATATGTAAAAAATGATATGCTATGAATTGATCTAACAATAATATGAAAACAAAAGTGATCTCACAACAATGTTGATTCGCAATAAGCTTTGATCCTTCCAATTGCAATTCTCCAGCGTGATTGTGCAAAAATATGAGATTCTATGGATGCAAATTTGAGAGATCAATTATGAAGAGCTGAGCCTTGTTTTTATAGAAATCCAAGGCTTTGGAGGTGCATGGAAAAAAGCCATAAATCACTCAAATAACTCAACTTGATTTTTGAGTTATTTTTAAATAAAAGATAGTTAACTCACAAAAACATGCAAAAGCTAAGTTTTAACTCAAAATAGAGTTTAGCTTTAATTGATAATTGATAGTTGTATGCTTTTTATGATTGTGCATGTTTTATTTATGAATTAATTTATAAATAAAGTGATTTGTGCTCAACTTAACTGATTTTTGAAAATAAATAATTGATTTATGGGTTAATCAATTATTTAATCAAACTTTTATTAAAAACTATATTATTAAATAATAACAACTTGCTTTAATTAATTAAATAAAAATTTAATCAATTATTCATAGGATATTGGATTTATTGTCAAAATTAAATAATACAATTAATAATAGATAGAATTAAATTTAATTACACAATTAAGTGGCAAGATATTAAATCTAATTAATTAAATATGAAAATATTCAATTAATCAAACTTAGGATAAATGTGATTTATCACCAAATAATCATTAAATTAAAGATAATTAAGATAATTAGGAATATTGCTAGGAATATTCCCTGATGCAGAATTTAAGATAATCAATTAGGATTCGATGATGTGCTGATATGCCTTTGGTTAGGACTTTGATGTCAATTTTGTTTGATATGTAGATGTAGAAGATTAATGAACTTATAGCCCATTTTTGGGGTATTACAGGGCCTACCATACCAAGGAAGTTTGACAAGAATAAAGAATATGGCTTAAACAAAATGGGAAGACATCTTTCTAGCCTAGGCTTGGATCCTTCGACAATTATCTTGATAATAAATGAAGCAGATGAGAGTTAAGCAATTAGTTTCCCAAGAAAAATCTCATAAATGAATTATTTGTACCCCAATTCTTGTGCCCTCTGTGCGTACCCAAAGGATATATTTGAAACAACAAGGGTAAGGCTAAATTTACCCTTATTGTTTCAAATATATCCTTTGGGTATGCACAAAGGGCACATGAATTGGGGTACACATAGTTCATTTATGAGATTTTTCTTGGGAAGCTAATTGCTCATCTGTCATCTACTTCATTATTATGAAGCTAATTGCTGAAGGATCCAGGCCCAGGCTAGAAAGATGTCTTCCCAAACACTTAAAAAACATGTACATAAACATGACAATTGAGAAACATAAATGTAGATATCACAACAGCTGAGAAACATAAATGTAGGCATCATGGTCATATTTTTTTGGAGACAACATAATTGAGTTATATACCCAGATGGTGCAAAGCAACTTCTACTCCTTCGGCTCCAAGTTGACACTGCGGGATCCAAAGACCATAGATAAGGAATAAATTTAGACAGCAAAGGAGGGCCATAATGACCAAAATAATATAGGACAAAAGTTAAATGAGGCAACTGCAAATATTTTAATAGATTTTTATTATTAAATAATGAAATTTGCATATACTAGTGTTCTAAGCCCCCTCATTACATGATTTATTATTCTAAGCCCCCTCTGACTTATGCATCTAGAAAATGAAACTACAACCTATTGGGATTGAGACAAACCTTATTAAACAACAACAACAACTAAGAAGGATCGATTGCCAACATTTGCTCATGAATACAAGGTCCTCCAATAGATGTATTCAGTATATGTTAGCAAGCGATCCTTCTTAGTTGTTGTTTTTTTATAAGGTTTGTCTCAATCCCAATAGGTTGTAGTTTCATTTTCTAGATGCATAAGTCAGAGGGGGCTTACAATAATAAATCATGTAATGAGGGGGCTTAGAACACTAGTATATGCAAATTTCATTATTTAATAATGAAAATCTATTAAAATGTTTGTAGTTGCCTCATTTAACTTGAGGTTTGTCCTATATTATTTTGGTCATTATGGCCCTCCTCATCTCTCTAAATTTATTCCTTGTCTATGGTTTTTGGATCCCGTAGTGTCAACTTGGAATCAGAGGAGTAGTAGTTGCTTTGCATCGTCTAGATATACCACTCAATTACGTTGTCTCCAAAAAATTGTGACCATGATGCCTACATTTATGTTTCTTAGTTGTTGTGTCCCAGGACCCCTTATGACCCTTTACAACCATTTATGATCCCTAAGAATACATCTTAGAGGTCTTAAAATTTTGTAAAGGGTCATAAGAGGCTCCTAGGAGGGGCCAGATGAGCTTCCACCTTCACGTGGTTGGCCCTGTTAATTAGAGAATGCTAAACTATTCTTGAAACTAAGAGAAGTTCAATAATTTAAGGTCTCAATCCACTGACAAATTAAATTAGACTTACTATCCAAATTGGACAAATTATGTCCAAGGTTGAATCCTGGTGGATGGTTTGGATGATGGGCAGAGTGCTAGAAAGGTAGCAACCACACCGAAGGGTAGAGAAAAGAAGGGACCTATTGGGTGTCGAGAGAAGGTGGATGAGTGATTAGATGGTCATCTGCATCAACATGGGAAGTTTGGCTTGGGTGTGGGTTGTATTTCAAGGGATAATCTTAGGGGGATAATCTTGAGGATTGGCAAAATGAGGCAGCCAAATTGGAGGATGGGTGGGAAACTGTAAAAGGGAGAAAAAGGAAAAATGAAAAGAAAGCTTTTGACATGATCCTTCATTCTCAGAAAAAGGGTGGAGTTTAGAGAAAATTGTGGAGGTTCTTTTTTTCTTTCTTCTAAAGCTTGTGTGATTGATGTGGGTTTACCAAATATTTGGGGAGATAGCTCTCCTAAATGTATCTATCCCTGGTTCAAGCCAAGTTCTAACCTGTTACGATTAATAAAATTACCAATTACCATTAAAAAAAATAGTAAAGTAACATAACAAAATACACAACAATATATATTAATGTAAAGTAACACCTGAAGATAAATATCTAGACTAATCACCGAGTAGGATGTCATTGATGATTACTCTAGATATTTATCTCCAATTATTTCATTTTAACATTCTATTATTAGTCAAACTTTCAACAACCTTTGGTCGAAAGCCTCACAAAGATTGGTCAAAATTTAGACCAATTTATGTCAAAATTTTTCATTGTGGGTTTGGCATCCTGGTCGAACGGTCTAAATATTTTAACCAAGGTCAAAAGGTCTAAAGATTTTGACCTACTTTGGTCGATAGTTCAACCTAATGAATTCCTAATAGAAGATGTGAATTTAGACCAAGATTCACATAGAACTTTCTATGTTAACAATGATATGTTGAACATTCAACTCAAAAAATAGTGACCAAACCATTGGTTGATTATTGGACCAATATTGGTAGAAAATTTGACCAATTGTCTATCGAAAATAGGTGCCAATTGTACTAGTGATAATGAGTCTAAAATGCATTATGATTGATGCAATTTTTACAGACATATTTGTTACTAATTAAGTTTGTAATCAGAATTGTAAAGTTTCTTAACCGAGCAGATCCTAACAGGTCTTACATTGTAAATCTTTTAACAGGGTACATTTCTTAGATTAGAATTGTAAAATCCTTTAGCAAGGTATACTTAACTAGTCTTTAGACTCTTAATAGGGTTAATACTCTTAACATGGTAAGCTATCAGAAATAGCTAATAGTGTAGCTCTAACCAAACAAACTTTTTACTATAGTAGTGAAGTTTTGTGAGTATCATCCCCACTACTATTTTTATCCTCTAACAAAGATTTCTACGAAACTAAATAAAATGTGTTATGAGTTATGTTTATTATTAATATTTATATGTTTTATGAGATTCATACAAAATTTATGAATTCAGTAAATGGTTATACAATTAGATAAAAATGTTTTGAAAGTACTGATTCACCCCTCCCCTCTCAGTACTCACCTTTCCATACTTAGTCCAACAATTGGTATCAAAGTGGTATCTCTTACTCAGAAGTTTAACCACTTGAGAGGAAAGATCTGGAGAGATGGACAGTTATAGGTATGAAAATGTGATTAATAATTAACTGCACTTGGATCTAAGATATGCAAATGAACAGATGATGAACTAAAGAAGAAATTGAAGCATTCACTCAACAAGAGAAATGAACTTGCACATCAATTGAAGGACACACAAGATCAGGTTGAAGAGCTTGAAGAACTATCAAAGGGAAGCATGTATGATGAATCTAAGTTTCCATATTAGAATTGATCAAGAAGAACAAAAACCTAGATGATTAGGTAAAAGCACTGAAAAGAGAACAAGAAGCTCAATCGGTAAGAATGTGTGAAATTCTAGAACAAAAGAGAAAAGATGAAGATGAAAAATGAATGGTTGAAGATGAGAGAAGAAAAAATGAATGCAAGGCTGAATGAGAAAGAAGTGGAAATAGAGAGGTTGACACAAACTCACTATAATATGACAGATCAACTAGTCGGTGTTAACCCAGGAGATGGATAGAAACATTGAAGAGATTGTTGGATTGAGATTTGAGAATGAACATCTAAGGAATAAACTAAAATATGAAAATGATGCTAATGAAGTCTTGAAAATAAATGAAGAAACATTGAAGATACTGCATGAACAGCTAAGAGGTCAGAGACAAACCAAGAGATACTTCTAGACTTGGATACAATGCAAACAATACTACCGAGAAGGGCGAGTCCTCCAAACAAGAATCCAACTGAGATAATGATTGCTACCCCACTGAATAAAAATAATCCTACTTGTTATCATTGTGGGAAACTGGAACATACAACTAATGTCTGCAAGAGAAAAAGAGGTAATCCACTGAGTACTCCTAAGTTTAATGGTAATTGTTACAATTTCAATAAGTATGGTCATAAGGCATTTGAGTGTAGATCAAGGATTGCTAACAGTTCAAGGAATCCAAGCTTCAATGGTTATTGTAACAACTACAATAGATATGGTCACAAATCTAAAGAATGCATGTCACAAAGAAAGAATGTGAATGGGTTCCTAACCAACATAATGTTGCAAATAACCGACAAGAATCAACTATACCATGGGACTACAATACAAGAATTACTTGTACTGCATGTAGGAGATTGGTCATAATGTTTTAAATTGCTTTTGGATGCATGGTATGAACAATATAAGATCATGGAGGAACTCTATAATTTCTTGTTTTCATTGTCACAAGGTTAGTCACCTAGCCAAAGATTGTAGGTACCAAGGTAAATCCCAACCGAGGAACAACCGAATGAAAAAGATCAAGTTAATGTTGATGAAATAAGAGATCAAATGAATAGGACATGGAGAAGGAAGTCTCAAGATGATGGAACTAAACTGGGAACAACTGATGGCACCACATCCTTTGGATCAGGTGCACCTATCTTCACTTAATCAGTCAACGGTATGTGTAGGAGCTGATAATTAAATGTTTATCTTAAATCGGTTCCTAGCATTTGAGAAAAGATCCATATTAGCATATTAAAATGCATTTGGATATAAGTTGTGAAGTTGACATTTCTTATTTTGATTGGTAAAGAGTATAAGTTATTTTTTCCATTTGGTGAAAAGAAGTGTATTTGGTAATTGATGAAATGAAGTCGGTAAAGAGAATTTAATACAAAATTACAGCTATTGAAAATCCTAAAAGAGGAAAAACTATAAATAGAGCTCATTTTATTTCATTTTTACCTTACATTTTGTGAGTATTTGAAGCACTTAGAAGATAAGAGGACTATCGAGATCACTCAAGTAATCATTCGAGAAATTCCAAGCATTTTCAAGCATATTCAAGGTATTTCTAGTATTTTTGGAGTTGGATTAATGCAATCAAGTTTTTATTCAAGTGAAAACCCTTATCAATCTAAAGATCATTCCTGAGAATCTAATGGCACCCAAAGTAAAAAATCCCATTATTGTGGAGAAGATTGACCCTGTCAATCTAAATACAAGTTGTCACTCGTCATTGCTATAAAAACTGACAAATCTGGAACCCTATCCACAATTCCATAGAGAGAAATTCTTATTGAAGATGTTCATGCCTTCATACATTGCAAGATTGAAGATATTTCCCAAGAAAAAATTGAGACATCTTACAAGAATCTATGCATTAATGGAAAGTTTTCAGGATGACCACACACATCTAGAAACCAAGAGTTTGGTCCATGCTATGCATGGACTGATAGTTTTTAAATAAGAAGGATGAGAATGTCTATAAGCTAAGTACATGACCAGTTCATGTGGCTTGAAGTGCCGGTAAAGATCACAAAGGATGTATTGCACATGTTGTCACTAGATATATGATCAGTGATAGGACGAGGGCATACAAACAAATAGACAAGTATAAACTATGTGAGCTCACACAAGCTAAAGGGGATGGTAGAGGTTGAAGTTATCTACTATTAAAGACCCTAAGCTGAGATTTGCAAGAAATATCATATCCTACCAAATCTTTCAGTCATCTCAAGTAAATAGTGTACCTTATGGAGCAGTTGACATTTCTTACAAGATTGTGAAGAAAGACATGAAGATAGATATGTGCAAGATCTTGTTAAAGCAACTGGATGACAATATGAATACTATCAAGAAGGTAAAATAAAACATATTGAAGTTCAGACCATTACTAGTATGCATATTTTTATACTTTCAAAACTTCTTTCCTACAATTGATGAAGTAGTGTGGAATGTAGATAAACCGATTATTTATCAAAATAATGTGTTTATTCAAAGCATAGTACAAAATTTTGACATGGTGATGAGTGATTACTTTGGAAAATTTCAAACTAAGATGTACAAAAGGTTCAGGATTCCACTCCAACTTGTGGAACAGTATAAGGATGAAATATATTTTGAGGAGGATATCGACACTTGTATAGTGAGAGTTGTGGAGCTAAGAACCATGTGGCTACCACCTATGGGATATGAAATGGAGATTGATGCAACATTAATAAAGATTAAAGGACTTCTAGAGAAACCAATTGATAGGAGAGAAACTCAGTATGGCACTTTTGAAGAAGTCAAGGATAAAATCAAAATAGGTATATTGATACCCAAGGCAATAAGAAAAACTAGAAGGATGATTAGTAACTTGTCAAGAATTTAGGTATTATGTTGAAGAAGCTATAGCTGAACCATTAGAGTTTAAGGGGAAGAAGATTAGAATAAAGAAGGAAACCCCTAGTCCAATCGATGTAAGACCATTGACAAGGTCTTCCTCCACACTGAAAAAGAGGAAGAAAGTAGAAATTGAATCATCAAAGACTAAAACTTACTCAAGGGAAAAGAAGGCCACTAGGAAGCCTAGGAGAAAGTTAAAATTGCAACAAGACAGTGAAACCAAATCTGAGGATGTTTTACAATTCAAGATTGTGCAAAACCAAGGACCTAAAATACAAAGAACTTGATGAGTCTCTCAAGACACTTAATAAATATGGAGGCTATTCAAGACTGAAACAATTGAAATATGAGAAGAGGAGTAATGAAGAAAAGACAAAATTCAAGAGGCTATTGTGTTTACCTTACACAAATTTAGAAATACACATGTTGAAGCAGCCCCAAACATAGTTGATGAGCTAAATCAAAAGATTGTTTCTAGATGGAAATATGCCCTAGTAGTCGAGAAACAAATGAGGGAAAGATCCATGTCCATTACAATACTGGACCTATCCAAGAGAGGAATCATGGATACATTACAAGAAAATTCAAAGAGATTCCTAGTGAAGAGAAGAGCACTAAAAATTATGGTCGGTAAGTTAGAAGAAGTGCAAAATGAAACTGATGATCTTTGGAGAAAGATTTTCTTTCTTGATCAACCAACTAATGCACGGACCAAGGAGAAAACAAAGAGTCGAATCTCATCTATTTGACAACTGAAAAAGATGAAGTTATTATTGAGGATATTACTGATAAAGACCCTGCAGAAGACATTAAAAATTATGAGAATATAATGGCAACGAGGCCCAAAGAAACTAAAGAGATGAATCAAGATGATTCATCAAAGGCAAGATTAATGGAACAAGAAGACCTTGCAATTGATAAAATATCGAATTTTCTGAGATTGGGGAAGTAATCTCATAGGTAACCAAAGATGTACCAATAGATGGTGATGCCCCCATTGATCATGGAAATAAAAGTGAAAAAAGGAAACCACAGAGTTAGTAACTCCTACCAAGATAGCTGAACAAGAAAATAAAAATGACATGGATGAAGCGAAGAAAGAAGAGAAACATGAGGAGAAGGAAGAAAAGAAGCAAGAAGATAAAAAGGAGGAAAAGAAGACAAAACTGAGGACACCACTATTGCACAATCTGATGCAAAGAAGGAATCTATAGAGAAGAATAAATCCAAGAAGAGGAAACATGAAAAATAGGTTGATTGAAGAGA
>BSBK01007285.1:130000-324741 GCA_027943335.1 Chamaecyparis obtusa
TGTTTAAAGTTTCCCCACAATGAGCAAGTTATAACAATAAAGTAGTCTCTTAGCCCTTAACTAATCATGGGAATCTTACACTTGATTACTTTTTGCAATCATGGGAATCCGACAATATTTTGAAGATTCTGGATTATAAGTGGTTATTTTCTATGGTCATATGGATTGATAAGCCATTTAGTGTCAATTTGGATGTAATCAGTTGGGTACTCTTAGTATTTTTAATGGTTGTTATGAATCGGGGAGAGGCAAATGTTTTGATATAATAAAAAGTTGTAATCATCGTGAAGTTGGAAACTTAGTTGTCAAATCCATGACATAATTAGTATCGATAATTACACTCTTCAAATTTTTGTTTAGATCTTTTAGTTCTTAATCCTTTCTCATTTACGGTCATTGTTCTCAATTTGTTGTATTCGAATTCTACATTATTTTCAGTTTCAAAAGATCTCTGTTTAGTTGGATATGAACTAGTTCTTATTATCGGGTTTTAATGAAAGAATGTAATAGTCATGTGAATCAGTTTATTTTGGAGTTAATAATTAAAGGATTAAATAATTATGTCTAGTTTATGTTCAGTTTTCAGTAACAATCCTGATTGGAATGATGGCGGTTGCTTATCTAGTAGAAAGTGATTGTAAAAAGCTAAGTGTCAAGTCTTACAAATGAAGGAATCGAGTTACAGAGTGATCCCACAATTGAAGATAGAGGATTTCTCTTGAACCATGAGTAACCAAGCCTCTGTGACTACTGATTCAGATGTTACTAGAGATTCTGGTGTTGGTGCTCAACATTTGGAAGTGAAAAGAGGTGGCTAAGTTGTTTATGTTGTGTGAAGCTGAGAAACTTGTGGTGATAGTCATGTTCAAAAAAATCAAATGGTGCCACAATACACATCAATTACTTAAAATTGAAGGGGGTGAGTTTCTAATCACCAAGAGGATTGGGAACTATAGAACAAAGTGTTCACACATAAACTAGGTATCGTGACAGCTAAGAGGACCCATGAGCACATGTTTGCAGCAAGGGGTGATGTTGTTGATGTTCTCATCATTGAGATATCACAAGATTATAAATCTCTTTCAGCATCCATACAATCAGCTGTCACAACGAAACCTATGATGAATAAAAGTTTAGATTATTAAGTCTGATTGGGCTTATTCACCTTCGGTTGTCAATCTCTACATCACTCCAAGTCTCAATTAACACTATGAATTATGATCTATGATACCACTTATAAATGTTAAGCTTATCCAATTGATAAGATATATATGACAATATCATTGCTATCTCTAATTTGACAATTGGATATATGCAAGGTGATTAGGTCTATATATAGGTAATGCTAAGATTATCTGGATTAATATGTATAATCTACAAATAATAATGTGGATATGATATTAAATCACTATTGTATCTGATGACTTTAGGAATTATTCAAAGTTAAGATATTCCAATTTGCAAATATTCATAGAGATCTCTACTCTTCCTGAAGTATCGATATAAGCTATACAATGAACCTCCCTCTGATGATAGCAATGATGTTATATAGTGTTGTGTCTGATATGTCGATATAACCATGCAATTATGAATATGAGGCTCTACTTGATATGGAAATATCATAGTACAAGCATGAAATACCCAAGTTGTGCTTTTGGCATTGAAATACGAGCATGACAAGACTTCACAAACAAAATGAATTGGAAACTTAAGATAGATCATGTAATGCAATGAACCTTTGGAAATATAAAATAAGAAACTAAATGTTGATATTAAAAGGGCATACATACCAGTAACAACAATTACCCTCACATCATTTATTCTCATTGCCTCATCATACTTTTCCCCAAGTGCACCAAGGACTGCAAAGAAACAAGATAAACAAATCACAAGCATATAGCAATGTTAGAATAGTAAAAGAATACTTTGACATAAGAAAAAAACTACACAATATTAAAACATGACATTGTGCTTTAAAAACTAAAAAGGTAATAATACGAAACCATTCATTAATTAGCTGTTTAAATTTTCATTAGTTGAGAATTGATAGTCATTACTACATTTCAAAATTAGTCTCTCAAGGATTTTGTTGCTAATCATTATGAACAACTCAAGAATTCTCCCAAGTAAGATGAACAATTTTCATTTTGAATCTTGTAGGTTATCTAACTATGCTTGAAATAGATTTAAATCTATCTGATATGATCTTTGACATTTAAGATTTAACTTTATAAATAGTAACTTGAATTAAAAAGTTAGAAATTAAAACAAAAACATTTAAGAGTCTCAAAGAGAGGAACACATTGAGGAATTAATATTTCATTCAAGCTATACTTGGGACTACCATCAACATTTATCATCATTGAAGGGGATTAATTCATATTCAGCAGATAACTATGGTAAGAAATGAAATACAAACATTTCATTTCCAATTATTATCGGTGAGATAAATAAATTTGGGCCAAGAGTACGGAATATGGAGAAGACTCCAAACCTAAGTGAGTTGGCGGTCAAAATGTCTTAATATAATTTACATCAAAACCAAAAACATTAATCAATTGATTATTATATAAGCTCCTCAAGCATGAGTTGGAGAGGACTACATTACACTTTGAGACACAATATTGTTTTCACAAGTTGGTGACTATTGTAATCATCAGGCAGATTAGGCTATAACCGGTGGAGAGAAGCATGCATGTAGATCAGAAAGCATAGAGTACACACCAGTTTCTTGCATAAGTGAAAGATGAAATGTAGATTTCATGTAAATAATAGCAGCATTCTTTGGACATTCAAAGGCGTGTTTCAGACATAGGAAAAGAGTAAATTGTTGAAGGAAGTAACAAGGAATGGCAAATGTCAAAGAAAGAGAAGTAGTTTTCATTAAAATGTTCACAGGGAGATACATCTTTTATTTTATGAAAATAAAATCTCTACTATTTTGAGGAGGGTTTCTAAGAGTTTTGAATTCTTAGATCTCTGGCAGTCATGGTAAGTGATAAAAGCACTCTTGTGAAGAATAGTGACAGTCACTGTAAAAGAGAAGAGTAGGTAATGATACTATGTAGAACACATGATCCACCACATTCAAAATAACTTCCAAGAATGTATGTCAAAGCAAAGAGTAGACATAGATGATAAGATAGAGAATGGAATTATCTACAAAAGTAGAGAGAAAAGGCCAAAATTCAAAGATGACTATCAGAGGAGACACTAGCTAAATGGGAGGGCATTCAACATGCATCAAAAGCAGTGGTATACACTACAAATGGAAAAGACAATGTTGATGAAGTTGGAATGGCACTTTTAGAGTGTCATAGATTTCCTCATGATAGTGAGCACAAAAGATGATCAGTCATGTGAAGGAATAGTAAGAACGAAAGAAAAAAATGCATCCAAGAGTCTTGAGAAGTGACTATCAAAAGGATGTCAATAAATGGTGATCAAATTTGTAAGCAAAGATTAGTCCCAATGACAAACAACACTTTTGAGTTCTTAGTTATAGACAAGGTTGACTATCAAATAGGCTTGATGAGGTGATGATAAGTGTAACAATTCATGATTTAAAAAGATGCCAAAACAATGTGGATAAGAAATGTTTAAAGAAAGTTCTTCTTCAATGCTTATCCACTGTCACAGTGGTATAAAGTGATAAAAAATAATGATTCATATGGTTTATGATAAGTCACAAAGACACTCTTATAATAGTCATCAAGAGATAATAGAGGTCATGCATGCATGATTGCAAAGCACAATGAATAAAGAATAGGATCATGGCCACATTAAGGAATGATGTCGTAAAAATCAAAAGAGGGATAGTTTCTAAAAGGCAGTGATATTCAAAGATTGAAATGAGGGTACTATATCATGACAAAGATGCAAGCATTAATATATTTTCATGAATGTAAAGGTGTCGTGATCAACAATGCCGTAAAGAGACTATTGTTAGTGTTTCTACAAAATAGAATGGCAATGTTGTGAAATAAAAGATTCATGTTCAAGAAGAGTGCCTCAAAACAATGTTATTCAATGCTTGAGGGATGATATTTACTACTTTCATAATGACTACATGATGAAAAGATGGTCAGATTAAAAGATGTAAATCTTACCCACTGATACGACAGTCAGCTACAGGGCCACAGTGTATGTAACGAGAGGTGTCATATTGTCTTTCAAAGAGCAGAGTAAAAGTTGGCAGTAGCATCAAGAGGTTCATGTTTTGTACAAATTTTTAGACCATGGAATCAAGAGCATGAGGCTATCATCACATCAATCCTTATGAGTTGTGAGATAAAAAAAGATTGAAGGCATTAGATCTTACAAGGAAGTAATGTCTAGTGTAATGAAAGAAATGGAAAACCATACCAAGCATGAGGAATCATGGTGACTATGTATAAAGGAGTAGTAGTGGTAAAGGGAATAATTAGAGCAGCAATTTAATGGTCAATATAAGATATAGAGATGTTTTCAAGAGGAGAGGCAATGATATGTATTTTGTTTCTAATGATCTGTTCACTCCCACAAGACAATTTTGCAATCATGGATAATAGAACTCTGAATTCACCCTAACATGCATGAATTTAATTCTTAAGGTGGATTGACATGGTATAGAATGAATTGGATTGTGACTATAATTCAACCTTAAGACAAGACAGTCACTACCTTGAGACTTAATGGCCTATGTAAATGCAATTTCCATTACTATGATTTGGTTCCAACGGACCCTGATCAACTTAAAGATATATGAAAAATATATGTATCCTTGTTTCAATACCTAACAATCATTTTTTAACTAATTTTGTGTGCTTGCTACAATGATAGAGGTAACTTGGATCAGTCAATTCATTTTGAAAAGAAATCTCATAGATAGATCCCAATCATTTTTTTTGTTACACGAAGTCTTCCACTCCACCATGAGAATACATCAATTGTAAGAATGAAGAACTACTACTCAACAAAGGATTGTCCTAACTTGGACTGACTAATATTGTGACTGGGAATGACATTAGACTAAGATAGTATTATTTGGGACTGCCAAAACAAAAATAAGCATGTCCAATCCAAAGGAAAAATACCCCTATTACTTATAAAAATTAAAGACTTCAAATTCTCTATTAACTCCCACCAAAAACATGTGAGGAAATTAAAACAAATAAATGAGTATGTTTGATTAGTGGGGGGTGTAATCAAGAAACATATTTAAAAAGAAACACATTTATTGACTCAAAAAATAGTATATGTGTGTGTACAATATATTGCTAACTTAAATATGGAAAAACAAAAAATAAAAAAATTTAAAGCAGAGCAATATCTACCTAATAAATTTCATTCCTTTTAGATTATATTCACATTATTTTAACTTCAAACTTTTACATAATTCTACTTCAAATGCATGGATTTCATTAGTGTTGGAACTTGTACACTTTATAATAAGAATTGAAGACAAGTCACATAAAGCAAACAATCATTTAAACATGGACAATGACTAAGTATTGTGACCTCTCAAATAAAGATTGAAGATAAATAAATAAATAAATAACTATGAATAAATTATCATAAAAATAAAAATTAAATGAAAACAATATTATGTTTGAAAAGTATTTAATTGTTTCAAATTGGCCACATGATGTGAACTGAAAATACTTATTTGATATTGATAAATATTTGAAGTGTTATTTTACTATTACTTATATTTTAACTCAAATATAACTTTAAATTTGTAGATTGTTTCACAAAATAGTGGTAATGATGCAACTTGCATAAGTTCAATGATATTGTTAAAATTGTGGATGTTTATAGGAACATATAATATCATATCTATACTAATAAAAAAATTATATATTCTTAGAATGGGAAAGACCATGATCATAACAACTAGTATCTTTTGTTTGTGTAAAAATGACTATTTCTTAAATGGTTCTCTTTTGTATCCTATTCACAAGTAGATTCTTATGTTCAATTAGGATACTTCAAGAAAAATTTCTATGATACTTTTTTCTTTATGTCTCATTTAATATGATGATGGCACTTATTGATGCAAGGACTAGGGTAAGTGTGAGAGATTAGGGCAATTTGCCCTTCAAAACCTTCTCAAAGGTCTCCATGACAACAACCTACTGGAACCTAGACCCCACACCTTCAAAGTCCACTTAATAACATGTCCTAACTACCATTCCCAACCCTGAATACATATAGGAGGGTGTGAGAGGAAGAAATCATCAATTCTTTCTATTTGTTGAACTTTATAAGCCTGCGACAACTGACAAGAATGGAAGTGATGATGATTTTGATGGTGGTATGCACATTGTTATTTCTTGTTGTAAGAGAAGTATTAGTTCATGGTTGGATTGTAGCCCATGGTACATTTTCTGGTGGGGATGATGTCTCTTGAACCATGGGTTAGATCCCATTCAGTTGTTACTGATTCATCATTTCATGGTAGAACCTTAGTCTTATTTTATTGTATGTGCATTGTGAGATTGCTATAATGTGATTTGGTTGGAATTGTTGCTGCTGGAGGTGCTTGC
Source organism: Chamaecyparis obtusa (assembly GCA_027943335.1). NCBI lineage: Eukaryota > Viridiplantae > Streptophyta > Pinopsida > Cupressales > Cupressaceae > Chamaecyparis > Chamaecyparis obtusa. The sequence goes on from BSBK01007285.1 coordinate 136,528, forward strand.
AGGTATGGTAATATGTACACTTTGGGATATGGCATAAATACTACATGTCTAAGCAGTGCTCTCTTTAACAATAGGGCATTGTGTGGAGCTTGCTATCAATTTCATGCTATCACAGCCTTCCAATGGGGTGCCCAATCACCGAGCCCCAAATCAAGCCACAATTCTACCAATCACTGGTCAACAACAGGTACATAGGCTAAATATAGCAATTCAATCCTACATCATGTGAGTCACCAAGAAAATAGAGAATTTTACGACTGTTAACTGGTCAAATCAGACCCTACTGCAACCAAAAGCAATTTGATGAATCCACGGTTGTTAAACACTTGTGTCTAACCTGCTCACACCCAAATGAATGGACTAGGACCAAGGGTGATAGTACTTCTAAGGAAATGCAGTCCAGATGAAGCCCACAAGAAAATCATAATACTCCTACAAATGTTCTGCATCTTGCAATACACAGTTGTTCTTGATAGTTTCTTGCCAAGCTTAAAACTTGTGACCAAAAGACTTCTAGATTTGTTTAAGTTATGTTTAAGTTAAGGCAAGACAGTGAGGAAGGATCGACTGTATTAAGTTTGACAGGGTTCGTGATTCAAGTTGGGCCTGTAACATTATGACAGTCGATGTTTCTACTATCACAAACTAAGCATAAATGGAAATGCAAGGGCATACATAAGAGTCTTCCCCACCGAGTTTTGAACTCCCTCAAATCTCCAATCAATGGTTTTGTTGACTATACACAGTTGACTCAATGGTGCACACTTAGATATGTACACCTAGGGCATCACGTGGCTTCCATCTCCCATCTTTTTGATGATCCAAACCCACATGATCACAAAGACCATAAACACCACAATCTTTCCACCAAGGGCTAGTAGATACCCATGGTGGAGGTGCAGGTTATGCCCGATAGTTTAGATAACCCTGGTATCGAGCCTAAGGAAAAATAGTGGGCAGGATAAAATTTCCAATCACCCACATTGCAGAGCGGTTAGAACATAAACTAAATTCAAAAGGAGGAATAAGACTTGAACCTACCTAAATCTATCGGTTTCTCAGTCCCAAACCTTTGCACCAATGCATGCCAATCCACTGTTACTTCGAAAGTTGTAGGAAATGGTTTCAATTTTATTGATTTAAAAATGTTAGATTACCAAAAAAATTGTCTGTTCTAAAATCACCTACGTTTGAAAGCTAGGGCACAAGGCTATCGAACCAAATTGGCCTCACCTACTATCAGGGCCGTACGAGGTCATACAAACAATTGGTAATCCAAAATTGCTGGAAAATGATTTTATTTTATTGACTACAGCCAAAAATTACATCTAAATCTAACGATGGAATCTTTTAGTGGAGGGTAATTCACATACCTCTCGTTCAAGCCTGGAATATTTCTTAAACCTATTCCTTCTAACTATTGCTCCTTCACACGCACTGCAAGCTTATCTAATAATGAAATGAGGTTTGAAATATTTTTTTTTTAAGTTATGCCCTATTGGTCAAAATTTTGACCTACACATATTCGTCGAACTTTCAACCAACACAGGCATGGATTAAAAAAAAACAAAAGTTTTCCTTCTATAATCTGACCAACCTAAACCTTTTTATTTGATCGTCAAAACTTTTGGTAGAAAAACTAGATCAAATGTACTAGTGTTATTGAAGAGGAAAGCCACTCAAGGTAAATTGATTGCAAAGAAGTAGAAGACTAATGTTTTGGAGAATGTTAGAGAGATATTGCATGAAATTGTACTAGAGGCATAATATAAATGAAAAAAGAGATATATACAACCAACTAAGAAAATTGGTAAACCAAATAAACAAACCTGGTATTGAGACCTCAGAGTACTTAATGAAAGTACATAAAAAGAAGATGGAGACTAAAGTCATTGAAGAACTTCTTCAATCAGTTGCACTAAATAAGGTACAACTTTATCTGAGTTGGTTACCGAATTGGAGAAATAATTGAAAGACATTCTTTTATTGTTTCAAAGTATTAGTTTGATTTCAAACTTCACCAAGGACATCAGAGATAAAGATTATAATGTTGAAAAGGAGCTGACTGAGTAGTTAGCCAAAGTATTAACCAAGCCTAATTGTTTCCAAGTATACTATCAAAAGTTGAGGTACTTAATGGGGGTACAATATGAATTGAGAAAAGAAGAAAATAAGATAAGAATGGATGTCATGGAACGGAAAACATTTTTGATTCCCCATATTGAGTCATTGCAGAAATAGGTACAGAAGGCAAAAGATCTAGTAAGCACACCGAATGTAAGTGCAATGGACAATGTGGTCAATTTATCAGCTGATATTAGTGAGTAGATAATAGTGTTGTAGACACTAAAGGAATCTTGGAAGGCATCACTGAAGGATGCACAAGATAGGTATAAGTCTAATTTTTCCAAGATCCCTCCACCAAACAAGCAATAAGTTATTTATTTTTTGCATTTTTGTTAAAAAGGGGGGAAATATAGTATATGAAAAAGGGGGATATTATATGAGGAGGATATTATGCTAATGAAAAGGGGGAAACATATGAGATAACAAATGAGATAATAGATAGAGGATGATATGTACAAAAGGATGGATAGATATGATATGAGGATTATTACTTCAACAGGAGTAATAAGTTTACTAAGATATGGATAGAATGAACAATTTTGCTGAGGACAAAATTTTGATGAATTTGAAGGTTTTTAACAAAGATACCAAACTAATGCCAAAGGGGGAGATTGATGAACTCTTAAGAGTTATCTTTTTGTCATTAGTTATGATAATGTCATAATGATTTTAAAAGTCATTCGGTAATGAAGGAAATACAAGTTGATAAGAGAAACAAGCTAGTCGGTAAAAAGGAAACAAAGGAAAAGGTAATTTCGGTAAAGGAAAAGGAATTTTAGTCACTGAGCAAGGGAGAACTGAGCACTGAGCACCAAGTTGTGCTGAAATACAACATCCACTAAACTGAGAGATGATACAATTATCGAGCAATAGGAAAATGTATTACCGAGCATGACAGGCCGACACAAGGAGAATCTACAAATACATTGAATCTGGACACCAAGCAGAAAATGGTTTACAAATCTTAAAGAGTTTGTTAGATAGAGCATTGGAGATTTAAACATAATGATTATGCATGATTACAATGTGAGATTCACCAATAAGAATTAAATGTGAATATACATTGGAGGAGTAACTAATGCTAGCACCACTTAAGGAGATGATTCTAGAACATTTCTACCACTTGTAGAATAGAGTATATAATGGATCTAAGTGAGAAGATCAGAGAGAGAGAGAGAGAGAGGTGCATGTACAAATGTGAAGTAGAGATTGCAAAGGGAAGGTGAAGAGCTGAGAAGCTATTGAATAACAGAGCAGTAAAGAGGAAAGTGTAATTTTGATTCAGAGTTGAATCTATTGAGTATAGAATTGATATTATGAGTGAAGAACAATATGAGGTAATTAGTTAATGAGCATAATAAGTCTGAAATGCATATGATTGATGCAATTTTTACTGACATATTTTTTACTGATTAAGTTTGTAATCACAATTGTAATGTCTCTTAATCGAGAAGATCCTAATAGGTCCACTACAACATTTGGGGTCAAATTTCGACACCAATTTGTGATGCCACTACAATTTTTGTATGTTTTTTGTTCTTTTTTTTCAAGTGCCCCCGACGGTGTCGTAATAGTGACGCTATTGTCATAATTGCGACACCCATTTGGTTATAAACAAAAAAAAAGAAAAAGGAAGTGTCATTTGTAATTTGTGAATTTGAAGAGCTTCCGCGAAGATGACACTGCATTTCTGCGTGGCACGAAGAGGGCATCCGAGTTTGGCGTGTGTGAAGAGGTCGGCACCATTTGGGAAGATGGCACTTACGGTGGGCATTCAAGTTTTGTCTTCTCATTAACTCAATTTAAGTGGCATTGTTTACATCTTAGCATTGTTAATAGTGGCATTGTTTACATCTTAATTAGCATTTGGAATGCTCGATGACCCATGAGCTTTGAGAGCTAGGGCATCATTGCTATTAACTTCAAGGCATTGTGTGAAGTGTTTGATCTCTCTTTATTTGTTTTGTTGTTGATATTCACTATGTGGTACTCCCTGTTTGTGATCATTTCACGAGGAAATGTCTTGATGGCTCGTGGGTTGCAAGCTAGGGCATCATACATTGTTTATGAGCTCATTGTTTAATACTTGCATTGTTTACATCTTATCATTTGGAATGATTGATGACTCACGAGCTTTGAGAGCTAGGGCATCGCTTCTATTACCTTCAAGGCATTGTGTGAAGTGTTTGACCTCTCTTTATTTGTTTTTCTATTGATATTCACTATGTGGTACTCCCCGCTTATGATCATTTCATGAGGAAATACCTTGATGGCTCATGGGCTGCAAGCTAGGGCATCATACATTTTTCATGAGCTCAGTATTTAATACTGGCATTGTTTACATCTTTTCATTTGAAATGCTTGATGACATGCGAGCTTTGAGAGCTAGGGCATCGTTTCTATTACCTTCAAGGCATTGTGTGAAGTGTTTGATCTCTCTTTATTTGTTTTGTTGTTGATATTCATTATGTGGTACTCTCCATTTATGATTATTTCATGAGGAAATCTCTTGATGGCTCACGGGCTACAAGCTAGGGCATCATACATTGTTCATGAGCTCACTGTTTAATACTGGCATTGTTCTTGAGCTCACTGTTTAATATCGAGCATCATGTAAACATACATTAATACACTTACTATTTCGAATTTGAGCTTGGGCATCATGCAATGTTATTGTTTTCATTGCATGCTTGTTGTTGTTGTGCACCATATATTGTTTTATACATTGTTTATTTCATTGAGACCGTGAGCTTGGCATTTGTAATGTATTTTCTATTATTGGATCAATGCTACCATGTTGTTGATTCTGTGTATGGCTTGACCATGCACATGCATAATTATAGATGAGGATCAGTAATATGGTGTCAGGCATTGCTTATATCCTTTGGAACTAACCCCATTTTTTCCTTCCTTGTAGGTTTTGGATCATACAAGAGCATACTGGATTGAACCCCGGGTCAACACTTCATTACTTTAGGCAATGTCTGGTACCTTCATTATTTATGTTCATCCACTTATCTATGTTTGCATTCATTCATATTCTTCTGAAAGTTGGCTATTAGTGACCATATAGGACCATTCTTGATGTTTTTGGGTTATTTGATGAAAAGATGTAAGTAGGGACATCAATAATAAAATAGGGATATCTTCATAGGGATATATTAAGATTAATATCGTAAGTAAAAAAATTACACAATGGCATTCAGATTAAGTACAATATGAATTCACATGCCTTTAATTATGATACACTTTTGAAATTATCACTTATTGGTCATTTGACAATTCAAGATATAAGTATCAAAATATAAACTGTTGCAAAAGGAAGAAACCCATATGTATCTATCATCATTTAATAAAAAATATAAAAGTATCCCATAGACACATAGTTACTATTATAACAACCATCCTCTAATCCCATGGTGTACTAGTCTCAAGATAAGAACAATTTACTTAAGCCATCATATAAGTATCATCATAAAGTTTAAATAGACATTGACTATGGATATACAACACTGAGCCATAATAAATTACAGAGTTTCACTGTAATTTATATGTCCACTTACAATCATCCTACTACTTACACTACAATTTCTATGTCCACTTCCATTAAAATATATCACTCCTCCTGTTATATAGGCATCCTTCTCATTAAGTGTTTCCATTAAAATATATCACTCTTATTATATAATGTATATGCATACTTGTTTAAAATGTCATACTTGTTGCTCTTAAATATTATTACCATTTCACTCAAATTTACATGACATTAAAACCAAGCCCAAAATGTATACATACGTGTAAGTATAGGAGAAGCTGGATTTTGCAACTATTGAAAAAAAAAAAAAAACTATACCAATAGCATCTTACGAGAAACTATACTTGTGCTTACCACACCATACCTCAACATCATAATGCTTATCATTTTCAAGCTTGAGCGAAGCTTCGTACCATGCACCATTCACAAATTTGTATGCAATGTTGATTTAGACTGTAGGTAAACTACATCTGTCATGTAAATAACATGGTTGAGTACAATCTCTTTTGCACATTTTCAAGAGTTTTCCCACCAGTACAAGTGTAAATAACGCCTTGAACGTAATCTACGAATAGTGTGTGGTATGAAGTCTCGATGAAGCTTGAAATATATCCACTCCTCATGTTATTGTCAAAATAAATTCAAATATTTCTCAAATCATTTATTCTTGTAGAATTAAGATATCCTTATCTCAATAAAAAAACAATCTTCCATAATAGCTTTTGAATCACATTAACACACACCCATGTTCTGTAGCATAGTTCATTTTAGAAGTGTATGGCTGATGTGAAGTGTTTGATCTCTCTTTATTTGTTTTTCTGCTGATATTCACTATGTGGTACTCCCTGTTTATGATCATTTCATGAGGAAATGTCTTGATGGCTTGCGGGCTGCAAGCTAGGGCATCATGCATTGTTTATGAGCTCACTGTTTGAGCAACTCATGTCCCTATTTGATTGGCCGGTGCTCTATTTGTTATATTGAGTTTACATCATATATTTAGTCTTAATAAATATCTTATAAAACAACATAAAACTAACCCAAAATACTTTGTCTTAATAAAACAATATATTTAGTCTCAATAAAATCTTATAAAACAAAATATATTGTGTGAAGTGTTTGATCTCTCTTTATTTGTTTTGTTGTTGATATTCACTAGCTATGTGGTACTCCCCATTTATGATCATTTCATGAGAAAATGTCTTGATGGCTCGCGAGCTGCAAGCTAGGGCATCATACATTGTTTATGAGCTCACTGTTTAATACTAGAATTGTTTACATCTTTTCATTTGGAATGCTTGATGACCCATGAGCTTTGAGAGCTAGGGCATCGTTGCTATTACCTTCAAGGCATTGTGTGAAGTGTTTGATCTCTCTTTATTTGTTTTTTTGTTGATATTCACTATGTGGTACTCCCCGTTTATGATCATTTCATGAGGAAATGTCTTGATGGTTCACGGGCTGCAAGCTAGGGCATCATGCATTATTTATGAGCTCACTATTTGAGCACTGACCAATCAAATAGGGACATGAGGTGCTCAAATAGTGAGCTCATAATGACATAAATAATGCATGATGCCCTAGAAAAACAAATAAAAAGAGATCAAACACTTCACACAATATATGTTGTTCTATAAGATTTTATTAAGACTAAATATATATGTTTTATTAAGATTTTATTAAGACTAGATATATGATGTAAACTCATAATTATACTTGATATATATATACTTCAAAGGAGGAATTATGAAACATAGTTGTAGGTATTTATCTCTTCTATAATGATGGAGGAGTGAAAGGTAATGATCAATGAGGTTGCTGCTATTAGATCATACATTAATACACTTACTATTTTGAATTTGAGCTCGGGCATCATGCAATGTTATTGTTGTCATTGCATGCTTGCTGCTGTTGTGCACCATATATTATTTTATACACTGTTTATTTCATTGAGACTATGAGCTTGGCATTTGTAATGTATTTTTTGTTATTGGATCAATGTCGCCATGTTGTTGAGGTTGTCGATGCATTGAATCACCAATTCCATTCTATTGTGATAGTAGCAATATAACAAATAGAGCACCGTCCAATCAAATATGGACATCGGTATAGATGATGCAAATTTGTGTACCTCTTTGTTTTGATGTAGCTTACTCACTGCATGCAATGGGGCCTCCTTGGGGCTTCCAACCATGTTGTGATGTTATGATCTTTACTTGAATTCACAATAGTGACTCACCAGGTGTTCATGCAGAGATAAATGCAACAATTTACTCTCTGCAATATTCTTCTGAGTGCACATGTCCTATAGCATGGTTTTTCTTTTAGAAGTGTATGGCTTGACTATGCACATGCATAATTGTAGATGAGGATCAGTAATAGGATGCCATTCATTTCTTAGATATTTTTTATCTAACCCCCATCTCTCTTTTCTTTGCAGGTTCTGAATCACATAAGGGCACACTAGATTCATACTCGAGTCAAAAATTCATCACTTCAGGCAATGTTCGACACCCTAATTATTTATGTTCATCCTCTTATGTATGCCTGTACTCTTGCATTTTCTTCTTAAAGTTATTTTCCTTGTATAGTATATACAAGTTATTTTTCATATATATACATGTAATCTTTAGATGCAACTTTTTTTTTCCTTTACATGTATCTTTGTATGAAATGAACACAAATTTAACAAGATTATCTAATAATGCAAACTAGGGTACTTGACGTTACATAGACCTTGCTATAACTTTGTCCTAGGTCCTCCTAGAATCAAAGAGGCTAATCTCCTAGCCTTAAGGGTGCTATCCTAGTCCCCTTCTAAGAAGTTTCAAACTCCTCCTTTCTCCATTCAGTCTATGACACCAATAATATGATAAAGTTCACTGTCCTAGGAACCTCTCTGTCCCTTCTAAAAAGTTGTCTGCTGTCTAGCCTAAAAAGGCTACTAGGTTTAGTAGGCCTAATTGACCTTTTTCTGCTAATAACTCCAAACTTCTCTGAGAAAAGAATCCAACTAATTATGGATTCAAATACCCTTTTGGGAGGGCTTTAAGATTATGTCAATCTCCTTTTCCTATACTATCCGTACAGGGCCTGCTAAAAATGGGGCTATAAATGAGGGTTTGGTAACTCACTGTCTGTAACAGTGAGGGTTTAGTATTTTCCCTTCTATCCACAATCCCCCGAGCTCTCTTTGCATTGGAGATGCTTGATCATGCATCTGACCTCCCCTCCACATCATTTGAACCAAGCTTTGAGTGCCCTCAATCACTCCATCTGCTCTACAACAGCACACTGGCCCCTAACCAAACACTGATAGCTTGCCTAGGGCATCAGTTTATAGATACATCCTAAACTTTCTAGGGCCCCTCCTTTGCAAAACATATATTACAGGGAGTCTAGACACAAATCCCATAGACTCGTACAAATTGTACAATGGGAGAGTGCTCTAGCACTCCATTATTCAAAGCTTTGTTAGTAGTAACCCAAGGCAGGCCAATATAAAGAAAACTATGAAGACTAACTCAAAACTGAAATGAAATGCTAAATAACTATCCTAGGAATTCAAAAACATTAACAATCATCACATGCAAACATTACAGTCAGATATTCAATCCATTTCTTATCTCTGTCAACACAAAAATGTATATCTTTGTCAAAGGAAAACTAGTTACATAGTCTAACTACAACCAAAAATTTTCTCTCCATAATGCACTCTTCCCTACGCCTTGAATTATGGTTTTCAAAGCTTAAATAGCTCCCTCCTTGGTGTTAGGGCCCATGGATCGGGCTAGCTATCTCTTGAGCTAGTTACATGCTTTTGCAAGAAAAACTATCATGACAACTTTCAAAGTTGTCAAGAAACTTTTGGTAGACAGACAAACCACCTACACACATCTCAAAAGCACTCAATCCTTGATTAAGGGTCATAAAGACCATTTTCAAACCTCTAAAACATTAAAGAGGCCATTTGTTCAACTTTAGAACACTATCTTATGACAGGCAACCTAGCAAAGTTGGCTTAAGACTGCTACAACCAAGCTCCAAAAGATGCACCAAGGACTCAAAAGAAAAAATAAGAACAAACACTAGCTATCATACCTAGAGAGACCAAATAGGCTTCTCCCTAACCTAGTGGCTTGGCTAAGGCCACTACAAGCCAAAATTTAGGAACACTAGGTACCAAACAGCCCTACCTAGGTGCCCTCACCAGTACTGTAGTCCTTTTGAATCTTAGGATGACATCTCAATTGGGAAAGGAAAACCAAAACCTTTCATAGACCAATAACAACCAAGGCATGTAGGTGCTCTTCTGTTGTACAATTATACTCATAAAATATATGTACAGTTATAAAATTTCATGCTTTGAAATTTTATAACATAGTTCATCTTCATCAAAATAGAATGGAAGTGATGATTCAATGCATCTACCCACATTCTATGTGCTTTGAGCCAATGAAATTGTTATCATCATGATGAAGTAATAATGCATTAAATGTCTTACTGATGTCCCTATTTGATTGATCGGTGCTCTATTTTTTATATTGTTGCTATCAAAATAGAATGTCAGTGGTGATTCAATGCATCTACAACCTCAACAACATGGTAGCATTGATCCAATAATAGAAAATACATTACAAATGTCAAGCTCATGGTCTCAATGAAATAAACAATGTATAAAACACTATATGGTGCACAACAGCAGCAAGCATGCAATGACACCAATAACATTGCATGATGTTCGAGCTCAAATTCAAAATAGTAAGTGTATTAATGTATGATCATATATTTAGTCTTAATAAAATCATATAAAACAACATAAAACTAACCCAAAATACTTTGTCTTAATAAAATCTTAATAAAACAATATATTTAGTCTTAATAAAATCTTATAGAACAACATATATTGTGTGAAGTGTTTGATCTCTCTTTATTTGTTTTGTTGTTTTGCTAGGGCATCATGCATTGTTTATGTCATTATGAGCTCACTATTTGAGCACCTCATGTCCTTATTTGATTGGTCAGTGCTCAAACAGTGAGCTCATAAACAATGCATGATGCCCTAGCTTGCAGCCCGTGAACCATCAAGACATTTCCTCATGAAATGATCATAAACAGGGAGTACCACATAGTGAATATCAACAGCAAAACAAATAAAGAGAGATCAAACACTTCACACAATTACTTGAAGGTAATAGCAACGATGCCCTATCTCTCAAAGCTCGCGGGTCATCAAGCATTCCAAATGAAAAGATGTAAACAATGTCAGTATTAAATAGTGAGCTCATGAACAATGTATGATGCCCTAGCTTGCAGCCTACGAGCCATCAAGACATTTCCTCGTAAAATGATCATAAGCGGGGAGTACCACATAGTGAATATCAACAACAAAACAAATAAAAAGAGATCAAACACTTCACACAATATATGTTGTTTAATAAGATTTTATTAAGACTAAATATATTATTTTATTAAGATTTTATTAAGATAAAGTATTTTGGGTTAGTTTTATGTTGTTTTATAAGATATTTATTAAGACTAAATATGTGATGTAAACTCAATATAACAAATAGAGCACCAGCCAATCAAATAGGGACATGAGGTGCTCAAACAGTGAGCTCATAAACAATGCATGATGTCGTATCTTGTAGCCCGAGAGCCAAACTCAAATGCCCTCTTCGCGCCACACAAAAGTGTAGTGTCATCTTCATGACAGCGCTTCGAATTCACAAAAATTACAAATGACACTTTCTTTTTCTTTTCTTTTTTGTTTATAACCAAGTTAGTGTCACAATTAAATCAACAAATGCCATCAACATGAAATTGAGTTAATGAGAAGACAAAGCTTGAATGCCTACCTCAAGTCATGGATGCAATATGAAGATCAAATGCTAAGGAACTATGTTATAAAATTTTAAGGCATGAAATTTTACAACTGTACAAATATAAAATTTCAAGGAATGAAATTTGACCTCTGATTTGACCTTGATAATGGCCCCTCCATTGCTTATGCTTGATCATGTCTGTCTTGTGTTGATGGGCATGGTGGGTTACTGTTGTGGATGCATCATTTGGAAATGATGTCATAGCAACACCAGATGGAACAAAAACATTTGATGTTGTTGTTGCACTATTTGGATGATGCAGTCACAACAATGATTCACTAGGTGTTCATAGAGACATAAATGCAACCACAATAGTGATTCACCAGGTGTTCATAGAGACATAAATGTAGGGCTTCATTTGGATTCCAGTGCCTATACACTACACATGTTACTGAGTGCACATGTTCTGTAGCGTATTTCCTTTTACAAGTGTATGGCTTAACTATGCACATGCATAATTGTAGATGAGGATCAATAATAGGGTGTTAGAAATTGCTTAGATCCTTTGGATCTAACCCCATCCTTTTTTTCCTTGCAGTTTTTGGATCATACATGAGCATACTGGATTGAACCCAGGGTCAACACTTCATTACTTCAAGCAATATCAGGTACCTTCATTATTTATGTTCATCCATTTATGTATGTTTGCATTCATTCATATTCTTCTAAAAAATGGCTATACTCATATTTTTCTTGTGTCTGAGTCTTCTAACTATGATAAATTTAATGCTATAAATCTTGACATAGAATTTGATATCAACTGATCATATATCCATTCCAAATGATATAACTCTATTTGAATAAACATACATGCCAACCATTTGACAAAATGTCCATATGAAATCTAGAGCAATACATTAATTTTATAGTGAATTCATAATTTATAATTTAGTTGTAGCAGCTCAATGTGTTTGAACTCAAGAATACCCCTTAAGAAGTAAGTGTATAAATGAAGGATGAAACACATAGGAAGCTATGAGAAGCTATGAGAAGGTGACATGAAGCTAATGAAAGGAGGCATCTCAATGATGTTAAATCACAGGGGATTCTCTTTGTTCCTGCAATGGAGTGAGCTAATTCTGAAAGCATAAATAGATAATTTTAACAATGTATAAAGTCCTTCACAAGATGTAATAAAAACACTAGTGGCAAGGCACGAGAACTGTTTGATGAAATGCCACAATGGTGGTGTCTCATGCAATGCTGAGATGTTTAGTTATATGCAATGCTGAGATATTTAAAATATTGTTGGATAAATAGATAATTTTAACAATGAATAATGTCCTTCACAAGATATAATGAAAACTATGGAGTGAACTATGTTTGTCTGATTATATAACTATTATCTTATGTCAGGTATCCCACACAGTCTCATGGATTGTCAGGTACAAGTCAATACACCCCATAGAGATTAATGTCTTTTACCATATGTAAAATATCTCTCATTGCCACCTGTCTTTCTCATTGCATGAGGTGCAAGTACTAGCGAAAAGGTATTTGTCAAAATTGTCTTCCTCGAGCGAGGAAAATCTAGGAATGGAAGAAGAAAGTGAGACATTTAGTATGTGTAATTCAATGAGATCGACTCAAGGTCAAAACATCAGAAAGAAATTCAATAAATGCATGAAATTTTTCCTTGCTCAAGGGGGGTCATGTTCTTATGATGATGAGAGAAAAGGAAACTCTGAGCTGCCATATAGGTACAAACATCTATAGAAACAATGGGTCCCTGATGAACTTCCTTCAATAAACACTGATTTTTGTGTTAAAGAGAGGATATATCACATAGCACCATCTTCATTACATGGTTTGGGCCTATTTTCCATGGATGGCATAAAGCTCTCTTACAAAAAAGTTGTCAAATTGATGGAGTATGTCGGACCTTGTTATGATTACAGTAGTTGGATGCAGATTGTTAAATATAAAAAAAGTATGTGTAGGTATGCACTCGCAGAAAATTATATAAAACAAAAAGTCAGTGAACAAAGTAAAAAAATAGCTATATACGTTGATGGAAGACCAAAAGCATTAGGGAATATTGTAAGTTTTATAAACAGTACACGACCTGCATCAACTAAGAAGCAACCCAATTGCATATTTGAGGGGCACGAGGGAAATCGTGTATTTGTATGTGCGATCAAATCAATATGTGGAGGCGAGGAGTTGCTTATCGATTACAATTTGAATCGCATAGATACAAAAAACCCCATCACTATCATGGACAAGGTGGTACACATTTTGATAATTGTCTATTATTCAACGTAACTTAGAATAAGAACACATGTTTTAACATGTCTGAATGATTTTTTTTGAAATACTGAGCTATAGTATGGATCAACAGCCACAGGATACGCATGGCGGTGATAGTTCTCATGGGACTTCTTCTTCCTGATAGGTAAAACTCATTGTTGTTGTACAAATGCACATACAAGAAAAATGTTAATGCGTATTTTTGTTATGTTAATGCGTATATTTTGTTGTTCTACTATTTTGGATTTCTTTTAAATAAAGGGCTAATAATATTGTTCTCACAAACGAGTGTTGATCAGAGAAAGGGAAAGGAACAAGTAGTCCATGAGGAGCCACAGAATGAGCATGATCCATTCGATGTTGATTTTTTATCAGAGGTTGATCTTGTGGTTGCACTGGAAAGGGTCCTTCATGCAATATCAAAAGAGTTAGCTCGAATGACAACTATTCAACCTCACACTCCTGAAATACAAAGGGCAGCAGATATGTTTATTGGTTGTGTTCAGAACTATAGAGTAAGTATTAATGTAGTTTTTTATTATAACAAAAGTTCAATAATGATTTTTATAGTATACTATTTTATTTATGTCATTAACTAAAATATATGTGTTCTCTTTATAGGGGATGCTAAATAGATTAAAGGGCATTATCTTAGATGCAAATACTTCAGATGGTACATCACATGTTTTATCCTCCATCTTGTCCATGGTTATCCATATTTTTTATGCTCTAACAATATTTTTGTTTAGCACCTTCTATTGAACCTATTTTGAGTACGGTGCCTGGTATGAGGATTAGATCCATAGAGGTAGTTCCGCTTGAAATGTCAGCAAGTACACCTACTATTGGTAAGTAGACTCCTCTTTTTCTCTCTTATTTATCATGTGTTTATTTCACTTGAACTATATATTCTTTCTTAGGGGGCATTTTGTAATATTGGATTCATTTTATGTAGGAGGCAATGACGCAATTCCTAGATGTACTCGTGTTAAATGTACAAGAACAATATAGTGTGATCAATTGCTCATGAGCAATGAAGATGGACTTCCCTTGAGAGTAGCCCAGCTTCCAAGTACTTTAAAGACTGATCATTTCTTTCACTATACAATATAATACTCATAACCTAATGCACTAACCCCCTATGTGATCCCTTGCAATAACTAATTATAATAATCTCATGATTATCTTGCAGGGAATAATCTATTTTATGAAAAACTTAATGATGAATGTTTGCGCATTTTCGGGCCGACAATACGCACATGGTATCATATTTTGATTTCATTGCAAGATTTGACTTCGTTTCATCCCTTTCTTCAAGTATATTAAAAGGTAGCTTCACTTCATTTATGAATCTAACAATTTTTTTCTTAAAAGGTGGTCTGTACAAGATAAAGGGTTAAAGAATAAACTCATTGACTCTATGACAACACTTTTTGGACACGAAGTCTTTCATAGACTTAGACTCCTTGACAAAGCAGACACTATTTTGAATTATATTAGGGACAACTATAGGAGCCAAATAGAACACAACCCTTATTACAAATGGCCTCCCTATATTCCTATTAATGAGTGGGAGGATCTTAAAAAGGATGCACTTGAGAGAAGTGCAAGACATAGTGGACGAGTAGTATCACCCGAGGAAACAAGGTACATGATAATGTTAATAATGAAATTATGTACTATTTACTCTTTGTACTTATGCGATCTAACATACTTCAAACATCACATAGGTTGTCTGACACAACAAAGGCAACAACAGCAAGAAAACAAAAGCACAGGCAACACAGGCTTGGCTCGGGTGGATATTCAAAACTTGTTGCATGAGTTGTAAGTATTAGTAAATGAAAAATCGTATGCAAATATTTATAATTAAATTGCAATTGATTTAGTTTTGATGAAATTCACTATAATAAAAATTCATGATACCAATAAAAAATGCAGGCCTTGAAGTTCAAAAAACCGATTACAGAAGAGGACAAAAAATAGGCTTCAAACAAGGCTATAAAGTCATGGCTGAACGATACCGAGCAATGAGTGCACAAGGTTATTCTACTAGATCTGTTGATCAGGTAAATAAGCCAATTGATTTTTATTTCAAGTTGAAAACTTTACCAATTACCGTATTTGATGTTAAGTTCCAACATAAAGTGAATATATTTATTTTAAGTAAGGAAACACTGATTATATATTTGTTTAAAACTTTAAAGTGAATATATTTATATATAGTAAACTGAATGATTAACATTTCTCAGTATTTGTCTTATATTTATATGTATATATTGTTGATAAATACACTAATTATTTACATTGGAATGCAGCCTGTCGATATTGATACTGCACTGGCCGAGCACGATGGAGGCATCAATTCTAATGTGAATTGTAGTAATCAAGGTATACATTTTTTATTTGAATATTGATTAATGAATATTTAATACAAGAAAACATGTTAAATTGAATTTGGCGTAGTAATAAAAATTTAATTATAATGTGTTGGGATTAATAAAACATTTGTATTGTAGTTGCAGGGGATGTAGAGGACGTTGTTCCTGATGAGTGTGTTGAAGTTCAAGCCATCGGGCAAGATGATGTGATTGGACAAGATAAAGAGTGTCACGTTTATGTTTTTTAATGTATTGAAATGCTTGTAATAATGATGAATATATTTTAAATTAACCCCAATTATGATAATATGTTTTTAATTGAAGCCTTTTATTTGTTATTGCAGAGGACCCGCCTTTGCAAAGGACAGTGAGATCACGTGCACGACCAAGAAGAAATGACGCTCTGGACATGGATACGCCTTTGCAACAATATAAGGAAGCAGAAAAAAAGAGAAAGCCAAAAAAAATGATTCTCATTTATGCAACTTATTTGATAATGATTGATGTTTATTTACACGTGTTTGAGCTTAGTTCCATGTTTAGACACTGAGTTTCCTTTTATACACTGTTGTAATGTTGGAGGGGTTTTCACTAAATTTTAGTGGATTTCATATTTTGGGAGAAATTAGTATTAGAATGTTCAATGGGTTCTTTTCTAAAACACAATACTTAAATCATCATCTTGTCTAGAATGGTTAATCAATTGTTTAAGGTGGATTGGTTGTGATGATGAGACGCACCATTTAGATGTTAACTGTGACAGTCTCTTGGTTTCAGGCAATGCAGAAGGAGACGCCTAGTTCAATATGCAATCTCAATTCATATACATAGGATATCAGGTGGAGCTGAAAAACACAACAGGGTTGCATTTTTTATAGCGGTCTTTAATTGCGTATTTTAAGTTATAGACCATCGCAAACATTGTAATTTTGACCTATTAAAAAAATGCAAACGTGTTGTGTTTTTTCAACTCCACCTGCTATCTATGCATATTCTGCTTGTGTTGCACGGGCATTCTCGATTCAAAGTGGGAAAAATATTATTTTCGATGTGAGGGAGAGAATCCATACACATAAGTGATGGAGTTGAGGGGAGATGAAGGAATACCAAACATTGAATTTGGAATTTTTCATCAGATAAATTGCAGTGGAGGTCTGATCAATAGAGAAGATAGTAATGACCACAGGAGAATGAATAATGGTTACAGTTATAGTGGGGAAGATAGTGGAGGCCATCCATGAAGAAACTTGCCAATAGAGATGGTGTACAAGAAACAAAGGAGAAAAAAATGTAAACGTGTTGGGTCTTCTCAGCTCCACCTGCTATCCGTGCATATTCTTCTTGTGTTGCACACACATTCTCAATTCAAAGTGGGAAAATCTTATTTTCGATGCGAGGGAGAGAAGCCAAACACAAAGAACATGCAAATAAACATGACAACTACAAAACATAAATGTAGGTATCACAACAGCTGAGAAACATAAATGTAGGCATCATGGTCCCAATTGTTTGGAGACACAACATAATTGAATGCTATACCCAGAAAATGCAACACAACCACTACTCCTATAGTTCTAAGTTAACACTGTGGGATCCAAAAACCATATATAGATTCCTTATCTTTGGTTTTTGGATCCCGTAATGTCAACTTGGAACTACAGGAGTAGTGGTTGTGTTGCATTGTCTGGGTATAGCATTCAATTATGTTGTGTCTCCAAACAATTGTGACCATGATGTGTACATTTATGGTTCTCAGCTATTGTGTCCCAAGACCCCTTATAACCCTTTACGACCCCTAAGAATACACATCTTAGAGGTCTTAAAGTGTTGTAAAGGGTCATAAGAGGATCCTAGGAGGGGCCAAATGAGCTTCCACCTTCATGTGGTTGGCCCTGTTAAGTAGAGAATGTTAAACTATTATCGAAACAAAGAGAAGCTCAATAATTTAAGATCTCAATCAACGTACAACAAATATATATTTCTTTTTAAAAAATAGTGTGAGTCGTCGCAATTACGATGAAAACCAAAGAATAATCGATGACAAAACTAAAAGTGATGACTATCTGTCGGAAACATCAATCACTTCAAGGAGCAATGATCACTTCAGCTCGCCTTAATAAGTCTTGACCCAAGATCAAGTCATATCGATTCATCTCAATGGCTACCAAGAACCAAGTCACAAAGAAACACCACAGACTACACTGCGAACCCGTTGTGAAGAGGCATCCAATGTCTCATAAGTCACATCAAATGACCCGCTTTCTATAATCCAAGTCTCTCAACTCAGTTCACCTAGAAGAAGACTTCTCCCAAGTCATCACAGACACCATAGTGATCTACAAATCCAAGTCTCTAGACTCGACTTAATAATGTACAAGCCGCTACCGAATCTACTATAAAGTCATCTCTGAATGACAACTAAATCTGCAAGAACACCAATCGAGTCAAACTCGATTGACAAATATATATATATATATATATATATATATATATATATATATATATATATATATATATATATATTTAAATTGTGATTTCTGTCGCAGTTACAATGGCCTCAAAGAAGCAACGACAATCTGTCATAAAGTCCCGATGGACAACCATCGCACCAATAGTATTTCCGTCAGTATACAATCTTCCAACGACAGATAGGCGTCAAAAGATTATGATGGTTACCCGTCACAGGTACAGCATTTCTGTCGGTAACTAACTATGTCCAACGGAGATCTGTCGAACCTAGGACGACTACAAGTAGACCCGATGGGTATATTCGCTGTGTTGAAACTCCCTTTTGCAACGACTATAGACGTCGCATGTACGACACCTATCCTATCGTAACCGTCGGTGTTTTTGACTGTAAAAATGCGACGCCGGATGGTGTCGCTTAATCAACGGTATACTGTCTGAATTGAGACAATCAACCGTCGAAAAAAGGTCTCAAATGTACTAGTGGTCTTACATGGTAAATATTTTAACAGGGTACAGTTCTTAGATTAGAAGTGTAAAAGCCTTTAGCAAGGTAGACTTAACTAATCTTTAGATTGTTAGCAAGGGTAATACTCTTAATAGGGTAAGCTGTCAGAAATAGCTAACAGTGTAGCTCTAACCAAGAAAACTTTTTACTACAGTAGTGAATTTTTTTGGGTGTCATCCCCACTGCAATTTTTATCCTCTAACAAAGATTTCTGTGATACCAAAATAAATGTGTTATGAGTTATGTTTATTTTTAATGCTTTATATGTTTTATGAGATGCATGCAAAAGTTAAATGAATGCAGTAAATGGTTATACAATTAGATAAAAGTGTTTTGAAGTACTGATTCACCCCTCCCCTCTCAGTACTCACCTTTCCATACTTAGTCCAACAAGTCTAGACTAAAGCAATTGCCTAACTAGATTGGTGGGCTATTGAGGGCTTCATACCCAAGGGAATATCAAAACGTGTATATTTATGGGCATTAAATTCATATGTATGGATGTCAGATAGCTATGAACTATTAGTTGAAGACGGTGAATTCTTAAAGCTTGAACATTTTGTCAACTTGGTCAACCTTTGTGAAGTTCATATTAATATTTATTTTAAAATAATCTCCCACCTAAAGATGAAGTTCACATATATCGCCATGAATAAACTCCAACTATGTCTTTGCTTCATATTAATTCCCTACTGAAAAGATTTCCCCATGTTTTTTTTCAATAAACAATTCTCACATGAATTGACTGGATGCATAATGGGTGGTAATTCTTTCACCATATTTTCTTCTGCAACAAATTCAAAAACCATAAATATGAAGACAACCATACCTCAACTATTAGAGCCATGTCTAGTCTAAATGCACTATCTTCAAAATTAAATTTCTTAACTCTTTGGATAGAGTGAATTTAGTAGGGGGACATCCAGTTCCTTGTCATCTCAATCTGCAATTAACTTGTCATTAGGATTTATATCCTAAATTATTATACAAACATCATTATTAAAAATACTTTGTACTCTTTCAACATTACTTATCTAATACTCATCATAATAAGTTTACATACAAACACATCTAGTAAAAATTAGGAATGTATCGCTTTTATCCATTTTTAGTCAAAACATTTATAATATCTTTACCCATTATAGACACTTCACTAGCATTTCCCAATTTCACTTCATATTTCATAGAATCATTCAAATTAGAAAAGAACTCTTTGTTTCCTATCATGTGATTTCTACATCTACTATTTAAGAACCATATGTGCCCCTGGAACTTTCTTGAGAAGCATTACAAATTATGAATAAACTTCCTAAATTATCATCAGACGCACTTGAATAATTTGCACCATGTTTTTCCACTTCTTGTTTCTTCCTACATTCATCTGAAAATGACCAAATTCCTTATAATAATGACATTGAATGTGACATTTATCAAATCTAGATAATTATTGATGAAATTGGTTTCTTCCTTGTCCTTTTTTATTAAAATTCTGATTGGATTGATTGGTCCTTTCTCCTTGATTTTGAATCATAAATTCATCTCTTCCTCTTCCTCTAAAATTTAATCATCCTCTTCCTCTAGATGATATCTGGAATCTAAAAGCATTATTTGAAGAAGAATTTCTAGATGATATCTGGAATCTAAAAGCATTATTTGAAGAAGAAAATTATACTTGTTTATTCTAAAAATTTATAAGATAATAAGGATCCCAAAAAAGTCATTTAGAAATAATTGAACTAAATCATTTAATTTTTTTAATAGTAACAACAATTACATAAAATTTAATAGACATACTTTTAAGAACTTTTTTTAATCACATGTTTAATTAGTTATATTTTCATCATGCATCTTCCTTTGATTAATAATATTCATTACTTCAATAAAGAAACGATCGATTCAAATCCACTCATTTAAAGATTCCAAAAAAAATTCTTAAAGTTTGTAATTACTTCAACTGATTTTTACTTGAGTCATATCTTGATAAATGATTTCTAAAGCATCCCAAACTTATATAAATCTGATTGCTGAGCAACTCTGATGAAACGTGAGATCTGAAATCCCAATCTCATCTATTCAATTTATAGATAAAATCCAGAACACATTACGTAGGAGTCGATAAGGAAATTATTTGGATAAGTGAGAAGCGGTGGTGAATGGACTGGACGGCGCTTGGTCGGCTGGAAATGGAGTCAGCAATAGGAGTGGATTTATTTATTACTTTTTCTTTCTTAGCCTCAATGATCCGGAATAATACTGAAATTAACTCTTTTTATAATTCCTTCTTAAAAGTAGTACATTATTCTGCATCTCTCGAAAAACACCATACTCTCTATCACATATTCCTAGTACCTAGTCATATTGAAATTGTGAATCAAAATTTGCTTTCTCTGTCATAAAAAACAATGACTGAGAAAATGGGTCTTCAATAAGACTGGATTTAATTATTATTTTGGTAGAGTTTTTTTTAGTGTTGTTGAGGATCTGGACCTCCAGTTCGCCTCAACGATCCAGACTGCCCATTTTCTTGATTGGCAGTTTCTCCTTTACTTTTCACATGAATTTTATGATTTAAGATTTGCAGAACAAACTTCAATTAAATCAAATAGAAATATAAATGGGATTTAAGCAAACCTTTAATGAAATTTGGTATCAAACCTTTCGTATCCAATGCTAATGCCTTGATGAATCTTTGGAGGTGCAATATAGCAGGCTGTTCACAATTGATGATGATGATCGTAAGCAAGCTGTTTTGTATCTTGTTCAACACAATGTGGGTGAAACCCATCTGCATGATGGGAATGTGTATGAACTGTTGTTGTTTTTGTCCTTCTTCGAATTGTAGGTCATTTTGATTGGGTGTTGGTAGTGGGTAGTCATTCATATTGTGGTTTTTCGTAACTGAGAGAATGTATCTTGGGGGTTTGAAAACATCAATCCAAATATAATTTCTGGTAGGCTTGGGCGTATTTTTTACTTCAATAAGGAAGGTTGTGAGGATAAGATGGTGGGGCTTGGGAGATCTTTTAGTTGTCTGTGGCAAATGATAAGTATGCATCCACAAATATCTTTCATTTCAATAATGAAGAGTTCTTCACTCCAAGTATAAATTTGGCTAAGATCCTAAACATAACATCAAATTTTAACTAATTTTTTTTATTATTATAGATAAAACTTAACACCTTAAACTCATCTCTATTAACTCAAACACCTTACAACTAAATTGAACTTCTATTCCAAACAAAATGTCTATAAAGAAGCAAAGGAAAAGTTGTGATTACTTTTTCCAGCTGACTTGCCACATCCATGGAAGAATGTTGGGTGAAGTAATGAGGCAGTAACAAGCAAAAACATTATCACAACTACAAAGTGGAAAGCCATTAGAAAAAGTTGTGCTCTACTTTTTCTCTGACAACAATTAGAAAAAGCTTCAAAACTCTTCAGAAAAAGCCTCCAAACTCTTTAGGATCTAGCGATCTAATTATCTACAATGTTTCCTTTCAATAGAATAGTGATGGCAATTTTTGTAACTTAGTGCATATACTTTCTCGCACCATTTCAAGTTCACACCCCTAGGTTGATAGAAAAATGAGCCTATTGAACCAATTGATAACTTCTTTATGGATGTCCAATCCATAACTAATGGGTGAATTATCCTAGTTACCAGTTAGATTAATTTGGCAAGCACTATCTTTCAAATTAAGTAAAAGAAAATTCTCTTTTAATAAAGAAAAAGTTCAACACTTGTTATATGTTATACCATTCTTTTACTTGATCACAATTTATAGTATATACTTACTTTATACCTATAGTATTCAATGCATACTTATATATGATAATGTACTTACATGCTTTTTCTTTTGTATGATACTTTTCCTTACAATTGGGAAAAAGATTCATGGCAATATTTCATTTCCCTTCACATGAGCTGATATACTATATCATTCATTTTTTAGCAAATGCACCAAAACATAAACATGTTGCATTTTTAATCATCTTCTCCTCAAATAGAATCTATAATTTATTATGCATCTAATTTGAGAGAAACATGTGTATCATGCATCCACTTGATTCAAGTTGAATTATCCCTTCATGGATTCCTTTAAAAAGAAACTTGCATACCCTTCATCTTCTTTTTTATTTATATTTTATAATTATTTTAAGTTCTTTTGTTTTCATGCATTTTCATGCCTTGTTCAACTCTTGTTGACAGATAACTCCTATGACTTATTTTCTTTATTTATCCCTATATACTTTTTTTCCCTCCTTTTGTGTCCATCAAACACTTGTGTAAGCTTTTTTCTCCTTCCCGTGTGATATTTATCCTCTCACATTTTAACATTTAATTTGTGTACATGTTCTCTTTCATGTGTAGTAAACCCTTCTATCTTTTTCCCTCATTTTTCACTTATCATAGATCTCAAAGACTTGAGACTCCTTACACTCACTTCCCCTTGATATCACTAGGCTTACTTTGAGATTTGAGATTTCTAGCTTATCAAATGATATCAATTCAACTTTGAACACCACATATCCATTGGAAAAAGTAGCAAGTCTATATTTTGGTTATTTTACCACAAAAAATTATTTTGGTCTCATTTATTGATCTTATTTACCCTTTCCCATATTTTCTATCATAACATCATTCTTCCCTCTCCTATTTCAAGAACTAGATTTCTATAATAATTGTATGCTAGATCAATCTTGTATTATTCATTGATTTCCTTTGAATATTTTGGACTTTTTCTAGAGCATTTTTCTATCTCTCTTATGCCTATTTTCATCCCATTTACCTATCTTATTGTTCATTTATTTTCTTCCATTAGAAGCCATCTAGATCTTATGGTATCCCCCAAGTCTATATACTCTTTGTCCATAACCCCATTTTTTAAGGCAAACACTTACAACCCCCTCTAGAGCTAATGTGATCCTTTAGTTTTCCCTTAACCCTTAGTTAAACTTAGCCTTATCTTGTATCCACAAGGATTTTGCTTCTCTTGTCATCAACCTCATTGTCATAGTCTAAGTTTGAAGAAATTTTATTTCATATCTTTTTTATAATCAAAGAAGAAAAACAAGGGTGTTGTCCCTTACAACAATCCCAAGGCAATAAATGATAGGCCAAAATGATTATTTACAACAAGGTCCAAAAAAAATCATTAACAACACACTAGTAGTATAGCCAATAACCCACATCAAGAGTGGGAAGATAGCATACCCACATGGTGGGGAGGATAATGAGGAATTGTAGGGAAACTTTTCCTTCACCAATGGACAACTATCTAAGCTATACTTTTAGTAGGGTCCACATCACCCGGGAGGAGGTGATGGAACCCTCTTTGCATGATAATCAAGACTAGGAACAAAGTGTTGGAATGCTATCCCTCATCAATTAAATGATGGATCAGATTAGGAGAAGCCATCAGAGGAGGATCCACACGGCCAAAGGGGACCGCACTAGTAGTAAGAGATGGAATCAAGTCCACTGGGTATAAGGAAGCCAAAAATATAGGAGTGTCACCTTGGGAGGATTTGTCATCAATCTGTGAAGAGTCATCTATGAAAGAATCAGAGACCAAGACTATTAAATGATCATCATTTGTATCCTTCCACTAAGTGGCAACACCTTTACAACATGAGAGAGAATAATCTATAGCCAGATGACTAGTAGAGAAGCACCATTTACATCAAAAGGAAAGTCCCTCATAATCCAATGATTGAGTCCAAGGCATGTCTCCAACCATGTAGATTATGTTAGTAAATCGATAAGGGGGTTGATTGATGTAGGCTCCCCTAAAAAAGATTATTTTGTAGTGTCACTTTGCCAAGCTTGTTTGTAAATTATTTATGAGAGAATATGTGTATTTTTAATAACTTTAATAGATTATTTGGAAAATTAATTTTTAGATTTAAAAACTTTTTTAAAAAAAGCTTCCAAAATCTAATTTTTTTATAATTTTGTATTATAATAGTGGCCAAGATTACAAATAAAACTAATACACAAAAGAAAGACTCTATAACTCTTTTTTATTTATAATAAAGTATATAATACATAAAATATACTACAACAATCATACAACTAGTAGCAACTATATAGCCCCAATAGAATAGAAATTAGGTATATAGTCAAACATTGTGGCATCAATCAAAGCATAGATGGATAATCTAGAATTCTATTTTATCCAAAAGTCCCTAAATTATGAGATCTATGAAAGATATGGATGGACATGACAAAACAACAATTGAATATCTCTATGATCAATATTAGTTGGTCTAGTAGAAAAGAGACAACTTGGAAAAGGTTTTGTGATTAACAAGAGTTTGCCAGCCTAAGATTAGCTCATATCACTAATACACTAGATAAGAGGCCCAACACTTTGCATAAAATATGCAAGTCCATACCACACTTTTGGAAGTTAAGAAGTAGATAGTACAATTCTCCTTATTCACATCAATCAACTTCAATTGGTGAAGAAGGAATAGGGTGATAAATTTAATTTTCTTTGGGACATTTATAGGGACATCCTTCCACTAAAACAAAGTTGACTTGAGGACTAGTCAAAGTTTTGAAGAGGGGATGATGTTGGTAGGGAAATAGGGTGTATAGATAGATTTGAAAAATTTACCAAATCTCATTGCAAGAAGTACCCAAAAAATAAGATTCAAAATAGTAATGTAGGGATACCATTTAAGGGGCACATCTCATATTATAAATACAAATACATTATAAAATCCATTCATTAGTAGAATGGTGAATAGAAGAAGGTGAAGATATATTAGTGAAGATAATAGTTAACATATGAGCTACAAGGATATGTGATAAATACCAATTGAATATAAAAGATACAAATTTACTTTTGAGTTATGATCCATTAGGTCATGTATTATATTGTTGTTTTGATTTGCAACTAACCATAGATCTAGATATAATTCCTTTTTGTCTCAATATGTTCAAGTCTAGGGTAAGAAGACTACAACACCAAAAATCCTTAGGATACAAAACTTTGGTGTATGTCCCTGAGATTTCTTGCTAACAAGCATAATTAAGGAATCTATTCATATGGAAGACTATTTCGCCAAGGAGGTAAAACGATGGAAGATGTCGTAGAAGAAAGCTTTTGAGGAGCTAACATATGAGACCAAGGGAGAAGTTATTGGTCATGAAACCATGTAAAGACTTGTTGCCCCCATTAATGTACAACAGAGCCTATTATGATCATGCACATATCTAAATTACAAATAAAATGATTAAGAGAGAAAATTGGGTGCACAAAATTTTGATTTCACACTAGTTACTTAACTTTGTGTTTATTCTTTAATATGCGAGTTATTAAAAGGGAAATCAAAATGAAAATCTTCTCATTAATGTCTATGGGACAATAATTTGAGACAAAACATTTGTAGAAAAAGTACTTAGAAAGTCAAATCTAACTTAAGCCATTTTCTTAATTTATAGAACATCTTATTTTACTTAATTATATTTTACTTAAGATATAATATAATATAAATATATTTTTATTAAAATCTATCATTGATAGATAGATAGATATAATGAAATATATATCTTCAAAAAGATATTGGACAATCGTAATTTTTATAAATTTAGTAAAAATATGCATGCTTAATGAAAAATATTTGTTCATGTGATTTTAATAAAAATCTAATAAAGATATATATGCTAATCTTATAGATTTTTAGTAGATACTGGTTAGAACAATGGTTAGAATGATTGTAGCTATTGTGTCTTGTTGTTTATTCCTTCTTGTGCAGTCCTTTCCTTGAATTGTGTTCTTTCCTACTATAAATCAATAAAAACTAGCAATCACACATATTGTGCAATGGGTACATTGACAAGGTGTAGAAGGTCAGTTAGATAAAATTACATGAGGTCAAATGGTAGGTTGTTAAATAGAAGATGATGTTGTTTGTTCAATAAAGGTCTCAATTGAGAAGTAATAGCTTTTTGAATTATAATTATACACACACTTCACCTCTATCCTCTCTCTATTTGTCTCCCTCTCTCTCTCTCTATCTACATATACCCTTGTCTCATTCACACACACAAGCTCTCTCTCTAATTATTATTCTATTATAATCTTTTTATTCATTTTAATAATTATTACATTATAACTTATATAATATATAAGTAGTTGATTTTAATATACATATTATATGAAAATGTAAATAACATCATTTATATAATAATAATTATATGAATTTTAATTTATAATTATATTTTATTTTGTGCTTTTTTTTTATTTCTGCAAGTATTGTTTTCTTTTTTTCTTATAACTAGATCTATGCTACAAAATTCTACAGTTAGCAGTATGTAAAAACAAAATTCAAATTCAACTAATAAAAACATTTCTCGGCAGGTAGCAGAGTAAATAGGAATGATGCCGAAGAGGGATTGGGTATTGGTAGGGGGCCTTCGGTCCATTTGAGCTGAAACCTGTTTGATCATGAAGCTCTCCTTTCTTATTATAATCCAACTCGTTGTTTACAAAACAGTTTGGGTTTGAACTATTTTAAATCTACTCTAATAGTTTTAGCTTTAGCCAAGTAGTTCATGATCAGAGTAAGTTACTCATGTTGTTTTAGATTAGACATTTTGGAAATTTTGGAAACTATCTCTTTTTAGCTTTTGGAAATCTGGCTCTACTTTGTCTTAATATGAATTGTTATGCGTCTCTCCTCAGTCCTAATATGAATTGTATGTAATAAATCTTGGCAGGATAAATTGATGTTCTTCCTACTTGAGAAATGGCAATTGGATTAGATTGTGGAGGAGGAAAGGTGTTTCATGACGTACTTTATAATGTAGGGCATTTACAGAATGACAATAGTAATGGTCAGTTAAATGAGTTTAACTAATTCTCCTTATGCTCGTGTCGGTGATGGTAATTAGGGTTCAGAAGATCATGATGTATTTACATTATGTATATAATGTATCGAGAACCATGTAGGACTCTCTTTATGTAGCCTTTTTCTTTCTGTTAAAGAAAATCGAAAGGAAAATGTATCACTGGGCTTCTAGTATGAGATAACGCTCAGATAAATGTAAGCTCTTAATGTATAGAAGGGACAAGATATGTGTCTGGTTCGACGTTTGATGCAATCCTTGTAATAACAGAGTTTGAAAAGAATACTGCTGGATGTTCAACTGTAGCTTTTGTTTATTCTTTTGTTTGAGAGTTTTTTAAATATCATTCTTTATTCAAGGAGACCGGTGTTTTGTTACGTAGGAGTTAGAAAGTGAACCTTGAGAAATGCAACATGTTAGTCGTGCTCGAATCCTTTCAAGCAGCTTGATTGGCATTTCGTTTTGGTGCTTTTATCTCACTGTTTGACTTGGCGTCTAGTTTTGTGACTGAAGCACAATTTTTTTAAAACTAATGGCCCATAATCGTAGTGATATTCGTTGTGGTTTATCAATTAGAGTGTTTGGTTAGATTGAAAACAAAGGATTTTAACAGCAAAATGTGGAAGAAATTACCCATTTAAAAGCTAAGATAATATTGTAACAGTGACAGGTAGCCTTTTTACTTTGCCTCTCTACAAAACGTATAGAAGACCATAAAAAAAATGTTATGAATTTTTTTTTAGATTCATGAAAATAGTGATCTTTTTACAATTTTTTTGTGGTTTTCAATTATAAAATATGCAGATTATGAAAAACAGATGCTGAAAATTTCTCAATCTGTTGTGTTTTCTGGTTTTGAAATTTGGTCAATAGTATATTTTGTAGGGAGCCTAGCTGAGTCCTCTTATTTTTGCGGCCTCTTAAATTAGATCTGTACTAGAGACATTGAGATGGCTGCCAGTTAGTTACAGCTATAGAAACTGTCAGAATAGTAGCATGTCTGACCGTGTTTGGCTGCGTATATTTGTCAAATTTAGCGGAATAGGGGTATGTCCCCCTTGGTAAGATATGCGTTTTAGTGTGCTGTTTAGACGTGTTATATTCTGGATGATGGGATGGATGGGTTTGAGTTGTGAATTGACGGCGACAGAAACAACTAGATGAACAGACGAGATTTTTGCTCTGGTCATCCATTGATTTTAGAGGAATGTAAACCGTTGATAGTAGAAATCAGGTTGGTTCATTCCAAATAGAAAACATAATAAAAATTCTTATAAATAACAATTTACTGAGATAAGTAATTTACTTGTGATATTGCTATCAGAATTCAACTATATAGTTTTTTTGAGTCAAACTCATTGATCCATGTTTGACTCAAAAAACTACAGAGTTGAATCCTGATAGTAATATCACAATTTGACTTGCTGTAGAAAATATCTCCTACTTATCAAGTAATTTACTGTTAAAAATATAATTGTTCTGTTCTTGCGAAAAAAAAAATTATAGTCCACCCTATGAGATGTAATGTATATAAGTCTAAATTAATTAATTAATTAACAAAATTAAAAAGCCAAATGAGAGAACCGCATGAAACAGACTCAACCAATTTCTTTATTCAAACTATTCAGAGAGCATAATGGTTAAAACAAACGCTATTCATCTTAACGAGTCAGAGTCCAGCAAGCTGAAACTTTAAATCTAAAACAAGAGTTACCTAAAATGGTAGAAAAAGACAGGTGTTCAAACACCCACACATCACAAAGATTATACAACTACTTTATTTGAATCACGAGGCGACTGAAATGGATTATATTTCAAGGGACTCGAAGCATCTGGGAAGACAGGGGTGCTGTATCTGCTTTGGCTGAACACAATATCGGTCTTTGCTGTTGCAGTGCATTAGCAGGACGGAGACTACAGCTTGCAGTTGGTGCCAATGGCACTACTGGCAAGTTATCACAGTTGCACACCTCAATCATGAAACCATCTGGGTCATGAAAGAAGAGCTGGTCTACACAAATACCCATTTCCTCTACAGTGCGCGTTACATGTTTGATGTTCATCTCTTCAAGTTTTTTCTCAACTTCCTTCATGTCAGCACACTGAAAAACACCAAATGAAATATCATCAGAAACCCCAGATTTTAATTTTAACTTTTTTGGAATAATCTTCAAATGATGATTACCAAGTACCTGAAAAGAAATGTGGTTATCCATGGGATTTATCTCAGTTTTTGCGGGCATTTTTTCAGGCTCCGGGCTCTGCAACAAATGAAGTCCAATTCCATAGCTAAAAAGCCTGCAGAATGTCACACAGAAACATAGTCAGTCATTGCCAGAAACACAATAGAAATAAATGAAGGAATAATCATTGATCACCCTGATATAATCATTGATCACCCTGATAATGGGTCAGGAAAGTAATCGTAACATCTCTTTCTATTCTGAGTAGATTTTCTAGAAGCTTTTGATTTCTAATCAACCAGAATCCGGAAGTTTGAAGCTATCAAAGAAAGAAATGTTAGTCTAGGCAGTGAGCAGGAAGAATCAATGAGACTCACAGGGATGAAGGGCTAAGAACCTTAACTGTTAACTACAGATAAACATAATTATTCTGTTAAAACTAATGGGTTTTTGCATTTCTTAAAGCTGGGTTGGTTCCCACCGAATTGTATCCAAAAGCCCTTCTAATTAGATACAGAGAGGTGGGATTCATAAGGTTTTACAATATCACTTGTCAAGGGCGTACTGAGCAAGAAATTCCCTTTAATTAATTACACAGGGATGAGATTATTAAGCTTTACCAATACTATAATCACCTGTCAAAAGTAAACTATACTGTTTCCATTGTTAGCGATCACCAAATTGCATTCACCTGCCTAACACAGTTTGATTTGTTTCACAGCTAAATGATATCTAGGCAAAGCCTTGGATATTCCTTAACTGAAGATCTCCTTAGATCGCCTGAGGATTAATTAAGTATTTATCTTAAACAACTAGGAATGGGTTTACACAAAAGGGGCTTGGTCTCCTATTTTGATTTTGAGGACAGTTCCATCCCTGTACAAAAAAAGTACATGTATTTTACAAATTTTTAACTAGAGTTGGTGAGGAGTGAAAGATTTCTCTTCAAATTTTACTATTTTCTTAATATGAACTTCAGTTCTTTAATTTCTACTTGAAATTTTCTTGAAAGCAATTCTAAGGGGGAAAAAATTTTAAAAAAGAACCCTTCCTATGAGACCACTGCCTAAGAGTAATCCTGACTCCTTGGGTTTTGGAGATCTCCAAATGGGCTGGGTTGAAAGTAATCCTTAAGTTACCCAGGGCATATTGTAGTTTTACACTGCTTAGTTCATCACAATCTCCTAATTATTCTCTTGTGGGGCATCTGCCAAGATAAGCTATGGATACTCTAAAAGTGGAAATACCAGATCTCCGATGAATTGGCCAGCTCTTAATTTAATAATTTAAAATCAATTCTTCCTCGCATTAGGTGCCATCCTAGTACATCAGCATGTCAAAGATCATTTGTCATTTCATAATTGCAAACCCCCAAAACGAAAAGTGACTAATAAAAATATTCTGGGTTTTATTGGAAGGTATTGCAATCGGTCTCGATCAGATCTCAATCACTTCTAACAAACAATAAGTTGGGTTTCATAGTCACTGGAAGGTAAATCCAACAACTGACCTTAAATCCATGGTGGAATAGTAACTAAAAGGTACTGGCCTTCTCTATTTTGACAAAATGAATATTCATAATTTTTGGTTCTCCATGAAAAGATTTCAGCTAGTTCAATAACCCTAGATATCCCAGAAAAGGAAAATCAAATCAGAATCAGAAAACCTGAGAATAAATATCCTGCAAATTCCGATCCCAAACTACAAAACAAAAAGATTTCAGCAACATAAAAAAACCCTCCATTCCCCCCAAAAAAACAAAATCAAACCCTAAAAAATCAACTGTACTGTAAATTATGTTCCCAAATTAGAAAACAATCAAAGAGAGAAGGGAAGAGAAGAGAAGTTCCCCTCGAGAGAAGAAAGCTGCGGACGAATTTAGGCCGAGTGGAATTCTATCTTAATTTACTTACCATGCTCCATCGAAGTTGAAAGATCCAGGCCTCTTAATGGGAACAAAACCCAATACACATTCGTAGAAGTCGAGAGAATCCTGAACAGATCTGCAAACAAGTGATATATGGTTTAAAGATACAAGAGGCAATGCCTCACCCTTACCTGTAAAATTCTTCATTGTTCCGACCAAGCCAGGGGAAAATTCAATTCAAATTCTCTTAGTCCTCTGCCCAACAAGAACTTTGAAGCCCCATTTCGGAGAAACCTCAGGGGGCCTTTTATGGAGAAATTCCACCATTAGATATTTGGGTTACAGCTCATGGCATATGTAAACATTGCATTTGCGTCACAAAAAGACAGATAACCGTATATATCAAATGATTTATATGAGCCGTCGCAATTTGCAAGTTCATCCCGTGTTGTTTCATCTTTTTTTTCCGTCCAATTACAATCTGCCCAAAATACTTTTTCTCTGTGGAATACCTGTTTAGTGCTTCTCTAGGGAGGGCGCCATCCACTTGGCGACAAGAACTGCGACCATCCACGTAAGTGCCACGTTGGCAGTCACATCTGCAGAGAATATGTAGAGGTTGTGACCCCACTTGTCAGTGCGATCCGACGGATCAAAAAGCACGCGTGATTAAACAAATGAAAGATTACTGCTCATCAAATGCACTTGCTGCGCTGGCAGATTACTGTCCGTTACTTCATGAAGTAATAAAGAAATACTTCGAACATTTGTTTTCGTGTTTTTTAAATACTCTGTTTATGACGTGGGCTCCACGCCCACGTGGCGGTGTCACTATGAAAGTAAGTACTTCGGAAAGCATTCCAAAAAATTTGTTTGTTTTCCAATAGAAAATTGGAAATAGACTATGTAGGTGGGCTTCTCCTTATATTGACCGTTTTAAATAGATATTAGGCATATTTTTAGTTTTGATTGTGTATATATTTTTAATATTAATATTTAAAATCATATTTCCTGATCTTATATCTTATATTTTATATTCAAATGGATTTATGTAAACATTCAAATGAAATATGAGTCAATAAGTTTGACAAAAATTATGCAGTTGAATTCTGATTGCAATATCAGACTTTGACTTGCCCTAGAAAATATCTCCTATTTATCAAAATCTAATTAGTTTGATTCTAAATGATTTAACACGTTGAAGTCCCCATTATTTAAAGCATTAAAAAAACATAAAAAGGACAGAATATTTCATTATTTAAAAATTAGCATTTGTTTGCTGCTTATTTTTGTCTCACTCATTGTGCTGGAAGCCACCACAGTATTTTTGTCTGGAATACAAGCCTAGTTATTTATTATTTATAATAATAAATATTGGAAACAGTGGTAAGTTGTAGCCCATCGTTTTAGAATTCCAAGTATTATTATTTTGAAGGCATGTGTCAAAACAAATTGCTTCTACACCAACTTTTAATTTTTTTGTTTAGTCTTTGTAATGTACGGTAGACACAAAAATTGTTTTCTTAATGCAAATAATGGCTTATTGGTAACATGGTGTTCTCAAATCACTTTGAAATGCTTTTATTTTTCGAAGATGAGATTCGTTCGGCAGGGATAAGTGATCGAAAGATGTTTTCTGTATTAATCATGACACTGATATATAGATATTTTATTAATTAATATGAAGATGCATTTTATAATGACACGAGTGTAATAGTGTAAGTGGGTCTTTGTAATAAATATTATAATATATAAAATTCTGACCATAGAAATTTTTTTACTCTGTTAGCATTTGTTTTCTATTTTTTCTTAAATTTGTAGTTTTATAAAAAAATATTAATAATATTAATATAAATTTAAGATGATTACAATAAAAATATTTTTGAAGTTATCAACTTCATAAATAATTTTTAAATAAGTTGGGGAGGGAGTACTAGTCTAAATAAGGTAGATTGTCACCTCGAGACTTATCTTTACAATAAAAAATTAATAATTATTTCTTATAGATGTTTTTTTGTCTTTCCTACCAATCAAATCAAACTTGATGACAAAGAGGAAATACTTTTGTAGCCAAAACAAGAAATTATATAAAAGCAGAACAAGAAGAAATTGAATGAAAGCATACAAATCTTATTCTCAATGTCATTAGTTGTTCTTACTTTTGTAAAATTAATTCTAATCTTATTGAAGTTGCTTCAAAACTTTTTTTTATTTTTTTTTATTGAAATAAGAAATAGAACAAATACAAATTACTAAACAAAAGCACAACAACATCAAAGAAGGGTTATTGTTGCTTCTCTAAATAGTTCATCTAACAAGAGATGAACAACAATAAAAAAGGCTTTTACCAGTACCCGAAATGGAGGAAATACAATAGATTACAATTGGCACACTACCAATAATAGAAGTCTGAAATGCACATATTGTACTCGCGATACAAATGATACACAACAATTAAACTAAAATACAATATTGTGCAATAAACCTGGTTGTCTTTACGTATTTTTCAGGATATCATTAATTGTTCTAACCTTGTTTGTGGGGGAAATAAATTCTTCTTGTATGTATCCTTCAAAGACCTCAATAGTTATGAAGATCACCTCTCTAAAGAGTCTGAATTGTTGCATTGTGTTGTGTTCCTAGACAAAAGACCATAACCTTGAGCTAAGAAAGAAGATCTTCAACCTACACCTTGATAGCATCATTGTTAGAATCTTGATCTTTAAGAGAAGCAATTATCAAAGTCATTTGGGTTAGAAGATTGGAGAAAATAGAACGAACTTCAATCTCGCAAGGAAAAAAGGAGTGTGACAGGGGAACAAGACATCTAAACTTCCAAATGCATTTGATAATGGTGATATGACAATAGTTAGGTATCTTGTTGTCAGTTGAATAATATCCTAGAAGAATATCTTTTCTTGACCATGGGAAATGGAAAAGGGTGGGTACAGAAGCAAAGAGTTTAGCCAATAAAAGCAATCTTTGAAAGTTTCAATCTTGCCACAAAAGGGACATCAAGGGATGGGCCTAAGGAATTTAAGGTGGCTATTGCATTTGGTTCTGTGATTAGTTTTAAATTAGATTTATGATTCTTATATATATACTTTCAATGAAGGATATTGTAATTATATGCAGACAGAGAGGGATTTTGATCTTTGATGAAATAATTTTTTGTTAGTTGTGCGCAATCAAATATATTGATTGGAAACACCTGATTGAGGCTATAGTATCTTATAACATAGTATCATGCTCTGAAAAAAGTAGAGTCTTATTTGTGTTCAATGAACCATGGTATTAATTTGTAGAAACTATACAAGATAATATGTTCTAACTCTGTATGTATGAGAAATTGTATTGAAAAGGGAATTGTAAGTCCAGTGAGGCATTGTAATTCTAGGAAATTGTTGATAAGTACAGTGAGGCATTTATGCCAGTGAGACAATTGTTTAGCCAGTGAGGCATCTTTGTTAGTGAGACATCATGACCAGTGAGACATTTGTAAAAAGTATTTTCAATTAAGACAGTGAGCCAATTTTGAGTTTTCTTATTCCCCAGGAGGGTTTCCACTTAGGACATATCTTGTGTTATGGTTTTTTTATTATTATTGATGTATTTTTCTATCATGCTAATGTGATCATCATGTACTATTTAGTCTTTAAGTTGATTTGATTTGCATGGATGCTTGTTCACTGTCTTTTAAGTTCATATTTATCATAGTTTTCCATGTTGAGTTGATCACAAGATTCTTTAAGTCCTCACAATTGTTTTGTTAAAATAATTATCTAAGATCTTAAAAAATTGACATACCACTGATTCAACCCCCCACCCCCCTCTTAGTGGTATTTTACTCCAACAATTAGTATCAGAGCCAACCCTTGCACATAAGTCGAGGGATTTCCCAGTATTGGAATACCTATAATGGATAAGTGCAAAAGAAACATAAGTCAAAAGAGTAACACTAGTGTCAAGTCTACTGAAGTTATGTCTCAAGAAAAGTCCTTCTCAAATAATTTAGAGTGTAATGAATTTATTGCAAAGATCTGAATGAATTAGATATAAAACATGTTGTGTTAGTAACTCTAAAGGCCTTATTGATCTTGAAGGAGAGTTAGTTTCTACTTTAGATATGATCAAAAATATTAGAATGGAAAATAAGGTATTAGTTCAAAGGCTTGAAGGATAAGACAAGCTAATCATAAATTTTAAATCAGAACTTGATGAGTCAAAATAAGTTATTGTGAATCTGAAAATACAGTTGGAAGAGTACAAAAAGGTGGAAGAAGATAAAAAATTGAAGTTGCAAATTTAAGATGAATCCCATCACAAGTTAGAGACTAAAATAGTGTCCTAGAAGCAACAATTAGAAGAGAAATTAATGAAAATGACTAGTTCATCAAATGAGGCAATATATGTGCAATAAGAAATGAGTACTACTTCTTCTTCTAAGGTTGAAAACAAGAAAGAATAAGAAGTAAAGGTTGCTGAAATTGAAAAAGGAAGGAAAAAAATATTCTTGAAATCTTCACCTATTAAACAAGTTAGGTACAATCATACTAAACCTCATGATCCTTGTTATTCTTATCATGTTTCTGAAAATAGAGAAAGAAATTGTGAAACTCATTCAAAAAGGTTGCTAAATCAAAACAATAATGAAATATGTCATAAATTTGATCATGTGCAAAGAGTTAGTAGAGTATTTGAAGGGTGTAGACCTTATTGGGCCAAAAGAAGAAACAATTGTAGGTTGTCAATAAAAATGTGCATTACATATATACTCAAGACTACAATGTTATGTGCTATAAATGAAATAAGTTTGGACATACATCATATTCTTGTAGAATGAATTCTATGAGTCTAACCAGATATGAAAAAATCAAACCTATAAAAGTTTGGCGAAAGAAGCAAATTCAAGAGCAAAAGAAGAACGAAACTGTGCATATTGCTCAAAACATATTACCAATTACATAAGATACAACATGAAGATAGGGGAAGTTGTTATATGTTTTCCATTTAACTCCGAGGAGTATTTAGAAGGTCTCTTTTTGTATGTAGAGATATTCATTTAGTTTTTGTGTGATATAGAATCATTAAGAGAAAAGCTACATCAAGTTATTTTTGTTGTTCCAAGGTGTTGATCTTACCTGGTTCACATGGTTTGAGACATTTTTCTTTGACATATTTGGTATATAGTTTTCTTTCTAAATCTACTTTGTTACAAAGACAGGTATACAATCCTTCATAAGATAATCGGTGAATATGATACTATTGGGATTTAAGTTTAAAATTATCACAATCAATTTTGGTAAATCATGATCACAATTAGTTTTATGATCTAAATTAATTTTCGCAAAATTAATTTGGTTACATCATTTGTGGCTTTTCCATGTTAATTTTATTCAAGTGAATGAATTTTCAGTTGATGTCATTTTGGTGTTTCATATTTCATATCAATATGGGCATCATGCTATGACTACATTTTTCACATTGTCATTTGGTTTCATTGGTGTTATTCATTTAATGATATATGTTCATGATCATTGAGTCTGCATTGATGATACAATGAATTATATTCACGTTATTTAATAGTACATGTTTGATTATGGTAGTCGCACAATGGTTATATTGTGGTATATACTTGATGAACTGATCAATGGAACATGCTTGACTCTTTCTCATAATTTATATCATCTCATTTGATCAGGGGCTAAGTTGATATAATTGGTATACAAAGGAATATACATGATTAGTTGGTTTAGGAAATATTGTATGAGTGGTAGTGACATATACAGTTAAGGGTGATTTTTATATACTTAACTGAAGTGGTCTTCAATATTATTTGAAGTCACCAAGTGACTAAGGCATTGTGAATAGGGTTACTCTTCAGTGTTGAGGTTTTGAAAAAACTTCAATTTTGATGGTATTTGATTGACATTTGTTAAACGGTGTTAATGATTAAT
The DNA here is from genome assembly GCA_027943335.1 of Chamaecyparis obtusa. Classification (NCBI taxonomy): domain Eukaryota; kingdom Viridiplantae; phylum Streptophyta; class Pinopsida; order Cupressales; family Cupressaceae; genus Chamaecyparis; species Chamaecyparis obtusa. The sequence continues at coordinate 174,547 of BSBK01007285.1, forward strand.
ACTCAAAATTCATCAAGTTTGGAGAAAAATGATACATGGTTTCTGCATGTTGGTTTGGATTCCTGCATCTTTTGGTTCATTGATGCTTAGTGATCTTAGATTAAAGATTTGTTTTTCAATATGATCAGTAATATGGTTGATAGTAATAGTAAATTTTTTAGTGTCTTATGACAAAATATTTGAGCATTCTAGTGAAGGGGTTTTATTGGTGCAGATTTATAGAAAATTTTCCTTGTTTAAGATAAATTCAGCAATCATTTTCTTAGCAAGGTTGGCTGATATGAGTGACATTGATTTGAGTTGGGTGATTGGTCGAAAACATAGTAACTTATAATGGTATTGACATACAAGGTTTTCATAATATTTTGGTTCTTACAATATTATAAGAAATTCTTAATAGTTTTGCCTTACCATTTTCATGGACTCGAAACCTAAATTTATCTTGGAAACTTTAATTATGAGATGATAGAATTGTGGTAATATGTAGTATATGGTTATTCATACTAATATTCACTTTGCAAGATATCTATTTTCAGATTTCTTATTGACCATGATAGTTCATGGATTGTTTCTATTTTTTGGTATCTTTTTGGATCAGTATGCTCATGATCTCATTCTCCATAATACATAATGATTAGTTTTGGGTTACATGTTTACCAAGATCAAAATGAGGGTTCTTATGTGTGATACTGACTTCATTTGAATGTTTTCTTTAAATTTGTTGTGACATAACTTTTTCTTGACATTTGAAGGAAAAGAAATTTTTATATAGGATGATTGATCAAATAGGACATTTCTTTGCTGCTTTGAGTTCAGATTACAATTTTCATGCTTCATATCAACACGGTTTTCATCAGCTGGATATGGTTTTTTTTGTTTATATCTAGATTTTGATGGTTGGATTTAGTCTTATGTTCATTCCATGATGATTATCATAGTTGATTATTTAAGTATTGATGCTTACTGATGATTCTAGTCTCATGGTGCTTCAAGGTTGCTACTTACTTATGCAGATTCTTTCATGGGATATAGGTATATATTTTTTGTTACGCTTTGGTTTCTGTCCTTTGTCCTTATTGTCAAACAGGGAGAGAAAATCAGTATTTTTCCACCAAGGAAAAAGGAGGATTTTGTTGCTCTCCACTCCTTTTTGTCCTTGATGTCAAAAGCACTAATAAGATCATTTTTATGATTAGATTATGATGATGATTGTAGTGGTAGTTTTGTTTTAGTATTTACATAATATTCAGTATTCATATTGCATAATTATCATTCATCATCCTATACACTTGCATCTTGATACTAGTTTTCATTCAGTATTGCATAATGATCAGTCATCATCCTCTATAATTGCATGTTGATGCTCATTTGCATTCAGTTTGGGATCATCCTTCATGACCTTCATGATTCACGTTTGATTTTGGTTGGGATCAACATTTAGTATCATTTTATTATTCAGTGTTGATAAGCTCCTCATGAGAATAGTGATTACATATTATTTATATTGTACTTGATATACATAATCTTTGTAGTCCTAGTTGAGTTTGATTAATTTGGTTCACTTTGTCATCTTCATGATCCTAGTTGAAGATTAATTAGTTTAGTTCACTTTTTTACAACTAGCAATTGTCATTGCACCCAAAGATTAACATGTTAATGTCTGATACAATGATGCAGGCGCATTCTAGGGTACTTGGAAAATCTACATGGTGGCATGTTGCTTTGGGTCTATGTTACTCATTTGTAGCTTTAACCGGCGGACTCAGAACTTATTGAAGAGAGCTCAGTCGTTGAAGGAACTCGGTGAAACCTTTGGTGCTTGGTGGAACTTGTACTCAGCAATGCCTATGGTGCTCAGTCAACGTTCTTGCTCAGCAATTCCTATGTTGCTCAGTGATGCTTGGCATGCTCGATTGTTTCACTGGTGCTCAGTTGTTTCTCTGGTGCTCGGTAGTTCTAGTTTACCGACTGGAGTTCTTGGAGATTTGGTTGGCTGACTTGGTGCATTTATTGTTGGTAGCTTTTGTTGTATTCTCCTATGTAGATCTAGAGGTAGACATGGAGAATTAAATGTTTGTAAGGCTATTTGAGAGCTGAATGTTGTTGCATTTAATATTTGTTTGTAATAGAAGCTAACTTGGCTTAGGAGTTAATTATTTCTTCCAGCCAACTTGTGGTTGAGGAAATGTATTTAAGGAGTGTTTGGGTAGTTATTTAGGCAGCAGATTTGGGTAGATAGAAGGATAGCATTTGGATCTTGAGAGATCTTGAAGATCAGATTGTTTATCTGATAAGTTGTAATAGCAGAGCTAGTGGTTTGCATTCTTGGGGACAAGGAGATTTCTTGGTGGCTTGCAAGATCAAGTTTAGATCTGCCTTAGTGTTTCCATTAGTTGCTGATTGTTTTAGAGCTAGACTAGCTGGAGGATTGCAGAAATAATTTTGATTGTATTTGGCCCTAACCCGGAAGGCCTTACAGTCGGGCATGTTAATGAAAATTTAGTTGAAAACATTGTTTGTTGTGTTATTATTCATTGTTGGTGTTTGGATGCATGTTTGGACTATCCTTAATTGGATCCTCCTTACCTGTCTTGCATCAGGTGGTATCAGAGCTTGAAGATCTTGAGTGTGTAAACCAATCTCTGACTTGAGGTTGTTTGCACCAGGAACTTGTTGGTGACTTATTGCTTTGGGTTTTTGAAAATCTTGAAGGATGTCTCTGAGAAGATTGGACCCTAGAGCGATTGCAGATCTTTGTGATGCTATGGAATCAAAGATTAAAGAGAAGGTTAAAGTTAATTTTAGATATGAGATGGAATTGATGAAGAATGATATGATCGTTGAGGTCATGAGAGCTATTGTTGGTATGTCGAGGAATCTTGGTACTAAAGATGGTAATGAGGAAGCTGTTGGATCTAGTGGGGATGACTAGAGAGATAGAACTGGTCAGTTACATAGATCTGGAGCTTAGGTAAGTACTAGTTACCGAATGGAAGTTTCTACTTTCTCTAGTACTTTGAGACCTGAGGATTTGATTGATTGGATTGGTGAATTAGAAGACTTCTTTGAGCTTGAAGAAATTAAAGATCCTCTTAGAGTAAGATTGGCACAGACTAAGTTGAAAGGACATGCTACTCTTTGGTGGAAAGAATTACAAAGAGATAGAGAAGATGAAGGTGAAATGAAGATCAATCCGTGGAGGCTAATGGTGACTAAATTGAAGGCTAAGTTCATGCATGCCGACTATGAGCTTGACTTGTTTAAGAAGTTGCAGAATCTAAAGAAAAAATATTTAACTATGGAGGATTGTACCGATGAGTTCTATAAGTTGACTATTCAGTCTGGACACAAAGAACTTGGTAAAGAAAAGGTAGGTTGGTATGTGAATGGTTTGAGATTCAATATTCAGGATGAGCTTGGTATGTTGAAGATTGATTCAGTTGAAGATACTTATCAATATGCTCTGAAGGTAGAAGATAAGTTGAAAAGGAGACAACATGGTAATCCCCAAGGAAAGGAGAAGCTTGATCACTCGATGAAGGATAAACTGACTGTTGAAGATGAACCAAAACCTGTGGAATTGAAAAAGAAGTCAGGTAGGGTTATCTTTAAGGGTACATGTTATAACTGTGGTGAAGAAGGACACCAATCTTTTGAGTGTACACAAAATAAATTTGGTGACCAAAGGACTACTCTGGTAAATGAGAACATTCAAAATGAACCTGAATCTGAGAACTTTCTAGTTCAGAGAACATTTCTCGGTGCAAAGGAGGAACCTTGTCAGAGGAGTAATTTGTTCAGAACTCGGTGCAAGTCAGGAGGTAAACTTTGTGATGTAATTGTTGATAGTGGTAGTACTAATAACCTTGCTGCTGAGGACATGGTTCAGAAACTTGGTTTTAAGAGAATGAGACATCATTATCCTTATAGGATTGGCTAGTTGCAAGATGTTCATGCTCTAGAAGTGAGGGAGTAGTGTCTTGTTAATTTTTAGATTGGCCAGTATAAGGATAAAGTGTTGTGTGATATTGTGGAGATGAATAGTTGTCATATATTGCTTGGTAGACCTTGGCAATATGATTGTAGAGCTATGTATGATTGTGTCAAGAATGTGTTTAATGTTACTGAGAATAACAGGAAGCTTTCCCTGATGCCTTTGTTGGATACAACACTCGGTAGGAGAAACTTGAGCTTTGGTAATCGAGATGAGTTGAAAAATTCTGAAAGGATGGATCAGTATGGAGAACAAGCCTATGTGTTATCAATGAAAGATTTGAAAAGACAGAGGAAACATAATTGGAAGAATGTGGAAGGTGAAGAGTCGAAGGTCTTGTATGTGAAGAACCAGTTTGGGGTTTATGTGTTGAATCCTGAAAGATGTTCTTCTAGCCTATGAGAATATCTTTCTGAACTTGGGGTGTCTAATGCAGAGGCATTCTAGGGTACTCGGAAAACCTGCATGGTGGTGTGTTGCTTTGGTTTTGTGTTACTCGATTGCAACATTAACCGATGGACTCAATTATTGAAGAGAGCTTGGTCCTTGAAGGAACTCGGTGAAACCTCTGGCGCTCAGTGGAACTTGTACTCAGCGATGCCCTTGGTGCTTGGTCGATGTGTTTTCTCGGTGATGCCTGTGTTGCTCGATGATGCTTGGCGTGCTCACTTGTTTCACTGGTGCTCGGTTGTTTCTCTGGTGCTCGGTAGTTTTGGTTTACCGACTGGAGTTCTTGGAGATTTGGTTGGCCGACTTGGTGCATTTATTGTTGGTAGCTTTTGTTGTATTCTCCTATGTAGATCTAGAGGCCGACATGGAGAATTAAATGTTTTTAAGGCTATTTGAGAGCCGATTGTTATTGCATTTAATATTTGTTTGTAATAGAAGCTGACTTGGCTTAGGAGTTAATTATTTCTTCCAGCCGACTTGTGGTTGAGGAAATGTATTTAAGGAGTGTTTGGGTAGTTTTTTAGGTAGCAAATTTGGGCAAATAGAAGGATAGCATTTGGATCCTACGAGATCTTGAAGATCAGATTGTTTATCTGATAAGTTGTAATAGTAGAGCTAGTGGTTTGCATGCTTGAGGACAAGGAGATTTCTTAGTGGCTTGCGAGCTCAAGTTTAGATCTACCTTAGTGTTTCCATCAGTTGTTGATTGTTTCAGAGCTAGACTAGCTAGAGGATTGCATAAATACTTTTGATTGCATTTGGCCCTAACCCAGAAGGCCTTACAGTCGGGCATGTTAATGAAAATTCAATTGAAAACATTGTTTGTTGTGTTATTCTGCATTTTTGGTGTTTGGCTGCATGTTTGGACTGTCCTTAATTGGATCCTTATTACCTATCCTATGTCATACAACTACTAGACTTATAGAAGACATGGGAGGATATTAAACCATGTCACAAATCACAAAGGGGGATGTTGGAAGCTATTTAACCAATCCCCCCCTTAGTGTCACTCGATGCGATTCAAACTTGTGACCAAGCTCTGATACCACTTGTTATAACTAGTGGTTGTTGTTGCACCAAAAGATCAACCTGTTAATGCCTGATACAACCACTAGACTTATAGAAGACACAGGAGGTTGTTACAACATGTCATGAAACCCAAAGGGGGACATTGGTGGTTAGTCCAAGACACTCACTTGATCAGATATATACAAGTCAGTTAAAGGATCATTCTTATGTTCAAATTCTTATATTAGTTGCAATGTATAAAGCTTGAAAGTATTGGTAAGGTGGTATCAACTATTCAATTTTAAAAAGTCACTAATATTGTGACCATGGAATATAAAAAAAAATTACTAGGAAAGGCCTTTTAATCATCCCCCTAGTACTTTTCATGTGTTGAGTGCATTCAATAACTTTAATTCTATTCCTATCAACATTTTATGTGGAAGAGATAAGTATAATATTAATGCCATTTCGGCATTCTTATCACAAAGCATATGTTAAATTTGGGTTTCATTTGGAAACCCTATCTCTCTCAAGCTAGGGCTTTGCCCATTAGGGAGCGACATTTTGTAACACAATTTCTCAGAGTTTGGTCGTCAAGGTAGTTCTTGCAAGATGTTTTATAGAGAATTGATTTGTTTAGTAGTTATTAATATTTGTTGGAAAAGTTGAAAATTGTAGTTGGGAATATGAAACGATATGAAGATTTAAATTTACAGTTTGTGTAGATACAATCTGGGATTTTGTACCAGGTGTTCTTACTCCATTAACTTACTTTTTTTATTTTGTTTTAAGCCTTTTTTTAAAGTTTACTTTGTTAATGGTTTTCCATGTAGTGTCATAATTTCATGGTTAATTTTTTGAAACCCTTGTCATGTCCATTACTAGTTAACACGAGCTTAAGGTCTATTAATTCTTTGAATACATGTGTTTAATCTATGGAATTTTTTCTTTCTTATTCTCAAGTTTGTCCAGTTGTTAATGTAATAGTGTTTTATTATGTGGGCATTGTTGTTATATCTCAATGCTTTCTTCAAAATAAAAGAAACATACCCTAACCAAACATTATCATCATTCACTCTTTGATCACATAAGATTTTGAAGAAGTCTATCTTGAAAATATGTTAATGCTTACTAACAATAGTCACTTTGATATTGCAAAGATTAAGATTTGAGAACTTATGGAAATCATTTTTGGTAATTACATATATCTATAGTTTGAGATTCAACTATAGGTTTGAGAAATTAGTTTTTGGAAATAATTTCTTTCTCTTAAAAGATAAAATGATATGATCATATAGAGAAGAGACATACATAATATAGTTTCAATATTGAATAAAGTCAAATGATGGGCAATAAACTATATTGATTATGGATTCTCAGAACAAGAGCCTATACATTATATTTATGATAAGTATTAAGGTATTACATATAAATTAGAAACATGTATTGCAAGACATATAACATTCCTTATTGGATACATGATACTGAAATGGTTGCATTCGGTTATACAATCAATTTTAAATCAGTTTTATTATTCGTATATATACTTGTAGTGAAGCATATTGTAATATGTAGACAAAGAGGGATTTTGATCTTTGATGATATACATTTATGTTAGTTGTGCATAATCAAATATATTGATTAGAAATACCTAATTGATGTTATAGTATCTTATAACATAGTATCATGTTCTAAAAAACATAGTCTTATTTTTGTTCAATGTTGCATGGTATCAGGTTGTAGAAACTATACAAGATCATATTTTCTGACTCTATATGTATGATAAATTATATTGAAAAATGCATTAGAAGTCCAGTAAGGCATTTTAAGTCCAAGAAATTGTTGATAAGGTTAGTGAGGCATTTATGAACCAGTAAGACAATTTGTTTAGCTAGTGAGGTATCTTATTTAGTGAGACACCACAGCTAGTGAGGTGTTTGTACAAGTATTTTCAATTAAGCTAGTGAGGCAATTTCAAGTTGTTTTATTCCTCAAGAGGGTTTCCACACAAGACATATATTTTGTTATGTTTTTTTATTATTCTTGACATGTTTGTCTCTCATGCTAATGTTCTCATCATGTGCTATGTAGTCTCTAAGTTTATTTGATTTTCCTGGATACTAGTTTACTATCGTTTAAGTTCACATTTATCATAGTTATCCATGCTAAGTTGATCACAAGATTCTTTAATTCCTCACATTTTTTATTAAAAGGATTATCTAAGATCTTGCAAAATTGACATACCAATGATTCACCCCCCAGTCTTATTGTACTCCAACATTCCTTTGATCGTGATCCCTCCTTTCCTAGAAATCTTGATGAGACTAACATGCACCTTAATGATATTAATTCTATCACAAAGAATAAATCTTCTCATTCTTATCATGATAAATAAGAAGCCTTAAGATTTCCTCATGTCCAAGTCCAAAAAATTTCCCATGAATTTTAAAAGTTTGAACAATGGTTAAGTTAAGAAAACTCTAATCTTGAGGCCCTTTTGTTGTAGAAGGCTTAAGGAAACTTATTCATAATGATGAACATGGTGTTAACATCTTGCAAAACATTTCTCATCTCTTTCATACCAATGCCAAGCCTATTAGGGATTGTGCCCAAGATTTAGGCCTCGCTCCACCTACTACAAATGTTGACACCTCCTTTCCTATCTCTACTTCCATTTCTAGTGTGTCCACTTATGGTCCACCTATCATAACAACTTCAATTCAAAATTCCAATCCTACACATGTGAGTCTTCCTAATCCTATTCTTCATTCTATTATTTCAATTGTTCCATGTGTTTCATTACCTTCATCCATGCCCACTTACCATAGTGTCTCTTTTTCATATTCAACCATTCCTTCAATTTCCAAAAATGTTTCTCATGTTTCTCCTCCTACCATCCTTTCTACCAATTCTACCATTAATATTTTTGATCAAACTGTGTCTTCTTTGCAACAACAAATTCCCTACATGACTCAATCCAAGCTCAATATTCCTACTTGTGACATTGATAGTCCTTTTTCCTTGGATATTATTCTAGTGATGTTATCCCACAACATATGGATATTCCTCACCTTGAGACTTATAACAGTAAGGGTAATCCTTTGACTCATGTCAATACTTTTCAAACCTTGTGTAGTGATTTCTCTCATGATCATAGATTCATGAAAAAATTGTTTACCAAAACCTTTCAAGACAAAGCCTTGTAGTGGTATTGTTATTTTCCTTCTTATTCCATTGATTCCTTTCAAAATCTTACTAACTCTTTTATTCAACAGTTTCAAAACAACTTTGGTCCTCAAATCTCTTTGACTAATTTAATGCATTATAAACAAGGTGTTAAAGAAAAATTAAGTGATTTCATTGGTATATTTAAGCATGCGCATGCTCATATTTCTTATCATGTGCCTGATATTGATGTGCAATACATTTTTTATTGCTAGTTTACAAAAAGAAATTAGAGATAAAGAACTTCTTTCTAAATTCTTTTATTTTCCTCATTTGTGTGCAGTGCTTCACCATTATCAACTTCAAGTGATTTAGTTTGAGAGAACCACTCCAATGGCTAATGTTTCCATTGATAAGTGGGATGCCTCATCCAACAATTTCAACAAATTTAGAAACTAAAAAAACTTCAACAAAATCAACAACTCATCCAACATTGTTGATGAACAAGTGGCATTGGCATCGAATGGTGTGGCTCCCTTTTCATCTATCCTTAAACCTCCTCGTAATTTTACTCAGCTTTTTGAATATTTTCATCATGTAATGTTGAAGTTAATAAATTCTAATGTGTTAACAGTTCCTCTTATCAAACCCATTAACATGTCCAAACATCAATCCAAATACTTTGACCCCAAAATAATCTTTCAATACCATCGTCAACCCAGTCATGATACTGAAAAGTGTCACCATTTGAAAAAAATTATCCAAGATCTTATTGATTTTAATTCTATATCTTTTGAAGATAAAAATTATAACAAGAACAAATCTATGGCACCTCCCAACCAAAATTTTCAAATCTACACCAATCCTTTTCCATCCCATTCAACTAATACCATTTATCTTACCCAACCTTCTTCTTCTTCTCCTTGCATTGAATACAATGATAAAATCAATGAAGCTAATCATGTGGATAGTGAAGTTGTGGAAGTTAAATCTAAACCTAAACCTTCATTTGAGTGATTTCCTTATTGATCCCACTTGCATGGTGAATGTGATAAATGAAGAGAATCTTTATAGTAGATGATTGCAACATGATTTATATGAGAGAACCAATGTTATGATCCAAACTTACAATGGTTTCCTTTGTCCTTCCCATGGTTCCATTTCATTTCCTATTGAAGTTGGTGGTAACACTTTAGATGTTACCTTCACTATCATCCCAACTTATGATCGATTCCAAGTCAAACTTGGTCTTCCTTGGGTTACCTCCATGAAGTTTGTCGCTTCTCCTATTCATAAAACACTTAAATTTCCTCATAAGGGAGAAATCATTACTGTTAACCATATTCTTTATCAATCTTTATCACCTCAAGACTCATTTGACCTTGATTTATTTTGTCCTTATAAGCCTAAAACAACTCAAACTCATCCTAACAATCTCTTTCAATCATTCCAATCCTACAAGGTCGAAAAGATTTGTGAACTTAGAAAACCTAAGGATGTTCAATCTCTTCACATTGGACACAGACATCTTCCTACACCTCCTCTACCACTTCCTCTTACTTATACACATTCTTCTCAAGTAATCTTTGAGCCTAGTGTGGTTCCTTTTGATCTTTCTCCTAAAGAAGAAAAGGACTCGATGTTGATTGATCCTTAACCAAACCAAATGAAGTTGTCATGCTCATGACTGTAGTCACAAGCATCATGCTAGAGATCATCAACGTACTTCTCAAAACATTTCTTCACCTCATACACCTCCTCATGCTTTGCTTTTATTTGACCAACCCATGCTTGAGCCAACAGATAAAGTGAATTTAAACAAGATGGAAATGAACAAACATGACCATTCTATTCATTTCTTGGATTCTATTATAATTAATATAGATGAAGAAGATACTCTTGAAGATGATGCTTTTGATGCTAACATTGATATTCATGCTAGTGATTCTAATCACTATGAGACTACTGATATTGATGATTATTTACCATTTATGCTTTCACAATAGTTATCTATCGCTCCTATTGACAAACATAGTGACCTATCTTCATATGTAGCATGCTCCTTGTTTGGAACTGGTTATTGTTCCATCTTTTGTGCCTTATGTTGCTCCTCTTGTGAGTTTCCCACCTTCCCTAATCACTATAGACTAAGATGGGGGGCAGGTGATCTTCTTTACTAGCTCCTCTTATGCGGTGAATTTATTGGAAACTACCATTGAAGCAATTGTTGTATTGTCATTGATGTCAAACCTTAATTGGTAAGACTATTGCTATCTAAGAAAGTACTATATCTATTTGATTGTTCTGAAGGGGATAGGCAAGTTTGGTAACAATAGCACCTAAGGAAAGGTTGAGTTATCTTGATACTTCAATGAGTGCTTGATTATGTGGCACAATGATAAGATAAGGTATTGTTTATCTAAGTATGAATGAAGACTAAATTGGTAGGCTTAACCAAGAAAAAGTGAAGAAATCTAGTTTAAGCCGAGTGATTTTAGTGTCGACTAAGCTAGTATATGCCGAGTAAATTCAGTGTTGACCGAACATTAGTTAATTGTCGAGGAAGATAGTATTAACTGAGGAAATAGTTTTTGAGGTGACCGAGCTTTCTAATGAAGACTGAGGAGTTGAACACTGTATTGACTGAGCGTTAGTAATTTACATTTGAGGAAGAATTCAGATTTCCAGCCAACATAGTTGAATTCTTGGATTATGTAAAATGTGTTGACTTTATTTATTGATTGTACAAAAGCATTTAATGCACTATAAAATGTCTTATTTTAAATCTATTAAGATATTTGAGATATTTATAGAAGGATAGATGAAGAACATAAAGTTGGAAGGATTCGATGAATCTGACCTAACCCTAAGATCTATGAAGGAGATTAAGCAGCAAAAGATGTATTGACCTAATTGAGGAAGTATTAAGGGAACCTAAGAATGAGGTTGAAGAGAAGAGAGGATGATGGAAGTATTGTTGATGTTATTGACTGTCTAAGTAGAAAAGGCTGAAGGAGAAGTGTTGTGATTGCTTGAAGAGATTTATGAGCAAATTAGTGATGGAGATGGTAAAGGTTCATAGTCAGTAAGCCAACATATGTGTATGGAATTGGATCTGATATTTTCAAAGTGAGTTGTATGTTTTTCAGATCAATACTACTGTTACTTTCTAACCATTGTATCAATCAAAATCCTTTTAACAGAGGTTGACCTAACAGTCATTTGTATAAATCCTTTGAACAAGGTTGCATTCTAATGGGATGTATGTAAGTCCTATAACAAGGCACACTTTTAATAGAGTGGTTTAAATCCTTTAACCGGGTCACACCTAACAGTGTGTTTGTAACCTTTAACAGGGTTGGCTTTTCATAGAGCTCACTTCAGAAGAGTGAAAATAATAGTAACATGTTACAAAGTGGTTTTTCCCAAATTGGGTTTCCACTATAAATCCTGGTGTTAATACTTGTGTGAATGTTTTGATTTGAACATTTCTATGTTTTACAAGTTAGATACTATTGGATAGTGGACTGCACTGTTATATGTTTATGTTATGCAATCAGTAATGACAGAGTAGCTGTTGGTTGTTGGATCTGATTTGTTGAAGATTTTTAAAGTTTGTTTTATACATCTGGACCTAAGAACAACGGATTCACCCCCCCCCCCCTCTCTATTGTTCTAAATCATATTAACAGAATTTTGTGTATTTGTCAGTTATAATGTGCTTTTCTAGTGATGTGTTGCATGTTACCTATTTTGTTTAGATTTCTTTAAATGACCCTTGCCTCTCCATTGGCACAAGGTGATAAAGGAATCTCAATGTTGTAAACATTCTTCTATTTGTATCCCACTTCTTCTCTATGTCATTACATGTTTTGTTTGCATGATCCATTGTTCATAAAGGTGCATTTGTGTTGTCTGATTGGGATGATTCAAAATAGTAGCTACCTGTTATTTTTGGTCTCTGTGATGTCGAATCAAAAAGACTATTCTTCGTAACTCTTATGTGTTTTTCTTCCATTGTGCTTATAGTTGTACCACCTTTAGAGGATGATGACATTTAATTTTTATATAATATCTCATGTATTATCATATGATCATACTGACCCTAGAGTTGGTAGATCCCTACATGCTCTCTTTTTTCATGTGCTCATTTCCCTTGATTTGTCCTTTCTTGGGGGCATTTCACAGTGGACATATTTCTTGTAGATGCATGCATGCTCTATTAAATCCATTGCTCCCATAAAGGCATTTCCAATTGCTTTAATGTGGGGGAATACACTCTACTCTATGTTTCACAGTTTTTACACACACACACACAGATTCAATTCTATATTTGCAATGGATCCCTATACTGATCCCTAATTTCATTTTGTTCCTTAGACTGGTCATGCACATCTGGTACTTTGACTAACCTCCTTTTGGTTCCTAAGGAATCTCACCTTCCCTTAGGACTGATCATTTTTTTCTAGATCCCTCATTGGATACACTTTCCTTAACGACTGATCCTTGTTGATGGATTGAACTAGCATAACACCAAATGCTATAACATTCAATGCCATATTTTTCAATACTTTCTTTCTATGGTCCACAATAAGACAATCTCTTATTGGTAGATAGTAATCACACTTGTATCTCTCTTTCTCTCTCTTTCAAGGAATGTCTCTCTTATCTTGGTTTTGGATTTGATGAGGACTTAAGTCACTTGAGGGGCTTGATATTTCTTTGTCTCCTTGACCTTGATGATATCATCTTGTGCATTATATATAATTTATCGTGAGCATGAGTTTGTCTCATACTCTTGCTAAAGTGGGGGCTAAATGTACCATTCTAAAAAGTTAGCACCCATAATTGGAGGCTCTAGGACCTATTAGACCCCATTTTGGTGATTTCAAAGTCAAAATATCTTTTATGCTTGATTCTTGCAACATTCATTTTCTTCCTTTATAATTTATCACACTCCCCTAGACCTGGGAAAACTTTGATAAAACATTGTCCAGACAAGGTTAGCTAGGTCAGCCTTGTCTTGGACAAAGTCATCTAGGTCAACCTTGTCCTAGGGCTTTGTTCTTAATTTTTCTTTGAGCCTTATGTAGGATTTTTTTACCCTAGATCTTTAATTTTTTTCGGCCCATGCAATATCAAATCCTAAAATAAGTATAAAAGGACATCAAAGCCTCTCATTTTGACAATAACACACATAGGTTGATTTCAAGAGAAAGTGCATGCTATCATAAATCATTCATGTTGTGTAATTAAGGATTTAGATTCAATATTTGAAGGCAAGCATCCAATTCAAGATCACCGAGTCTCCACTTCTTCAAGATCCAATCAAGCAAAGACAATCTTCTCTCATTGATGAAAATTTCTTTCCCATGATGGACATGAAGAAGAATTCTCAATCAATAAAGAAGATCTATTGGCATATTGATGAGATAGATGATGTGTATGAAGAACTTGGTTGTCATTGTAATACTCCAAAAATGGGCTATAGGTTCATTAACCTCTTACATCAACAATTCGATCGAAATCGACATCAAAGTCCTAACCTAAGGCACATTTGCACATCAGTTTATCAAAAACCTAATTGATTATCTTAATTCTGCATCAGGGAATATTCCTTGACTATTCCTAATTTATCATAATTATCTTTAATTGAATATTATTTGGCGATAAATGTCATTATTTATCCTAAAGATGATTAATTAAATATGATGAATATTTAATTAATTAATTTAATTCTGCCACTTAATTATTTAATTAGATTTAATTGCATTTATTCCTAATTAATATTATTTTTATTTTGACAATAAATCAAAATTACTAAAAACAATCAATTGAATATCTATTTAATTGATTTAAAATCAAAGTTGTCAAATTTAATGATTTAATTGGAATAAAGTTTGATTTAATAATTGATTAACCCATAAATCAATTGTTTTAATTCAAAATCAGTTAAGTGGAAAATAAATCACTTTATTTATTAAATTAATTCATATTAAATCATGCACAATCAGAAAATTAATTAACTTTAAATCAATTTTCAATTTCAATTTGTTAACTTTCTAAACTCAACATCTAATGATGAGTTGAAAAAGTGAACTAAAACTCTATTTTGAGATAAAAACTGCTTTTGCATGATTTTATGAGTTTATTTATTCTTAATTTCTTGTTAACTCAAAAATCAACCTGAGTTTATCAAGAGCGATTTATGGCTTTTCTCAATGCATCCTCAAGCCTTGGATTTCTATAAAAACAAGGCTCAGCTCCTCATAAAGGATCCCTCAAGCTTTCAATCAATCGATATCTCTCGAATTTGCACAATTACTTTGGCGAATTTACAACCGAAGAACAAAGCTTTTGTGACAGGCAATTTTGTGAGATCATTTCATAGTTTTTCATAGCTTTTGCATACTTTTGCATTCATCTTCATAGCATTGTTAGATTAATTTCATATCATTTCAATTCATTCTAGATTAGTTTCATATCAAGTTTTTCATCTAATTACATCAAAAATCCAAAAAAAATAGATTAATTTGCATTCATATTTCATTGCTTTCATCATTTTAAATCCTTCTTTTAGCTGTTGCATTGTCACTGATCTTGGTCTAATCTGAGAATACCATACTCAGACCTACTAGAAGGCAGTAAATCGCCTGGTTAGCTTAGTTTCATTTATTTGCAGATTTCAATTTTGCTAACCTCTAATGTTTTACTGAAGTGTTGTGTCCACAGCTAGGTACAATTTTCACACACACAGTGATTACTAGAAATCCATTCAATCGGTGAGAACATTTTGTCTAAGTATGAGAAGTTATACTGACTAGTAATAAGGTATATCCAACCAGTATGTAACATGCTAATCGATATATAACATGGTAATTGGTACATAGGAAGGTAACTGGTGAACATGACAACATGTGAAGGATAGACAGGTAAATGGAGAAGATCAGTACAAGACAACCAATGAGACCACAAGTTGGTACAGGAAATAGTCAAGACCCTTGCAACCGGTCAGAATAGTGAATAGGTATAGATAGAGGTTATTAAACAATTTTACCTATTTAGTCAAATCAGTCATGAAGGTGGAAGATTCACTAAATATGGACAATAGATAAAACATAGTACATTATTCAAGGAGATGATTGAGTAGATAGGGAATTATGTATAAATCTTTTCATGATTCCAAGGAATGATTGAAAAATAAAAAATTAAAGGAATATTGCACATTGGGATGACAAATTATATTATGATTTAGCTATCACAGTAAGGAATTTTATGTTTTAATGAGTCATTTGAGATGAGAGAAGCACATTTGGAGAAAA
Source organism: Chamaecyparis obtusa (assembly GCA_027943335.1). Classification (NCBI taxonomy): domain Eukaryota; kingdom Viridiplantae; phylum Streptophyta; class Pinopsida; order Cupressales; family Cupressaceae; genus Chamaecyparis; species Chamaecyparis obtusa. The sequence goes on from BSBK01007285.1 coordinate 190,486, forward strand.
ATGAAAACTCTAATTAGGTTTTACACTTGGCAGTGAGAATTATATATTAGGACAGAGTTGCAAGAAGAAAATGTTGATGTTGTTGAGATTGTTATTGTTGGTTGAAGTTGTTGTTGTTGTGAAAATTTATTCAGAACAATTTGTAGAGATGTTACAAAGTTGAAATCAAAATAAGAATGGGGCATAAGGGATCTAATTAGCACTGCAAAGTGCAAATTACAGGTTGTTTATTCTTGTTGTTTTCCTAATAGTTTCAACAAGTTGTAAACCCCTTAATCGGGTACTCTTTAAATAGACTTTTTATATAAATCCCTTAATAGGGTGAACACTATAATAGTGGGATTAAATCCTCTAGCAAGGTAGTCTATAATTGGAAAGAAGATACTTCTAGAAAGGTATCAATCACTCCTAATAGGGTGACTCACCTAAAAAGTGACAAATTGTAAGCTCTTAACTGGGCACTCTTTTCTACATCAGTGAAAGGATTGTGGGTGTCATCCACACCATGGTTTTTCCCTCTGACCAAGGTTTTCCATGATAAAAATAAGTTTGTTATGTGTTTGCATGTATTGTCATTTAATGTATTGCACTTTCACATTATAAGTTTCAGTTATATTCTTCATAGTTTAGAATTTTCTTTTGTTGGTGTTTAAAGGTGCCAATAAAAGTTAGAAAAGTTTTATAAGTACTGATTCACCCCCCCCCCCCTCTCACTACCTATTGTTTTCTACAATTGGTATCGGAGCTCTGGCTCTCTAGAGGAAAAGTTTGATAACTTGGGAATAGATATGAAGAGATGGATAGCTATAAGTATGAGAAATAGTTGGAGGTAGCCAATGAGATGATTGAAGAGTTAAAGAATAGGCTAAGGGAGTCATTAGGAAAAAGAAAAGAACTGTCTGAATAGCTCAAAATTAGTCTAGATGACATTGATGAACTATATGAAGGAATTGTTATCTCTGAGGAAGTTGATGCAACAATAACAAAACTAATAGAAAAGAACAAGATCCTAACTGAAGAAGCAACCAAGATGAAAAGAGAACAATAAAGTCAAGCCATAAGGATGTGTAAAGTTCTTGAAGGAAAGATAATTGCTAAAGATGAAAAAAGGACCACCGAAATTGCAAATAAGAATGATGAAGAACTGATTAGAGAAAATGATGATATAGTTCAAATATTGACATATGAGAACCATGAACTGAATGATCAACTAAGTGACAACAATGATGAAAACATGCAAATGAGCATTGAAAATGAAAGACTGAGGCAAGAAAATGAACAACTGAAAATGATTTTGAAGATTAAAAGAGAAGAAAATAAGAAGTTGAACCAAGGAAGTGAAGGAATGCACAAGATTGAGGAATAATTGAAAAGACAAAGAAGACCTAATGACCAAACCGGTCTAGGTTACACAGGAAAAGGAACATTTGAAGTTGGTGAGTCATCAAATCCTAAATCTGAAAAGTCACAGGAAGATCCAAAGGTAGAAACAAGAAATCACAATAAGAAACATCATAGACCCACTTGCTACAATTTTGGAAAGCTTAGACACACTACTAATGTATGTAGAAGTAAACCAATGAATGTTCCAAGAACTACTCTCTTTGATGGTTATTGTTACAAGTGCAATAAGTATGGTTATCAAGCTTATGAGTGCAGATCAATATCCAGTAGTGCATCATCTAAAGGGAGTTTCAATGGCTACTATTACTCATGCAAAAAATTTGGACACAAGATAGAACATTAAAGATCAAGGGTATCATCACCAAGTCTTCCTAACAAACCGATGAGTGTTCTAAGAAGAGAAGGAACCATGAATGTAACATGCTCTATTTGTTGGAACCATGGATACCTGGCAATGAAATGTTGATTAAGGAACCCTAGAGGTAATGTTGTACCCTAGAGGATGAAAATTATGGGATGATTCCATTTTCATAAGGTTGGACATCTAGAAAGAGATTGTGGGTATAGTAACCAATCCACAAGAAATCAAGATAGGAAAGATAACAAGATTGTTAATCCAAAAGAAATCAGGAAGTAGATGAAGACAACATGGATTAGGAAATGTGAACTCAATTCTTTTAAATTGACAATGACCTCCACAACATCAGAAAATGTGGATAATTCATTGGCAAACTAAGCCTATTTTGGCTAAGGGGGAGAAATTAAGTCCAGTTCAATCTAAAACCCCCTCAAAGAATGAGCGGTTATAGGATTTGAGAAGTGATTACATAATGTGATCGATTGTGTGAATTGTTTGTGTTGAATACTAACAAACAATCGATCTATGACTTTGAAAACCCTAGTTGATTTATTGAGGATAGTGGTGATCAGTTGTGAAGATATTTGGTGTGATTGAAATTTAGGGCATGAAATTTACAAAGATATCATGGCACCATCAACAATGACACCTAAATCGATCGAGATAACAAAGGAGGCATAACCAAAACATAAGTTATGTTCGTTGAAAGTTTTTGAAGTAGATAAAATCGGTGCCCTATCCCTAATTCCACCTTGAGTGTTACTAATTGAGGATGTAAGGAAATTTATTCATTACAACATTGTTGAATTAGGTGATGATAAAATACAAGAATACCTAGCAATGTGCAAGAACAGAGAACTAAAGGATGAGTTCAAACATCTTCAGACCAAGGGTTTGACACATATTCTAGATTTTTCAAAAATATTTGAGGAATGTATTCATTATGTTCTGAGCCATTTCCATGATCAATTCATATGGATGGAACAAGAAATCAAGGTCATCAAGGAATTGGTTCACATAATCATATGATTATCAACAGATGGGGAGCCATGCACCCTAAGGAAAATATCAATACAGATGATCGCAAAACTTACAAAGTCAAGGAAAGATCACCAAGTGATGATGATAGATGACATAGAAGATCAGGAGGTTTGGTTTGCATCAATGATTGTTGGATACAAGGTCTACCAGTCGAGTCAGTTGAACATTGTGCCATGTGGAGCTATTCATGTCAGAAACTGAATTGTGAAGGAGGGTGTGAGATATGACCTAGGAGAGATGGTCATAATACAGTTATTGGATAACCTAAAGAGGACCTAGACCAACAAGAAGTAAGCATTACAAATTTAAAATATGGATCATTGTTGGTATGTATGTTTTTCTATGTTCAGCCTTACTTTCCCAATAAAGGCAACGTTACATAGAAAATTGATATGTTAATGAGTACATAAGTGAACTAGGTGAAAACCTAAATAATGTCATGTGGGCATACTTCAAATAATTTCAAGATAGAATGCATAAGAGGTTTAGATTCCACCTCACATACTAGAGAAGTACAAGGACACAATTTTTTTTGTAATTGATACTGACACATGCAAAATCCAAGTAGTAGAACCAAGAGTTTCATGGATACCAACGATGGGTTATGAAACAAATGATAAATTTTTAATCCTACATATAGATACATTATTGTGATTATTAGTTAACAAGACTGCAAAAAGATATGGGACATATGAAGAATCATATCAAAGAATAACCCTAGAAATCAAAAATCCTAGATTGGAGAGGAAAGTAAATAAAATTAAACTCATTTGGAGGAGAAGTCTGGAACCAGTGAAGGTAGCATTTCCACTGGTGAGAATAATAAAATTCCTAAGGATTATACAAAAAGGAAGGCAAAGAAGACTGAATCTAAAACTCCAGAACTATCATCAGTGGAGGAAATTGAAGTAGAACAAATTGAGGAAGATCAATCCACTGATTTTATGCCACTGAAGGCACCTCAACCTAAAAAAAAAGAACATATGAAAAGAGGAAAACCAAAGGACATGTAAAGGCCTTGTCGAGGAAAAAGAAGAAGAAGAAGACAGATGGAGACAGTGAGAAGACTGAATCTGATAAGGAGATAATAGACATGGGGAAGTCTAGTGCAACAAAACTCAATATCCCTAAGACTATAATCAAAGTTGCAAAGGAAATCAAAGAACTAGGAATGATCAATCACATCACTAAATTTAATTTTTCTCAATTATCTGATGAAGAAAAGAAAATCATTGAAGATGCAATTATATTTCATCTTCATAAATTCATTAGAGTTCCTAGTCATCTCAGGAATAATATACTTGAAGAATTATATGAAGCGGAAAACGTTATCTATGGGTAGCTGAAATAAAGATTAAAAAGAAAGTAAGGGAAGGAACTCTCAATTACACCATGCCACATTTGACAAAAGAAGAAATGGTTCAAACACTTGAAAAATACAAAGGCAGATTCAATATTAGTCATAGGAATGGAAAACTATTAGCTAGAAAAGAGCAAGATGTTGAAGAAGACTCGGTAACAACCTGGAAGAGGATATTCAATTTAGATGTAACTGGTACATCTCAAGGAGATGACACCTTTATGTACATGATTTAACAAGAGGTATGTTAGGTAGTACTTCAAATACTTCTACACACATATATTTAACAAAGGAATAAGTAGATATTGAGGATATTACTGATACTCCTAATTCTCCCATGATTGGAGATGAAGCTAAAGATACACCACTCGAGTCACCACTAGAAGTAAATCCTATTGATATTGAAAAGAATGTAGTTGATAATAAAGTTAACAAAGATGATGAAGGAGAAAAGAAAAAGGAAATAGTATAGGTTAATGATACCACTGAACAACCCAAGGACACTAAAAAAGAGGACACTCAAGCTAAACAAGCTGAGAAACAACAAGAAATAGAATAGGAAAAAGAAACTGATAAGGTGATGTAGGAGCATCCTTGGGAAGTTGGCAATCCTGCATGTTGGATTTTTTCTATGTTTCTTGGTTGCAGTGTTGATCAAGGAGCTCATTCATTCAAGGGCTCGGTCACTAATGGAACTCAGTAAAACTTTTGGTGCTCGGTAGAACCTGTGGTCAACAATGCTTGTGGTGCTCGGTCGACGTGCTTTCTCGGTGATGCCTGGCTTGCTCAGTTGTTTTCTGTCACTCGGTAGTCTGGCTTACCAACTAGAGTTCTTGGAGATTTGTTGGGACAACTTGATGTATTTAATGTGGGTAGCTTGTGTCACATTCTCCTAGATAGATCTAGAGGCCAACATGGAGAATTACATAATTGCAAGGCTATTTGAGAGTTGACTTGTCTGGCATTTAATATTTGTTGTTTTAGGAGCTGATTTGGGCTTAGGAGTTATTTCTTTCTTCTAGCCAACTTGTGGCTGAAGAAGTAGTATTTAAGAAAGGTCAGGGGTAGTTGTTGAGGTAGTGAGAAAAGGAGCAAAGATTCAAGTTAGGAATTTAAAGCTGTGACTTGGTGAGAAGAGCCAGTGGCTAAGGCTTAGGAACAAGAAGATTGCTTGGTGGCTTGCAAGCACAAGTTTAGATCTTGTTGGATCTTTCTACCAGATTGTTGTAGCTTATTGTTATAGATCTAGCTAGCTAGGGTTAGGGTTTGAATTGGACCTTGAGGGATCTTGAGAACTATTACTTGCTTTGTAATTGGTCATAATTGGGAAGGCCTTATAGCTCGACACATTACATGTAATCAGTTATTTTATGAATAAAGAATTCAAATTATTGCAAATCTTTTGTTTTTGTTGGATTCTTTTATGTAGTTGTTTAGCTGGGGGCTTGGATATCTCCTTTGGGGATTCTCTTGGCCTTGCACTGCGTCAGGTGGAATTAGAGCTTGAAGTTCATGAGTGTGTGGATAGATCACCAAAGTTGAAGTAGTTTGCACCTGGACCTTGGGTTGGTGTTTTGTTGCCTTGGGTTTTCAAAGATATTGAAGATGCCTCTGAGAAGATTGGACCCTAGGGCAATTGCAGATCTCTTTGATACTATGGATTCAAGGATTGCAGAGAAGGTTATTTAGTTGATTTCAGATCTGAGATAGAATTGATGAAGAATGAAATGATCACTAAGATCATGAGGGAAATTGGTGGTATGTTGAGGAATGTGGGCACTGAGGATAGCTATGAGGAAGATTTTGAAGACTTTGAAGCTGTTGGATCTAGCAGAGATGATAGAACCAATCAGATGGACAGATTTGGTGAAGACAAAACTAGTCTGTTGTAGAGATCTGGAGCTCGATTAAGTGTTGTTACTGAATGGAAGTTTCTAACTTCTTTGGTACTTTGAGACCTGAGGACTTGATTGATTGGATTGGTGAGTTAGAAGACTTCTTTGAGCTTAAAGAAATTGAAGATCCTCTTAGCATGAGGTTGGCATAGACTAAGTTGAAAGGACGTGCTTCTCTTTGGTGGAAATAATTACAGAGAGAAAGAGAATATGAAGGTGAAATGAAGATCAATCGGTGGAGGTTGATGGTGGAAAAATTGAAAGCTAAGTTCATCCCTGCTGACTATGAACTTGAATTATTTAAGAAATTGATTAATTTGTAGTAGAAAGAATTGATTGTTGAAGACTATACTGAGGTGTTCTATAAGTTGACTATTTAGTCTAGACATAGAGAACTCGGTAAGGAAAAGGTAGCTCGGTATGTAAATGGCTTGAGATTCAATATTCAGGATGAGATTGGTATGTTGAAGATTGATTCTGATGAGGATGCTTATCAGTATGCCCTAAAGGAAGAAGATAAGTTGAAGAGGAGACAACATGGTAATTCCCAAGGGAAGGAGAAGCTTGATCACTTGGTGAAGGATAAGCCGACTGCTAAAGATGAATAAAAACTTGTTGAGTAGATGAAGAGGACAGGTAAGGTTTCCTTTATGGGTACTTGTTTTTATTGTGGCGAAGAAGGACATAGAGCTTATGAATGTTACCAGAAGGCTGGTGATCGAAGAGCTGCTATGGTGAAGGAGAACATACTAAATGAACCTAAGGTAGAGTCAGAAAACTTGATGGTTTGAAGAACATTTCTCGGTACTAAGGTGGAACCTTTTCAAAGGAGTAACTTGTTCAGAACTCGGTGCAAGTCAGGAGGTAAACTTTTTAATGTGATTGTGGGTGGTGATAGTATGAATAACATTATAGATGAGGAGATGGTTCAGAAACTTGGTTTGAAGACATTGAGACATCATTGTCCTTATAGGATTGGTTGGTTGCAAGATGTTCATGCTTTGGAAGTTAGGGAGAAATGTCTTGTTGATTTTCAAATTGGCCAGTATAAGGATCAAGTGTGTTGTGATATTGTGGACATCGTTAGAATAACTGAGAGGGGGTTGAATCAATTAATCACTATCCTAATACAAAATGTATAATCCAAAAATAAATACTTCAATTTTTGCTACTTGGTAACTTAAAATACTTTTACTATCTATGCATTTACCGATTACCAGTCTAAAACCTATAGCAGTTACCGGTTAAATCAAATATGCAACATGTAAATATGACATCAAAACAAACATCACAATCAACACATAACACAAGAGATTTAACGTCAAAAACCTATGAAGAGAAAACCCACCTGGGACCGACAACCCAAAATATTCACTCTTCTGAAGTGAGGTCAGTGAAGACCCAACCCTGTTAAAGGTTACAAACACATTGTTAGGTGTGACCATGTTAGAGGATTTAAGACCAACCGTTATCATCCAACTAGCAGTCACTCTGGGGTTGACAGGATAACAATGCTCATTCTATGAATGATAGATAATAAGACTTTCTTAGTCCACTCAGTTAAGAGATTTGACTATGTACAATGGTTAAATATGTAACAGTAGGTGATCTGACTTAATACAACTTCAATTGAAAATTATAGATCAATTTTCAGCTCATACAAATCTTTTTGATCAATAAATCAATTCTATTTCAAACACTGTTCAACTTATTGTTCGTCGGTAATCACTCTTTGTCACTTAGTAATGCTCTGCAGTAGGGTTCTCCTTAACCAGTATGATCAAAATGCATGAAAACTTGTTCACATGATGATTCTATAGTTTCCTTCTCTTCCAGCATCACACTTATTGTGGAATCTCCAGTCTCTTATATAGACATGTAAACCATTTTCTTCTACTCCATTAGATTTTGCCACTTAGTCATTGTTGTTGATTTTGCATCTTAAACATACCTCGGCACTTGTGTCAATAACACGTTTGATTCTCATCCTTTAGATCTTTCCTAAATTTTGTCAGCCATCGATCTGTGTAACAAACTTTATCTGTTACCTCAAATTTATACACTTGCCAGCTCATCAATCTTATCGGCTAAACTAATCATTTAGTTCATTCTATTCTTCTCGGTTAACAAAGAGATGTGTCAGTGAACACAAGCTCAGTTAACACTATGCTCGGTATACACTATACTTCGTCAGTGTATACTAAATTGCTTCATCAACCGACAACACTGCTTTGTGTCTTTCAGCTCTTTTCCTCATCATAGATGAATGAAACATAATTTAGTCAATAACATAAAGTCATAGACTCATCAAAAAGTTACTCAATGTATTTCATATCCTCATCTGTCATATCCATCTTCCTCATGTAGATATTTATGTTCTTCATCTCTTTCACTCCTTTACTACAAATGTACTAGTATAGTAACTTACAAGATAAGTGTTGTCAAACTAGTTGACATCAATGACAACATAATACTAATTTAATCATATTACATATCTAATCAATCTGCTCAGTGATCTTGAATCACAGTTCCTTCAATCAGGTTCTAAATCAGTTGTAGTTCATCAATCTCTCCCTTTGGCATTGATGGTAACTCAAGAAATATGAAATATACCATACACATACCAAACATGTATTCTACAACTTTGTGAACAAATGTTGTACAAGCTCTCCTTAGCTTAATATGTTTAATCACTACATTACTCAACAACATTACATATGCAGCTCTAACATTCTGCAAATATGATATTTTTATCTCTCGGATTCCTTCTTCTGTTCTCAGTAACTTATCTTCAATGCTCTACCTTTCCTCAATTTATCTCTCCCTCAGATAGTTCTCATCGGTGCATATTCAGATTATCTCTCCCTTTGTTTCATATTGTTTATCTCTCCCTTTGACAACAATGCCAAAGAAACAAATAAACAAATAGCTCTTTAGTAGCCAAGTAACTCTCTGTTGTCTAGTGCATACTTTGTATCTCTATATACTGATATGCCAGTCTATTCTAGTACCTTTCATAGCTTTAGACATGATCCAAAGTGTGAACTATGTTGCATCAACATGAATGATCTTCTGATAAGATTAGGCTAATGCAAGATCTGAATCATCTTAGTGATCGGTAGACAGGGGACGAACTTCAAGTCTAGTCCTCAAGTACTCAAATGTGTCTTTCGGTAGAGCTTTTGTAAATATATCTACAATTTGTTCTTTTGATGTAACAAACTCTAGCTTAACTTGCTTCTCTTGTACTTGTTCTCTCAAGTAGTGATACTTTATTGATATATGCTTTGTTTTAGAATGCATCACTGGATTTTTTGAAATATTAATTACACTTGTGTTATCATAGTATATAATCACTGGCTCGGTGATTATCTCATTCATACCTTCCAGAAATTGTTTGATATATGCAATGTTTGAATAGTTTGTGGCAGCAACAACATATTCTGCTTCGGCTATAGACTGATAAATGCAAGCCTGCTTCTTACTTGTCTAGGTAACAAGTCTTTCACCAAGGAAGAATGCTCCTCCAATGGTGCTTTTTCTATCATCCACATTTCCAGCCCAATCAGCGTCGGTATAGACTCTAAGTTCAAACTTGCCTTCCTTAGGATACCATAATCCATAGTTCTCTATTTTCTTTAGGTATCTTAATATTCTTTTAGTAGCAATCATGTTTGATTCTCTAGGATTAGCAAAAAATCTAGCAACTATTTCCACATCATGTGCTATATCTGGTCTAATGTGAACTACATACATTAGCTTACCAATCATTGATCGGTACAGTGTCTAGTTTACTTCTGTAGTTTCATCTTCCTTAGTCAATTTACATCTAGTAGCCATCAATGTTCCCACAAGTTTAGCATCTTCCATGCCAAATGTTTTCAATACTTCTTTTATGTATTTAGATTGTGTGATGAATATCCCATCACTTTGTTGAATCACTTGTAGTCCAAGAAAGAACTTAATTTCTCTGAACATAGAGATTTCAAACTCATTCCTCATATCATCAGCAAAGGCTTTACATATTTGATCTTGACCTCCAAATATGATATTATCCACAAAAATCTCAGCAATAAGAATTGTATCATCAGTATCTCCTTTCATATACAGATTGTTGTTTGCACTTGTTCTTACAAATCCTATACTTAACAAAAAAGTATGCAGCCTTTCAAACCGGGCTCTCAGTGCTTGATTCAAACCATATAAAGCTTTATGTAGTCTACATACCATGTCTTTCTTTGCAGGATCAACAAACCCTTCAGGTTGTTCTATGTAGACTTCTTCTTCAATTATTCCATTCAGAAACGCTGACTTGACATCCATTTGATATACCTTGAATTTCTTGTGTGCACCATATGCAAGAAGCATTCTAACTCCTTCCAATCTAGCAACAGGTGCAAAGGTTTCACCATAGTCTATGCCTTCCTCCTGTGCATATCCTTTGCTTACCAATCTAGCTTTATTTCTTGTCACTTCTCCATTCTCATTCTGCTTGTTCCTGAATATCCACTTAGTACCAATAACATTCTTATCTTTAGGTCAGGGTACTAAGATCTAAGTTTTGTTCTTTTCTATTTTCTCTATTTCTTCTTTCATTGCATTAACCCATTCATCAATCTCTAATGCAACTTTTACATTTTTCGGCTCATAATCACAAACTAGACATGTACCTTGTCTTGCTTTGCTCCTTGTTTGCATGCTAGCTTGTTTGTCTCCAATGATTTGTGATTCGGAATGGTGTCTTCTAACAAAACTTGCCAATATCCTATGTCTCCTTTCCTGTTCATCCTGTGTAGATTCAATTGCTTTCTCGGTAGGGCCATTTTTCTCATCGGTTTCTCTTTCCTGTTGTTCGGTATTCTTTTCCTGCTGACCAGTTATCACAAGCTAACGCTTTGGTAGATACTTTGGTTTTTCAATGTAAGTGAATCTACTGTAGTCTTTTGGTTCCTTTGTACTTTCCTCTATGTTCTTTTCATCAAACTCATCAACACGAATGTTAGTGCTTTCAATCATTTTATTAGTAGTTTTATTCAGACATTTATATGCTTTTCTTTTACTAGAATATCCTAGAAATATTCCTTCATCACCTTATGAGTCAAATTTTCCATTTCTCCCATCTTTCAGAATAAAACATTTGCTTCCAAAAATTCTGAAATAACTTATAGTAGGTTTGTGTCCAAACCACAACTCATAGGGTGTCTTGTTGGTGTCCTTCAATTGCACTCTGTTAAGCACATAAACTATTGTACTGACAGCTTCTCTCTAGTATGTCTAAGAAATATTCTTTTGCAACATCAATGTCCTAGCATAGTCAACTATTGACATGTTCCTTCTTTCAGCAATCCCATTCTGCTGAGGTGTCCTCAGTGCAGAGACCTATCTTTTAATACCATGCTCATTACAGAAGTTAGTAAATTCATCAGAGATAAATTCACCTCCTCTATCAAATCTTAGGCATTTCAATTCCTTTCTAGTCTTTTTTTTCTACCTTAGCCTTATACCACTTAAACATCTTAAATGCTTTAGATTTTTCTTTTAAGAACATAACAGTTATCAATCTAGTATAGTCATCAACAAAAAGAATAAAGTACCTATCACCATAATAACTCTGAGTTCTCATAGGACCACATAGGTCAGTATGAACCAACTCAAGTATCTTCTTTATTGAGTATTCCTTACTTTTGAAACTAGATTTAGTCATCTTACCTTTCTGGAATTCATGACACATAACATGATCCGATTTTGACAAGTTAGGCAGCCCTCTAACTCTTTTCCTTTTACTGATTTTAATCATTTTATCAAAGTTCACATGGCATATCCTTTTATGCCACAACCAAGAATCTTCATTTTTCATCATCAAGCAAGAAGACTCATCAGTATCAAGATAAAATAGATCACCTCTTGATTGTGCTCTAGTTCCAACTAGTCTTCCACCATCATCAAAGATTTTCACTTTCTTGCTCTCAAAAGCAACTCGGTGACCTAAATTATTCAGTTGTGCCACACTTAACAAGTTATGGTTCAATCCATCTACCCAATAAGCATTATCATGTTTTATCATATCATTTATCCTTAAGGTTCCTTTACCTCTTACCCTACATGGTGTGTCATTACCTATCTTAACTGATCCTCCATTGTATTCTTCAAGTACATCAAACTTCTCCTCATCACTAGTCATGTGATGTGTACAGCCACTGTCTATGATCCATGTATTATTTTTGTTAACTTTAGAGATCAGTGTTGTTTCTTCATGCTTTTCTTCTTCTTCCTCCGAGTCATCTTTCATAGCAACAAATACAATTTCTACATCATCATCAAAATCAAATTCAGATTCATTATCTTTAGCTATGAAGCAGACCTTTTTCCCTTTGTCATTGTTGTCTCAGTTATCTCTGTTGTGTCAGTAGCCTTTGTTGAATCTTCTCCCATAGCTTCCTTCAAATTGGCCTTTGGTTCTATCATCATCTTTCTTATGTGGACATCTAGCAGCAATGTGGCCAACCTCTTTACAATTAAAGCATGCCAAAGGTATCTTACCTCTATACCTTCCTTTACCTTTGGGTAATCTTCTGGCCATAAGAGCTTCAAGTTCATCAAGCTCATCATCAGTATTACTATCACTATCATTTTTATTACTCCTTCTAGACTTACTAATCTTCAAAGAAGACATGAAAGAGGGTTACATAGATGGTACAACACTATTATCAAAATTATTTAACTCAAAGGTTGTAAGTTTACCAATCATATTGTCAAGTGTAAGTACATTAGTAGATGCAGACCTTGTCTCATGGATAGCAGATATTCTGATTGCGTAAACCGGCAATAAGGTTCTGAGTACTTTGCTTACCACAGTTTCTTCACTAATTTATCCATCAGATGCTCTAATAGCATGTACTACCTCTTTCGATCTATTTTTTTATTGCACAATATTCTCACCTTCTTTCATCTTCATATCATCAAATCGGCCTCTTAGGCTTTCTGCTCTGGCTCTTTTAACATGCACATCTCCATTGTAAACTTGAGAAAGTTTATCCCACATGACTTTTACAGTAGTGCAACTATTGATATCTTCAAATTTGGCGTCGGTGTAGGCAGTAGCAAGTTCCATCATAGTAACATTGTGTTAATGCCTATCTTTCAGTTGATCAAGTGTCAGGGGACCTGGTGTCAGTTATATATAACCATTCTCCATCAATTCTAGTGCAGCATTCCCAATTCCAAATATGTGCAACTTCATCCAGCTCTGACATACTGCGAAGTTCTCTTTGTTTAGCTTTGGCACTTCCCTCTTATACATTTTGAGATCTTTTTATTGAATTCCTTAAAACTCTGTTCAAAGCAACCAATGCTCTAATACCAATTGTTAGAATAATTGAGAGGGGGGTGAATCAATTAATCACTATCCCAATACAAAATGTATAATCCAAAAACAAATACTTCAATTTCTATTGCTCGGTAACTTAAAATAATTTTACTATCTGTGCATTTACTGATTACCAATCTAAAACTTATAGCAGTTACTGATCAAATCAAATATGCAACATGTAAATATGACATCAAAATAAACATCACAATCAACACATAACACAAGAGATTTAATGTGGAAACCCTATGAAGGGAAAAACCACCTGGGACTGAAAACCCAAAATATTCACTCTTCTAAAGTGAGGTCGGTGAAGACCCAACCCTCTTAAAGGTTACAAACACACTGTTAGGTGTGACCTTGTTAGAGGATTTAAGACCAACCGTTATCGTCCAACCAACAGTCACTCTAGGGTTGACAGGATAACAATACTCATTCTATGAATGATACATAATAAGACTTTCTTAGTCCACTCAGTTAAGAGATTTGACTATGTACAATGGTTAAATATGTAACAGTAGGTGATCTGAATTAATGCAACTTCAATTGCAAATTACAGATCAATGTTCATCTCATACAAATCTTTCTGATTAATAAATCAATTATGTTTCAAACACTGTTCAACTTACTGCCTATCGGTAATCACCCTCTGTCGCTCGATAATGCTCTACAGTAGGGTTCTCCTTAACCAGTATGATCAGAATGCATGAAAACTTATTCACATGATGATTCTGTAGTTTCCTTCTCTTCTAGCATCACACTCATTGTGGAATCTCCAATCTCTTATATAGACATGTAAACCATTTTCTTCTACTCCATTAGATTTTGCCGCTTAATCATTGTCATTGATTTTGCCTCTTAAACATACCTCAGCACTTGTGTTAATAACATGTTTGATTCTCATCCTTTAGATCTTTCCTAAATTTTTTCAGTCGTCAATCTGTGTAACAAACTTTATCTGTTACCTCGAATTTATACACTTGCCAGCTCATCAATCTTATCAGCTAAACTAATCATTTAGTTCATTCTGTTCTTCTCGATTAACAAAGAAATGTGTCAGTGAACATAAGCTTGGTTAACACTGTGCTCAGTATACTCTATACTCCGTCGGTGTATACTAAAATGCTTCATCAACCAACAACGCTGCTTTGTGTCTTTCAGCTCTTTTCCTCATCATGGATGAATGAAACATAATTAAGTCAATAACATAAAGTCATAGACTCATCAACAAGTTACTCAATGTATTCCATATCCTCATCTATCATATCCATCTTCCTCATGTAGATATTTATGTTATTCATCTCTTTCACTCCTTTACTACAGATGTACCGATATAGTAACTTACAAGATAAGTGATGTCAAACTAGTTGACATCAATGACAACATAATACTGATTTAATCATATTACATATCTAATCAATCTGTTCAGTGATTTTGAATCACAATTCCTTCAATCAGGTTCTAAATCAGTTGTAGTTCATCAGACATGAGTAGTTGTCACATATTTCTTGGTAGACCTTGGTAGTATGATTGCAGAGCTATGCATGATTGTGTCAAGAATGTGTTTATTGTTGAGAAAGGTGGCAAGAAGTTTTCCCTGATGCCTTTGCTGGATGCAACACTCGGTAGGATGAACCTAAGTTTTGGAAGCCGAGTTGAGTTGATGAATCCTGAGAGGGGTGGAGATCAATATGGAGAACAGACTTGTGGATTGTCAAGGAAAGACTTGAGAAGGAAAAGAAAGCAGAAGTGGATCTAGGGTTAAAATGTTAAATATTTGAAGGACATGTATGTGAAGAACCAGTTCGGGGTTTATATGTTGAATCCTGTAAGATGTTCTTCCAGCCTTTGAGAATATATTTTCACACCTATGGTGTCTGATGTAGGAGCATGATTGGGAAGTTGGAAATCCTGCATGTTGGAGTGTTTTTGTGTTGCTCGGTTGCAATGTTGACCAAGGAGCTTGGTCATTAAAGGTCTTAGTCATTGATGGAACTCAGTAAAACTTTTGAGGCTTGGTAGGACCTATGGTTGGCGATGCTTGTGGTGCTTGGTCGACATTCTTGCTTGATGATTCCTGGCTTGCTCGGGATTTTTCTATCTCTCGGTAGTCTAGATTACTGACTAGAGTTCTTGGAGATTTGTTGGGCCAATTTGATGTATTTAATGTGGGTAGCTTGTGTTGCATTCTCCTAGGTATATCTAGAGGTTGACATGGAGAATTACTTAATTGTAAGGCTATTTGAGAGCCGACTTGTATTGCATTTAATATTTATTATTTTAGGAGCTGACTTTGGCTTATGAGTTATTTATTTCTTCCAGCTGACTTGTGGCTAAAGAAGTAGTATTTAAGAAAGGCCTGGAGTAGTTGTTGAGGTAGTGAGAAAAGGAGTAGAGATTCAAGTTAGGAATTTGAAGCTGCGACTTGGTGAGAAGAGCTAGTGGTTGAGGCTTAGGAATAAGAAGATTTCTTGGTGTTTTGCAAGCACAAGTTTAGATCTTGTTGGATGTTTCTACCAGATTATTGTAGCCTATTGTTACAGATCTGGCTAGCTAGGTTTAGGTTTGAATTGGATCTTGAGGGATCTTACAGAACTATTACTTGCTTTGTAATTGGTTGTAACTGGGAAGGCCTTATAGCCTAACACATTACATGTAATCAGTTATTTTATTAATAAAGAATTCAGATTGTTGCAGATTTGTTTTGTTGTTGGATTCCTTTATGTGGTTGTTTAGCTGGGGGCTTGGACATCTCCTTTGCGGATTCTCTCAGCCTTTCACTATGTCATAAGGACACACAAGAAGACAATACTGGAATGGGGGAACAAAGTACTCAAGATACTACCAATACTCCATAGGTAACCCCTATAAAGACACAAAAGGATAGCACTCACATTGCTACACAAACTTCAATAGATGAAACGGATGACACAAAGAAAAGGAAGAGAATGGAAGAAGAAGAAGATGATGATGATGATGAAGAAGAAGAAGAAGAGGAAGATGAAGGTGATCCAGAATTCACCATTCTAAATAAAGACTTCAATAAATTGAAAGAAAAAGAACAGATATTATTTTCCAAGAAGTTAGCAGAGAAGGTAGAAAAGAACCAGTTGAAGTAGAAAAGGTACAAGAATACAATACTAAGGAAAACAATTTATATCCTTTCTAACTTAGTACCAAAAGTTAAGATTGATGGAGAAGAATCTGAGATTGATCAACTCAAAACTTTGGTTGATGCAATCACTAGTTTGGATGATGATATGGAGGAAGAGATGAAAATTAGGGCTGAGAAGAGGTTAGAATAAGAAATGATGAAGAAGCTACTACAAAATATTTCACTTGAGAAAGTTCATTGTTTGAACTCGTTAAAAATCTTAAGGACTCACTGCTTGATGTTGGTAAACTATTCACCAAGATATCCATACTCACTAACTTCACAACAAAGATAAAGATCAAGAAGGAAGAGTTAGAAACTGAGTTGGCTATTGTCTCTAATTAATTGGACCCCTTGAACAGTTCCATTATGGATCACACTAAAAGCTTAAAGAACTGATATTCAAGGAAAGGGAACTCAAAGCTATAGAGGACAACATAATAATGACTACTCACATGGATATAATTTAGGCATACATCAAGAAATTTGAAGAATTGATAGGTACTCCTGAGATGAGTATGATTGATAGCATGGAGGATCTAGCATCAGGATTACTTGGCTAGCATATTGCATTGACAACACTAAAAGTGTCATGGAGCACTCACTTGCTAGTGCCAAGTTATATTTCAAATCTATATTTGATAAGATGTCATACAATTTTTCTTATAGTCTTTGGAATTGTTTCCAAAAGAGGGGGAGTAATACATAGAGTATAGAGTATAGAATATTATCTAAGGGGGAGTAAATAGTCATAAGGAGACTATATATTATATGGTCAAGACAGGTTGTAACTAATTCAGGAGGATTATGTAATTGAGACATGGAGTATGTCAATTTTTCACAAGTTTTTTCCATCAATGCCAAAGGGGGATATTGTTGACATATTGATGAGATAGATGATGTGTATGAAGAACATGGTTGTCAATTTTGGCAATCCATTCAATCAGTGAGAACATTTTTTCTAAGTATGAGAAGTTATACTGACTGGTAACAACATATAACTACCCAATATGTAACATACTAATGTTGTCGCAGTTGGTGGTTGGGGGCTTCAATGGGACCTGCTTCTTCATGGAGGAGACGAAGTTGGAAGAAGCCATTGTAGGCCCATGTGAGTGGTGTGTGTTGTTTGCACCAAAACTATTG
Source organism: Chamaecyparis obtusa (assembly GCA_027943335.1). Classification (NCBI taxonomy): domain Eukaryota; kingdom Viridiplantae; phylum Streptophyta; class Pinopsida; order Cupressales; family Cupressaceae; genus Chamaecyparis; species Chamaecyparis obtusa. Next base: position 208,210 of record BSBK01007285.1, read on the forward strand.
GGGGCAGGATTCTGAGGGTAGTCTGTATGCCCATGTGTTTTTTTTAGGGTTGTGAATACTGCTAGGATCATTACCTTGGATGGATCTTGTCAGACGACCAGGGTTCATGGGAGCTCAAGCATATTTTCTTCTAGCTCTTCCAATTTGCAACCTTGGAGCTACTTGCCTCTTGGCGTAGAGTGCAAATTTGTTGATGAAGGGTTTCTTATTTTTAAAAACTATGTTATGCTCAGTTGGTTGTCTTATGATCCTGGAGGCAGTAAGGCTATGTCCAAAGTGGTTGATGCTACCAGGAGGACCTTGGTTTTGGTTGGCTTAGGATGGGGGTTCGCTCATTTTGTGACAGCTGAATGGCTAGTCATTATTGGGGTTGAATGTTTATTTTCCTATTTTAATGAGTTGAGGCTGATTGTTTTTGTTTATCCCCTTTTCTTGAAAGATTTATATTGTAGGGATGGACCCCATTTTGGATTTTTTCCTATATATGATACTCCTATCAAGGTGGATTATACCCCTATTGAGATGGGTGCTTATTGTGTGACTACCTGGTGGTGGAGTGTCCTTGTACTTTAGTTATCTTCTCCCTCACATCCTATTGAGGTGGTCTACGGTTGCTGGGAGGAGGTCGCTAGTAGTGGAGTGTGGTCTCCTCCCTCATGTAACCACATGTTGGCAAGTTGTAAATGGCTGGGGGTTTTTTTTTGTAGACTGAGTGGGTTGTACTGAGATGCTAGAACAGTGTTGGAAGTTTCCTTTGGTGCTGGAAGGGATCAGACCTATTAATATTGATGAGGAAGAGGTAATCTGTGGCTTTTCCATTTTTTTCCTTGGCATTGTTTGTTGTGTGTGGTTGGTTGGTGCCTACAGGTGGATGCTGATAGTTTTCAAGGGCCCATTCAGAAGGCCAGTTGTTTTTGTTTAGGGCTAAAGGTTGGGGTTGGGGCAATGTTTCTTTTTGGTTTTGGTATTGTTGGTTCTGGTATCCATGTCAAAACCATGGAGTTCTTTTTGGGGAGTTTTAACACTCCAGTTAATGCGATGATGTGAGGCTTTTGCCTTCTCTTTGGGTAGCTGGGGTTTTAGTGTATAATCTTGGTCAGTTGCTAGTTGTTTTCTATATTGGGTCTATTGGTTTAGAATGTATATTCTTTAGCAGAGTTTCTTCTTAGTTGGGTTTCAGATTCCTACCAAAATCTACCTATAAAGGGTTTTGGGGCCCCTTCAAAACCTTCTTTTACCCTAATCAAAAAAATACTAATCAATATATAACATGCTAATCGATACATAGGAAGGTAACCAATAAATGAGATAATGGGTGAAGGATAGACAGGTAAAAGGAGAATATCAGTATAAGATAATTGGTGAGACCACGAACCAGTACAAGCAATAGTCAAGACTCTTGCAATTAGTTAGAATAGTGAACATGTATAGGCAAAGGTTATTAACCAATTTTACCTATTTAGTCAAATCGGTCATGATAGTGGAAGATTCACTGAATCTAGACAACAAAGAAAATGTATTACATTGTTCGAGGAGATGATTGCGTATATTTATAGGGAATTGTGTATAGATATTTTCATGATTCCCAGGCATGATTGACAAATTAAATTAAAGGAATATTGCACATTGGGATGATAAATTATGTTATAATTTAGTCATCGTGGTAAGGAATTTTATGTTTTAATGAGTCAACTAAGATGAGAGAAATGCATTTGGAGAAAAATGAAAACCCTAATTAGGTTTTACACTTGGTGGTGATAATTGTATATTAGGATGGAGTTGTAAGAAGAAAATTTTGATGTTGTTTTTGTTGAGATTGTTATTGTTGGTTGATGAAGTTTTTGTTGTTGTGAAAAGTTATTCAGAACTATTTGTAGAGATGTTACAGGGTTGAAGTCAGAAAAAGAATAGAGCATAAAGGATCTTATTGGAATTGTAGAGTGCAAATTACAGATCATTTATTCTTTTTTTTCCTAATGATTTCAACAAGTTGTAAACCCCTCAACTAAGTAGTCTTTAACTGAACTTTTTATGTAAATCCCTTAGTAGGGTGAACACTGTAATAGTGGGATTAAATCCTCTATCAAGGTAGTCTATAATTGGACTAAAGATACTTCTAACAAGGTATCAAATGCTCCTAATAGGGTGAGTCACCTAGAAAGTGACAAATTGTAAGCTCTTAACTGGACACTCTTTTCTATAGAAGTGAAAGGATTGTGGGTGTCATCCCCACCATGGTTCTTCCCTCAAACCAAGGGTTTCCACAATAAAAATAAGTGTGTTATGTGTGTGCATGTACTTTCATTTTATTTATTGCACTTTCACATTATAAGTTTTACTTATATGGTTCATAGTTTAGAAGTTTGTTTTTTTGGTATTTAAGGGTATCAGTAAAAGTTAGAAAAGTATAATAAGTAATGATTCACCCCCTCTCAATACCTATTATTTCCTACAAGATCCACATATCCACTCTTCTTTTCTCTCCTTTTCCATTGAGGCTATAAAGCATATCAACATTCTAGATCTAGGATTGGTGATCATAGATAATTGCATTTGTGAAGACATTCACGATTCTACATTCACTTCAAGATCTACACATACAAGAATCTCCATGGGTTTATCGGATCCCAATATCCATCCATGAGGGTTTCTCATGCAAGGTGAATACGTACATTTATCTTGTGCACGTTACTTTCCTTATGCAATTTCAATTTCATTTCAAGGTTAATTCCTATATAGGGATTTGACCAAGGCAAACCCCATTCCACAATATTTTCCCCTTTTTTTCTGTGTAGGAATAAGTGTAGAAATTGCAAATCTGGATTTGAGAATATCAGTCACAGTTGCAAGCCTTAGAAAATTTCATCAAATTTTGAGTTGAAAGAATGAGACCGAAATAACCACCCTCATCTTGGACTAGGTCGTCTAGGTAGGCCTTGTCCCATGGGAGTGAAATTTTCATAGAAAGCAATTAATGGCATCAGTATCCTAGATCTAGAGTTTTACCTGATTCTGACATCTTTGAGATCGACAAAATAAGATTTGAAGGTCCATTTGCCTCTTCTTTCTTCAAGGTGAGTCCATTCTAGCTCTTTTTCCCATTGTACTTACTCTTATACATTAGATCTAAATATAATACCTTGTTAGTTGTCATTTTTTTCTTCATAACATTAATTCCTTTCACAAATTTAAATATCATATCACACATCTTTATTATTAAAGGAAATAAACCCCAATTCCCCACTCTCACTTAGATCTTGTATTAGCACCCCTTCATCCATTTCAAGTTGTGCTACTCTGTTATATTTGAGAGTTAGCCTTTGGGGGGAATTTCCTAATGCACAATATATAATTTGGTGAGTGAACTACATTCTTAGCATCACCATCATTATCTTTTGTTGTATACATATACATATACATCATAATGTATATGTACATATACATATACATGTACATGTACATGTACATATACATACACATATACATATACATATACATGTGTGTGTGCATGCGTGCATGAATATATATGTATTTATATGGATATATGTAATATTCTAGAGGTACTAGAAATTAATATAAATTTTTAATAGAATTAAAATATAAAATAAATAAGTAATAAATAAATAGATAATAATTAAAAGGTACCTATTAAAATATATCAAACATAAGATATTGATGCTTAACAATTATAATTTAATTATTTATCTCTATGTTTTACTAGCCTCACATGTGCAAATCTTTTTGGGAATTAAATACAAGGAATGAGATTAATGCCATCCAATGTTGAATACTACAAATAAGTGTAATATCAGTTGAAGTGGAAAATTGCACACATACTTATCAATATGAATGCGTAACCAAATACACTCATGACAAGGTAATGAGACACATAATCTAATTTTGCAATACAAAGCCATCATGGATTACAAGGACCGAATGAATGTTCAAGATTACATATTTTCAAATTGTTACACTTGAACCATATACACACTATGGTTGTCGCCTAATATTGAATTAATGTAAGCCAGTCAAGAGTGATTCAAATAAATATAGCATCGAGCCATTACAAGGAAGAAATTAAATTGATACATGCCTACGACTATGACCAATTAATGTTAACATAGACACAAACAAATCTATCAAAGACTTTATAAGTATGGAGCACATAACCTTTGATCATCATTGGAAGGTCACGAGTCAGATTAAGAACTACGCATATGTATCGACTAACATGGAGGATAAACACACACACACATAGCTTATTCTTTAATCACTTATTATTTTATAATAGAAAATGGTGAGAAAAGGTAAGATGTAGATCACTCTTCAAGTCCTATGTTATCCATTGGAATACAAACCCTCACAAAGAAAATCTCATTAGCACAACCAAAAGGAGGACGGGTGCTAATGCAATATCTATACTCAATGGGGATTTGACTCCTTAAGAAATCTGATCTAATAAGGTAAATAATAGAAAATCTAATCTATGAAAGTAAGTGCAAGAAAAAGGAAATAATTAATGTATCTTGGAACAAGATGAAGGGATTAATAATTTGAATCTAAATTTGTCTATCACTGGAATGTCAGAATCAACTATAACTTTAGATTTAAGAAACTAAGACTTGTGACTATTTTCTTTGTAAATTTAAGCCCAAAAGTGCAGGGACAAGTCGAGAAATCAACTTGTACATGTGAACAAGTTGATAATTTAACTTGTACCTAGAGACAAGTCAAGAAGTCAACTTTTTCCCAACAATGCTAAAACTAATGAAACTTTCCAAGATCTTGTGTATGTGCCTGTACTTCTCAAATCCAAAACCGTAACTCTCTAACTTGTTCCTGCACATAGAAAAATGGTGGAAAAGGTTTTGGAAAGGGTTTTTCCTTGGTCAAACCCTTGTTTAGGAATTAACGTTGAAATTGAATTGAAATTATAGTAGAAAAGATGAAATGGAAGCAATATTTGAAACATAAATCACCTTATACCTTGATGATGTAATGCCTCTTTGAATGTGATCACAAGTGTTGATATACTAGCTTGAACTCCACAAAAACCTAATTGGAAATTATGAAACCAAATCCTTCAATGATGAATGTTGTATTTTTCCACAATGCTTGATGAAGAGGAAAAATAATTCCTTGAAGATCTTGAAGATTTCCTTGATTTCTTGATTGATTGCTTCTTGATGTTGGATGGCTTGATTGCATAATAATGGATAACATGCACTTGATTGATGGATAATAATAATGGATGATCAAATGAGGGGAGGAGAGGTCCTTTTATACTAAACTCCCTTCACTTAGGGGCTCAAATCAAATCAAGGCCGACTTCAAATATGAACCTCAAAAGAAAACCCCACCATCATGCCCCAGGCCAAATCTAGGGTCAAAAAGCCAAGAAAAGTTAGTTTTTAAGGTACAATTGAGTTTTATGTCATGTTCCCAGGGAACAAGTTGAGATCTCAACTTTTACCCCAAGAACAAGTCAACTTGTCGACTTGTTCTAGGTGAAATGAGCTCAAATTTCACCAAGATGTTGGGGAAGGTGAAAAGGAGTGGGGGCGAGAAACTACAGGTTGTTATGAGGCCAAGAGAGGTCCCAAAAGAGGAAAATAAATGAATAGGTCCTAAGTGAGGAAATAAATTATTTGATTGGAGGAAAAATGGGAAAATGGAGGAGCGCACTTAGAAATAAGAGCTAACCTCAAGTTTTGAACAAATAATGTTAATTTGAAGGTCTAATAAGTGCTGGAAGAATGTGAAATCAATGTGGGAACACATACATACTAAAATGGGGCTAAAAAATGAGCACCTAATAAGGGTGCTTTCTTTTTAGGATGATACATTTAGCCCCCACTTTAGCAGGAGTATGAGTCCATCTCATGCTCACGGTAAAGTAGAAGAAAGAGAGAAAGATAAAGATAATGGGAAAACTACAAGGAGATGAGACATTGATAAGTTTAAAGACACAAGCCCCAAAACCAAGGATCTTAACTTGTACATCCATATGCAAGGACATAGAAAACAAAATCAAAATCCTAGAGCTTACTAAGATTCCCAAGTCAACTAGTTGAAGAGACCTTGCTAGAGAAAATGTCTCAAGGCCACTAGTATCATACTCTGAAAGATATTGCAAGAGCACAAGTGGTCACCTAAAAAGAGAAAGAGAACACATCAAAGATAAGATAAGACTTCATGATCCAATCAAGTATAAAAGTGTTTTATGCTATGGAATCATGGAGGAGAGATCAAGATAACCATAGATGACAAGCTACGCAATTATGTTGCACTATGTGATCCATGAGAGAGAGAGAGAGAAGGGGGAAATGGTATATAAAATTGTGTTATTCTAGTTCCACCCATCAAAGAAAGTATAAGTGGGAGTTTATGGTCTAATATGGGCTAGTCAACTCATAAATGTTTTTTAAAATAAGAGGTTGAATGGTCTAGCAAGTTGTGTTAAACTAGTCAACCCATGTAAAGGATAGGTCAAATGGTCTATAAAATTGTGTTATGCTAGTCAACCAATCTTGAAAATGTTATATGCAAAGGAGAGGTTGAATGGGATAGAAATTTATTTTATGCTAGTTCAACAAATCCTAAAGATTCAAAAAAAGGAGAGTGATCTAGCCCTAGAAATGTGTGTTATGATAGTGTACTCTACTTGTCATGCTTGAAGTAAAAAATATATGTGCAATAAGGAGACCATGTATGCCCCCCATCAAGATGGAAAATAAGTACTATTTTGACATCTTAAGGAAAATATGAACAAGGATAAAGCACTTTTAACACCAAGATAGTATCCACAAGCAACACCTAGTCCAAGCCAAAGAGGTCACAACTCCTCTAAGGTCAAGGAAGGGATGAATTCAAAGAGATACCATGCAAGGAGAGTAAAAGGGACCCTTTTGGTTGATACTAAAAGGATCATGAATAAGAAGGAAAGAATTGACACCTTCCCTATTTCTAGGTAAAGGGATTATTTAAGGAATGATGATGTACTTTTAGTCTCCAAGACAAGTGATTTGTCTACTATGGAAACCCAATTGCAAACAATTATGAGGTGATGATCAAGGATTCATAGTTCTTGTATAGAAGAGAATACTTAATGTAAAGCAATATTTCTATGTAAGATTAGGTTGTTAGAATTTTTTAGAACAACAGAGGGGGGGAATCAGTTGTTCTCAGGTCCATATGTACCAATTGAACTTTCTAGCACTTCAACAATCTCAGATCTAATCAGCTATTCAACTCAGTCTCTATAACATATATCAGAAACATATAACATGTAGTCCACTGTCCAAAAGTAATTAACTTGGAGAATATAACAACATTCATATCAAAACATTCACACAAGTATAACACTAGGATTTATAGTGGAAATGCAACTTGGGAAAAACCACTTTGTAACATTCTACTGATATTTCACTCTTCTAAAGTGAGCTCTGTGAAAAGCCAACCCTGTTAAAGGCTTACAAACACATTGCTAGGTGTGACCCTGTTAAAGGATTTAAACACTCTGTCAAAGGTGACTTTGCAAATACAGATCCACTTTGAACATATATGTTGATTTATTGACTAACCTTTGTTTCCATCTACATCACTGATTTGCTCAAAATTCACTTCAAGAAATCACAACTCTGTTAAGCTCCTTCACAATTTCACCTGCAGCCTTCTTAGACTTATCAGTCAATAACATCAACAACTTCATCCCATGTTGTAACCTCACAATTAGGTTTTCCTTTATACCTCTTTAATTAGGTAGATCCATCTTTTTCCACTTAATCTCCTCCGTAGATCTTAGGTTTAGGTTAGATTCATTGAATCCTTCCATCATTGTGTTCTTCATCCTTCCTTCTAAATACATCTCCAAACTTCTCTTTGAATCCATAATAAAATGATTTACCATGCATTAAATACTCCATATAATTCATTAATAAAGTCAACACAATTTACATATCCCAAGAATTCAACTATGTCAGCTGGGAATCTCAATTCTTTCTCCAAATGTAAATTACTGACACTCGGTCAATACTGTGTTCTTTTCCTCGGTCATCACTGCATAACTCAGTCATCTCTACAAATTGTCTTCCTCAACAAACACTATCTTTTCTTGGTAATTTCTTGTCACTCGGTGTATACTGATGTTTGGTCAACACTAAATTTACTCGTCATATACTAGCGCTCGGTCGACACTAACATCACTCAACTTAAACTAGATTTCTTCACTTTTACTCGATTAAGCCTACCTCTTCATTCTTTCTTCTTACTTAGATAAACAATACATTATCTTATCAATGTGCTAGTTAATCAAGTACCCATTGAAGTATCAAATAACTCAACCTTTCCTTAGGTTCTCTTGTTATCTCCTTTCCCTAATCCTCTTCATCAATCAATAGATATGGTACTATCCTAGATAGAAACTATCTTACCAGTTAAGGTTTGACATCAATGAAAATATAACAATTATTTCAATTGCATTTTCCAACAATCTCCCTCTTTGGCATTGATGGAAACACCACATGAATAACACATGATTTACCAAACAATCCAAAAAACTCTATGCATCAGACTTTTATAATATCCTTAGCTTCATTCTGACTCACAACTTCTTTGCCTTGCCTGATCGCGTACATAGTTACTCCCTCTGAATCTTTTCTGTATCTCTCTGAATCTTTGAATCTTCTCCCTCTATGTTTTCATCTGAATCTCTCCCTCTTTGACAACAATGCCAAAGCAGTATCTATCACTTACATCTTCCATATGTAGATGTCTTCATGTCAGTTTAGTATGCTATATTTCTCCCTCTGTCATCTTACTTATGACTGATTATCAGCTCTTCTTTACTTCTCACAACTCTAGGAAACTCCTAAAGTATGACCTTTTCTGCATCAATTTGTCAGATATTCTGTGTAGCACATTTGATACAATGCTCCTAGTTGACTAGGCAGCCTCAATTAGGGGAATCACCCCTAGTTTACCTCTAAGATAGTCATGAGCATCCTTAGGTAAAGCTTTTATGAATATGTCTACTAATTGTTCCTTTGTATTCACATATTCCATTCTCACTTCTTTGTCTTGTACCAACTCTCTTAATTAATGATACCTGATAGAAATATGCTTAGTCTTTGTGTGCATCATTGGATTCTTTGATATATTGATAGCACTTGTGTTATCACAGAAAATAACAACCGACTCAGTGATTTCCTCTTTCATTCCTTTTAGTAATTGCTTGATCCATACTAAATTTGAACAATTCACTGTAGCTTCTACATACTTAGCTTCTGTTGTAGATTGGGAAATGCGGTTCTGTTTCTTGCTTGTCTAGGAGACTAATCTCTTTCCTAGAAATAATGCTCCACCATTTTTACTTTTTCTATCATCAACATTTCCAGCCTAATCTGCATCAGTGTAGACTCTCGGTTCAAATTTTTCATTCTTCTTGTAGTATAATCCATAATCCTCTATCCCTTTTAGATATCTCAGTATTCTCTTCACTTTCATCATATGATTCTCCTTAGGATTGGTAGAAAATATTGCCACAATCCCAACTGCTAGGGCTATATTCGGTTTTCTATGGACAACATATTGTAGCTTTCCAATCATAGATCTATACAAGGTTTGATTTACTTCAGCAGTATCATCAGTTTTAGATAGTTTATGTCTAGTAGCCATAGGAGTACTTACTGGTCTGGAATCCCCCATACCAAAAGTTTTCAGCATCTCTTTAACATATTTAGATTGAGTAATAAAGATTCCTTTCTCCATATGATAAACTTATAAACCAACAAAGAATTTAATCTCACCAAACATAGACATTTTAGACTCAGCTTGCATCTCATTTAAAAATTTCTAACATAGGACATCTTGTCCTCCAAATATGATATCATCAACAAAAATTCCAGCAACAAAATCCCTTTACCTTCTTCAATTTTCATAGACAGATTGTTGTTGTCATTTGTTCTTACAAATCCAATCTTTATCAAATAATTGTGCAGTCTCTCATACCATTCTCTGGGGGCTTTTTTCAATCCATACAGCAACTTGTTCGACTTGAAAACCATATTTTTCTTTCTTGGGTCAACAAATCCTTTAGGTTGTTCAATGTATACTTCTTCTAATATACCATTCAAAAATGCAGATTTGACATTCATCTAATATACTTTGAAATCTTTATATGTAGCATATGCAAGTAGAGTCCTCACTACTGATAATCTTGATACAGGGGAAAATGTTTCCCCATAGTCTATTCCTTCTTCTTGTGCATAACCCTTGCATACCAATCTTGCCTTGTTTCTTGTGACTTGTCCATGTTCATTTAGCTTATTTATGAATACCCATTTTGTTCCAATAACATTCTTATCTTCTGGTCTCGGCACTAGAGTCCAGGTATCATTCTTTTCTATTTGATCAATTTCTTCATTCATAGCTTATATCCAATCATCATTCTCTAAAACATCTTTTACTATCTTAGGCTCAAACTCACATAGTAAACATGTAGGGTCTTTCAACTTACTTCTTGTCAAGACTCTAGATTCTTTATCTCCAATGATTTTCTCAGGCTTATGATGTCTTCTTACATACTGTGCTAATGTAGGTTCAGATTTCTTTTCTCCTTGATCTTGATCTTCAGGTTCATCATGTAAATTATCAGCTTCTTCTTATTTCTTGACATCATCCTCTTGATGCTTGATGACATTCTCCTGATGCTCGGTAGCATCTTCCTAATGCTCGGCAGCATCCTTCTAATGCTCGACATTGCTTACTTGTGACTCTGCATCTGGTTCAAGTGTAGTACTTGCCTCTCCTTCTTCCATGTAAACAAAAGATCTATAATCTTTAGGTTCTTGTTTTCCCTCTAATTCGTTATTTTCTACATATTCATCAACTCTAACATTTTCACTTTCCACAACTTTGTTAGTGTTATAATTCAAACACTTATAAGCTTTTCTCTTAGTGGAATAACCTAGGAATATGCCTTCATCACTTTTTGTATCAAATTTTCCATTCTTATTGTCTTTCATTATATAACATTTACTCCCAAAGATTCTACAATACTTCACATTAGGTGCATAACCATGCCATAACTCATAAGGTGTAGTGTTTGTACCTTTCTTGATTTGCACTTGATTTAAGGTATAAAAAACTGTACTTACAACTTCTCTCTAGTATTTTTGTGCAACATTCTTCTCAATCATCAGTGTTCTAGCACAATCCATAATTGGCATGTTTCTACTCTCTCTTATGCCATTTTGTGGAGGTGTTCTCATTGCGGAAATTTGTCTCTTGATTCCTCTATCATTGCATAATAGATTGACTTCATTTGATATAAACTCTCCACCTCAGTTAGATCTCAAACATTTTAGGCTTCTACCTATTTCTTTTTCAACTTTTTCTAAATACCACTTAAACAAGTAAAATGCATCAAATTTCTCTTTTAAAAATGTTACAGTCATCATCCTAGTGTAGTCATCAAAAAAATAGAATAAAATACTTATCACCAAAATAAATTTGTACACCGATAGGCCCACAAAGGTTAGTATGAACCAATTCCAAAATATTTTCAAAAGTATATGTCTTGCTCTTAAAACTAGACTTTGTCATTTTTCCCAATTGACATTGTTTACACATCACATTATCAGGTTTCTTCAATATCGTCAAACCTCTAACTTTCTTCTTTTTACTAATATTTACCAGATTGTCAAAATTCACATGACACGGCCTCTTATTCCATAACCATACATCATCAAATTGTGCAAACAAACATGTTTCTTTAGATAGGTCTAGATAGAACAAGTTACCTCTTGTTTGTTCTCCACTTCCAATTAGTTCACCAGTGGCATCAAATATTTTAGCCTTCCTATGATGAAATTCCACTCAGTAACCAATATTGTGCAACACTCAATAAATTATAGTTAAGACCTTCAACCCAATAAGTATTTTCACATGTGATCTTATCAGTCAGCTTGATTGATCCTTTAACTCTCATAGGACATGGTGCATCATTACCAAACTTAACACTTCTAACTTTGTCATGATCTAGGGTTTCAAATTTACTTTTATCACCAGTCATGTGATGTGAGCAACCACTATCAATAATCCATTTAACACCTTTAGTCACATAAGAAATAAGTGTAGTTTTCTCATATTCATCAGAATAATCTTTCATAGCAACATATACTACTTCAATATCAGATTCACTAGTGTCACTGTCAGTTTCCTCGTCAGCAATATAGAAGGATTTTTTACCTTTGTCTTTGTAGTCTTTGTACCCTTGGTGATCTCTTTCATTTCTCTTGTCCTTGTCAATCCTATCAGGGAATCTTTCTGCAATATGGCCAACTTTGTTACAAGAAAAATAGATTATAGCAAGTTTACCTTTATATTTTCCTTTTCCTCTTTGTAGTCTTCTATCCATGAGTGCCTCAAGATCATCTAGTTCCTTGTCAGAAGTGTCACTTTCATTGTCATTGTCACTATCACTTTTTACACATTTTTATTTTTCCCTCTTAGACTTATGCAAAACCATTTGTGACTTGAATGCAGATTCAACATTAGGAATAGTGTAGTTATCATAGTTAGATAGCTCAAAAGTAGTAAGCTTGTCAACAAGACTTTCCAGAGTTAGAACATTACCAGGGTTACATCTTGATTCTTGAATTGCATAAATTTTGATAGCATAGATAGGAAGAAAATTTCTCAATACTTTACCAATAATAGTCTCATCATCAATGATTCTATTAGCTCCTCTAATAGCATTCACTACCTCCTTAATTCTACCACAGTACTAAGCAATGTTTTCTCCTTCTTGCATTTTCATTTCATCAAAATTACCTCTCAAAATTTTAGATATTTCTCTCAGTACATTAGTATCTCCACCATACATAGTTGCAAGAGTATCCCACATTTTCTTTGTAGTAGTGTAGTCTTTGATATCTTCAAATTAAGGATAGCTTAAGGAAGATACAATCTCCAACATTGCTTGATTATGTTCTTGTTTTTCTTTCATCTCCTCGGTAGTAAAAGGTGCAATAGGTATAACATAGTCATGTTCCACATAGTACTTTTTTGAATCACCAATACCAGCTAGATGCAATTTCATCAAACTTTTCCATGCAGGGAAATTCTCTTTGTTCAACTTCGGTACCTCCTTTTTATACATCTTGATCATTAGCTTCAGGTACCTTTGAAATTTTTTCTGTAAGCACCAACAACTCTGATATGAATTGTTAGAATTATTTAGAACAATAGAGAGGGGGGGAAATAGTTGTTCTTAGGTCCAGATGCACCAATTGAACTTTCTAGAACTTCAACAATCTCATATCTAATCACCTATTCAGCTCGGTCTCTATAACATATATCATAAATATATAACATGTAGTCCACTGTCCAAAAGTAACTAACTTGCAGAATATAACAACATTCACATCAAAACATTCACACAAGTATAAAACCAGGATTTATAGTGGAAAACTAACTTGGGAAAAACCACTTTGTAACATGCTACTAATATTTCTCTTTTGAAGTGAGCTCTGTGGAAAGCTAACCCTGTTAAAGGCTTACAAACACACTGCTAGGTGTGACCCTGTTAAAGGATTTAAACACTTTGTCAAAAGTGACTTTGCAAATTCAAATCCACTTTGCATATATATGTTTATTTACTAATTGACCTTTATTTCCATCTCCATCGATCTGCTCAGAATTCGCTTCAAGAAATCACAACTATGTTCAACTCCTTCACAATTTCACCTTCACCCTTCTTCTTAGACTTATCAGTCAATAACATCAACAACTTCAGCCCATGTTGTAGCCTCATAATTAGGTTTTCCTTTACACCTCTTCAATTAGGTAGATCCATCTTTTTTTGCTTAATCTCCTTTGTAGATCTTAGGTTTAGGTTAGATTCATCGAATCCTTCCATCATTATGTTCTTCATCCTTCCTTCTAGATACATCTCCAAACTTCTCTTTCAATCCATAATAAAAAAATTTACCATGCATTAAATACTCCATACAATTAATTAATAAAGTCAACATAATTTACATATCCCAAGAATTCAACTATGTCGGCTAGGAATCTCAATTCTTTCTCCAAATGTAAATTACTAACACTCAGTCAATATTGTTCTTCTCCTCGGTCATCACTGCGTAACTCGATCATATCTACAAACTATCTTCCTAGGCAAAGACTGTCTTTTCTTGGTAATTTCCTATCGCTTGGTGTATACTGATGTTTTCTCAACACTAAATTTACTTGGCATATACTGGTGCTCGGTCGACACTAACATCACTCAGCTTAAACTATATTTCTTCACTTTTTCTTGGTTAAGCCTACCTCTTCATTCTTTCTTCTTACTTAGATAAATAATACATTATCTTATCAATGTGCCAACTAATCAAGTACATATTGAAGTATCAAATAACTCAACCTTTCCTTAGGTTCTCTTGTTATCTCATTTCCCTAATCCTCTTCATAAATCAATAGATATGGTACTATCCTAGATAGAAAATGTCTTACCAGTTAAGGTTTTACATCAATGACAATATAAAAATTGTTTCAATAGCAGTTTCTAACATGGGTATCATATAATAGATAAATGTCTCTTAACCAAAGGAAAAGTGGATCCTTGGAGAGGATGAGAGAGATTGATACAACACCCTTTCCCTCCAAGAGTGGAGACAATGATAAAGAAAAGAGGACCTATTATGATACTCACAAATTATGATAACACTATGTATGATAATAAGACTCCAAAGAATAGGCTAACATTGTGACATAGTGTGGAGCAACATAATAGGGACTTAAATGTTGTTCAAAGAAATCAGGATTGAAAATTAACTCATTGCGACATGTTATGTGACTAATGTCATTATCAATGAGCTATTAAATTTTGTAATGTAAGGCTTGAAATTCATTAGTAGAGTGTTCATGATATTTATGATACATGAAGAAAGGAAGGTTCATAAGATTTTGAGATTTTTTTTGTTTAGGTTGAGTAATCACCTTAGCATGAAGAAAGTTAGGTAAAATGATCTCTTGATTAAAGTTGGAGATGGAATAAGTGTTAGATAATAAAGAAGAGGATGTGGACAAAGGAGGAGACTCCAAACCAAATATGTCACTTGGTTTCTCACTATTCTCAATAATTTTAGCACACATCCTAAACCATATTTGAGATTGTGAGTTGAATTGTTTTGAGAATTAGGTAGAACTAATGACACACTAGGTCCCTTGAAGAATCATGTGTTTCCATTAGGAAGTTTTTATTCACCCATAAAAGATGGAGTAAAGTCTAATGACCCCCAATAATCATCTAAAAGGGAACCTGTAGGAGAAGAAGTATCTTTAGGAGGAGATTGTTTTGTTTAAATGGTGTAGGGATATAAGGAGAAAAAGGTTCATTTTGTAAGCAATGATTAGGTCTATCATATAAAAAAAATGTGTACATCAATTTTTTATAGATGAACTTTACTTTGTGTTGAAGAGTTGAAGGAGCAACATGCATGGAACCTTCAGAGGTATGCTCCAAGTTGCCATATTCCTTGATGGTGATGACTTCATGTGATATGTCAGCCTTTGTGAACCCTATATGCTGAATGAATTTCAAAGTACACAAGTTTAGGGCTGAGCCATTATCTTTCATGACCCTTTTAATAGGAAAATCTCTGACCATAATGGTGATGCAAAGATGTAGATCATGGTCAAGTGCAACAAGTAGTAGGTCATATGGATTGAAGGATATAGCACATGATGTGGATAGATGTCCTACAAGTTTTTCAAATTGGATGACATTTATGTCTGTGGAGGCATGTCCTTCGTGAAGGGCTCGGGTGAGGATTTCCTTATGGAGGGGTGAAGTGTAGAGAAGGTAAAGGATGGAGATTTGGGCAGGTGTATTCCAAAGATGTTATATAAGGTTATATTACACATTGTGTTTTGGCCTTTAATGGGCACCAATGATAGTTATCCAGCCTTTGTAGGTAGTAACAGCACTCTGACTGTCTGCTCCTTTGATGTGGATGACATTGACTATGCATTCAACTTGGTTTATACATCCAACAAACTTGTCGTAATTGATATGGGCTGCAGTATATTCTTTATGGTCAGCATGGTCTCCTTTCTTTCCTTTGCCTTGGTTCAAGGGAGGAGGATTGGGATTGATTTGGTTCTTCCCAGCATTGTGTTGCGGGAACACATTTTGATAGATTTGCAAGTTGGCATTAGGTGAAGCTTGGGCTGGTGTGTCCATGTGGATCTCCTTTCTATCAATGAGATCTTGGATGTAATGCTTGAGTTTCATACACCTTAGGGTAGTGTTTCCTTTGATGCGGTGATAATCATAGTACTCATAATCATTGTACCAGTTAGGCTTGGGACTTGCATAATCAAACTATTGGATTGATGGGTACATGATTAGATTAGCTTTGGTCATTCAATAAAAGATAACATCTAGAGGTTCACCAAGTTGTGTGAAGGTTCTCTTCTGGTAAGGCTAGACTCTAGGTCTGTTCTGATTGAGAGTGTTAGAATAACTGAGAGGGGGGTGAATCAGTTATCCATAGTCTCAATCATAAAATGTATATCCAAAAACAATTTACTAAAACTTCTGCAGCTCAATAACACACAATAGTATTTTGTCTGTGCTTTTACTGATTACCATTTAATAACATATAATGACTACTGATCAAATCCAATATGCAACATGTAAAGTATGATAACAAACAATCATCACAATCAACACATAACACAAGAGATTTAACGTGGAAACCCTGTGAAGGGAAAAACCACCTAGGATCGGCAACCCAAAAATTGTTCACTCTTCTAAAGTGAGATCGGTGAAGATCCAGCCCTATTAAAGGTTACAAACACACTGTGAGGTGTGACCTTGTTAGAGGATTTTAGACCAACCATTATCATCTAACCAGCATTCACTATGGGGTTGACAGGATAACAAATGTACACTCTATGAATGACATTACAAGACTTTCTAGTCCACTTTGTTAAGAGATTTATCTATTTACAATGGTTAAAATGTAATAGTAGTTGATCTGAGTACAACACAACTTCAATTACAAATTATCAGATCTATGTTAAGCTCATTCAAATCCTCTGATCAATATATCAATTCTATTTCAAACAATATTCAGTAACTTATTGTCGCTCGGTAATCTCTGTAGTTCAGTTCTCCTTAACCAGTCTAATCAGGCATGCATGAAGCTTGTTCATGCGATATCTCTGCAGTCTCCTTCTTCTGGCATGATTTCATCATAAAATCCCAGTCTCTTAAATAGATGAGTAAACCATTTTATTTACATCCATCAAATTTTTCCACTTAATCTCCTTTGTTGTTTTTGTCACTTAATCCTTCCTCGGCTGATGTGTTAGTAACACATTTTGTTTTAATCCCTTAGATCTTCTTATAATTATGTTAGTCATCGATCTTCATAACAAACATTATCTCCAACTTCATAATCATAACACTTTCCAGCTCATCAACTTACATCGGCTAAACTAGTCATTTATTTCTTTTCTTTTGCTTGGTTAACAAAGAAATGTGTCCGTGAACACAAGCTTGGTTTATACTGTGCTTGGTATACACTACACTGCATTGGTGTATACTAAAATGGTTCTTTAACCAACAACACTGCTTTGTGCATTTTTCTCTATCCTCCATCATAGATAAATGCAACATAATCAAGTCAATAACATAAGGTCATAGACTCATCCATAAGTTACCCAATGTATTCCTTATCCTTATCTATCATATCCATCTTCCTCATGTAGATATATCTGTTCTTCACCTCTTTTCTTCTTCTTTCTACAGATGTTTGGGTATAGTAACTTACAAGATAAGTATTGTCAAAACTAGTTCACATCAATGACAACATATTACTGATTTAACCATCTTACATATCTAATCAGCAACTCAGTGATCTAGAATCACAGATCTTCAAGTTATACAGTTTATTCAAATCAGTTGTAGTTCATTAGAGAGTAGTGGATATGGCATCAAATAGCCTGATTGGTCGGATTGCCATGATGGTTTTGATGCACTTGCTACTGATAGTTCTACATGGGTTGCTAGGGAATATGAGGTGGTTGCTATTGGTATTGTTGCAGAGATTGTTGATAGATGGGCACTTGTTGATGTTGGTATGCATGAGTTGGTCTAGGCCTAGCCACGACAATTTGGACATGCTTGGTCTCAGTGGCTCCATCAGTAACAACATTTTTGTTACGATTCCAGTAACAGGGTTTGTCATTGTTGGGTTTACTATGGGAATCATCTTTGTAATGCCAGATTGTGCCTTCATCAAGCAGGCCTCTTTCAATATCTATCCCCTTGCTTTTGATATCTTGATAAGTTTGGATGCAGTTCATCCTCATGAGGTGGGATAGTTTGGGATGCAGGTTATCAATGAAGATCTTGGTTAGATGCTTTTAAGGCAATTGGTATGATAACCTGGTTGTGAGATTTTTCCATCATTGCAAATAGTCAGCTAGGATTTCTCCTCCTTTTTCTTTTGAGTTACATAGGTCTAGTAAAGATAACTCATTCTCAACATTGTGGGCATATTGGGCAACGAACTTCTCAAAGAGCTCAAAAAAAGTTGTGATGGTCCCACAAGGTATCTTGTAAAACCACTCAATAGAAGTTCCTCCCAAGCTTTTGGGGAATAGGCATAAAAGGTAATTATCATTGTAAGCCACTTCTTGGCATGCCATATAGAACTCTTTGATGTGGTTTATAGGGTCTCCTTTCCCTCGATATTTATCAAATTTGGGTGTCTCGAAGTGCTTAGGGAAAGGAACAGTTGTGATTGATTGATCAAATGGATAGGGATAGACCTCTTTAAAGTTTAAGGTCTTGTTCTATGTGCTAGCTTTGAGCTCCTTAAGAGCATTTTTCATTTCTTCCCACTCAGCATTGATTGGCATTGGAGCGGGTACTCCCATTTGGAAAGGGTCTAATGGTGCTAGTGAATAAGGGTGATTTTGATGTGGATATTATGGAGTGGGATATGGAGATTGCCCAGCAAGATAGGTGGATTGGAATGGATGTTGGGGTGATGATTGATGGGGATGATACTGCTACTAAGGTGCGGGAGTGTACTACTATGTGGGATACAAAACTACTTGTTGTTGATGGGGGATGATGGGATGCTATTGCTATAATGGGTAGGATGATGCTTGTTGTTGTGGGATGATGGGATATTTTTGTTGTTGTGTTGGGAAGTAATTTTGTTGTGAAGGAGGTTGGTGGAATGGTCTAGCTTGTTGATAAGCTTGGTTTTGGTGTGCTTGGCTTTGCGCTTGGTTGATGTAGGATGGATGCATTCCTGCATTGCTTAGGGGTGGAAATGATGTAGGGAAGCTAAAAGTAGGAGGTGGTTGGTCAAGGTAGCTTGTGAGATGGGAAGAACTTTGTTGTTGGGGTGGTGGAACCACTTGAGATGTGGGGGGTGGAATAGATAGGAAGTTGGTGTATGAAGGAAAGGATGAAGCTGGCGGAGGTTGTGATAGTTGTTGTTGCGCTACTTGAGAGAAGGTGACTTGTTGGTTTGCAAACATGGATGTGAGAGAGTGGGTTGGTATTCCCAATTCTTGCATCTCTTCATGAGTAAGGCCCCAACGAGCACTAGTGCATGGTGGGAATTGTGATCCAAAGGATGCTAGAAAGGTAAATGTGATGGGAGTTTGGGACATGAATGGTGGATTTGGAAATCCCATGGAAGGCATACCTATTGTGAATATCGTTTGGTGGGCTTGTGCTTGGGTAAATGTTTGTTGAGGTGTGGATGAAGATGCTTGCATTCCCCATGAGAAGGGTGGTGCTAATGTGGAAGCTTGCGGGAAGAAGGAGGAAAATGATTGTGTTGCCCCTAGAAATGATGGCATGGGTGTAGAAGCTTGTGCAGTGAATGGGAAGGATGATTGTGTTTCCCCTGAGAATGATGCTATTGAGGTAGAGGCTTACTGGGAGAAAGAGGCAAATGATTGTGTTGCCCTTGGAAATGATGACATTGCTTGGCCCATGGGAGGTGGAGGAATTGCTTGTGTAAAGGCTTGTGTGGGAGGTGGTGGTTGGTTTTGTGAAAATATTTGGGTATGAATGATGGCTTGATCTTCTATGGAGGATGATGGTTTTCCCATGAAATGAAATGGAGTGGATTGTGTCACTTGTGTTGTAGGGCTTGTGAAATTTCTTTACAAAAAAAGGGGAATGGCATAGGTTTCTTGAGACATTTGCAAGGTAGGATCAGGCATTTGTTGGATGATGGGAGTGTATGCCTCTACTGGGATTTGGATGGTGTTTATGAGAATGCGAGGTTAGAGATATGGTGGAATGGGAATACCCTCCTATGTGAAGTTAGCCAATATGTTTTATTGATTCTGAGCAATGAGTGCACTAACTATTTGTGCATTCCCCAAATGATTCATGAATTTTTCAATTGCAAAAGAAATGGGGGGGATATTGGGATCATCCCATATATTACAAGTTTGTTGGATCTAGGGATTGTAAGCTACCATCACGCTGGTAGAAATTTTGGGATCGGATGAGCTGGTGGTTTGATAAGGATCCATATTCCTTCATTTCCTGGATCTTGTCTCAATAGGCATGGAGCAGAGATGTAGAAGAAGAAAATGCAAAGGATGGATGGATGCGAGATGTTCCTAAGAAACTCTGAGGATGATGGATTTTTAGAATGGGATGCAAGGATTTGGATTAACTCTAAGAATGGTGAAATGCTAGAGGATTGGTGAGATGCTCTGATTTGGATCAAGGATGGTGGAAGATTGGCAGAAGATGGTGAAAGATTGGTGAAACTCTTGGTGATGACAGAGGATTGGTGGAGTGCTCAAAGATGATGGTAGATTGGCGGAGGATGGTGAAAGATTTTCTAAGTGTTTAAAAAATGATTTTCTACTTCCTGATGTAGGATCAATGTTAGGATTGTCAACCTAGGATAGACTAATGATCTTCAAAAGATGGGATTCTTGCCAGTGCACGCCAATCTCTTGCTCGAGATGATGAGGCCTACAAAGACAAGTACAAGATTCCCTAGAAAATGCCCTGTCAAAGGGTAGAGATTTCTAATTTTGGATAAGGTTTGAAGCAACTCAAAGGATTTAAACACTAAGTGTTTTTGGATTTGGATCACTAGATTTGGTGCAAAGATGGTGAGTCTTGACGTGGATAGATGGATGCTGGATTTGGATCAAGGATCTGGGATTTTGATTTTCAGATTGCTAATCGGAGGATGATGAAGGATGACTGCAATGATGCTATGTTTCTAAGAGGATGACCTAGATGTAGCTGAAATGGATGACCTATGATGCAACTAGGCAGATGACAAAGAATATAATGATGCAACTAAGGATTTCTTAAATGCAACTAAGAATGGATGGTGATGCAAGGATGAAACTAGGATGAGCTAGGATGAAGGAATGTCAAGATAAGATTATAGGATTCTCAAGGAGGAATGGATATGTGATGGGCCAAACTAGTCTTCTCTCTCTAAATTGACATAGCGATGGTTAACTTTGAACCAGAATGCAAACTACTTGACTCTTGCGTTATACTCAATGTTTTCTAGTCTCTCTTAATTCTTCTCTTCTGACTAGATCACTTTAAGGGAATGTCGGTGATCTTTGAGATTTCTCTCTACAACTTCCTTCTCCTGATAAACTTGTGAATTGGGAAGCCTAGCTTTCTTGTGTTGGGTCAAATCTGACATAGCTTGGAGAGATTCTGGGCAAGTGTTTTGAAACAAGGCTTTGGGTGTCTGATTTTGAAGGGTCTCTTTTGTAAGGTTTGTTTTGAAGGTTTTTGGGCTTAATTTTGTGATGTCTTGATGGAAAAGGACTAACTTGACAATAGACACTCTGAAAATGATCTCAAGAAGGGACAAGGCAACCTTGTAGGATACAAGCAATGACTTTAGCTTCTAAATCTGAAAGAAAGCTTTGAAAGGTGTATATTCCAACAAGTGTTTTCACTGAGCTTTTGACTGTGCAATCACTTCAACAAAATCTACCTAAGGGGAGGTGAGTATCAGAATCCTTGCCCACAGCTTGTTACTCCCTAAAAGGGGATACATATGGTGAGTGTCTTAAGGCAATCTAGGAAACCACAGGGATTGGTCCTTGCACAAGGATTGTGATACTTTCGGGGGTAGATCAAGTAGCTTCTGATTTAACAAGTTTGTATTTGTTTGGTGGAGTCCTCCCAATTGGTTTGTAAGCATGTGACTCACTTAAGAGCCCATTTGACCATGCTGAAATAGTAGGGATATTCACCTACCTCAGGCTACCATCAACACGCATTGCCCAAGCTTGAGGGGATGAAGTGAGAGTTTTCTCAACACTTTGTTTCTATACCTATCGGGGAAGGTACCGGTTTGAGGTCATTCTCCAAAGAGGAAGCACTTTTCTCTCTAGATAGGCTTCTCTAGAAGTAAAACAAGTCAACTTGTCTGAGTTCAAGTGTTTTACGTCACTTATTTAAAATGATTTTGTTGAAATGGGAAACTTTTAAAGACACATCAAGCAGTTTTGTACTTTCCCAAATTGATTAGTGAGCTTTGAATTTGCAAATTTGCAAGCACAAATTTTTAAGCTTTTGAGCTTCTCTTTTCCTTTTGAAAACAAGAACTTTTGAAAGATTTATGTAAATGGGCTTTCGAGATTGAGTGTGTTTGCTTCACTTTAAGAACTTGATCTAAAAATCAAAAGAGGTTTGTTTTTTACCTTAAGTCATTCAAGATTTTTCTTATGAGACTGAAAGTAAATTACTTGTGATTTTTTTATTCATTTCTTTATGTTGACTCAAGATTTGGTGTTTTAGATTGCTTTTTAAAGCCCAAAATGAGATTCCTAGATTGATTTTACGAATGAAAAAAACTTTTGGAAACTCTAAATTTTTGCAACAAGACAATTGTTTTGAAATATATCAATGCTTTAGGAATACTTTAGGAAATTTTAGGAAACTTTGAGACTTTTTAGGAAACCATTCAAACTGAAATGTAGATTTGCTCCTAGATTGCATAAAATATAAAAGAACTTTGAGATTTTGAAAATGAAGTTCATTTTAGCTTTGACTGATGCATTTTAGTTTGAAATAGGACCATTTGAATGCACTTAGGACTGATTTGGAACCATTTAGAAATGAGATGCAAATTTGGGGTTCGTTTTATACACCAAAAAGTGAAGTGTTCCTAGTTTTGCATGAAGATCAAAGTTTCCTAGATTTTGAAAGCATGAATGTTCTTTTTATCCCTTTGAAAGACCCTACAAGTGATTTTGAGTGTTTTAGGACTAGTTAGTACTGATTTGTTTATGATTTGATTGATTTTAACTTTCTAGGCATTCCAGAGTGATTTTGAGGTTCATTTAATCATTTAGACAAAGTGTGTAAGATTTTGTTTGTTCAGTTTTAAACCCAAATTTGAAAAGATTTTCTGTAACCCTAGATGCAATCTAGGAAACCCCAGATGTGATATTATATTTAAAATAATGTTATTACCTTCCCCAAATGTGATCCGTAAAATCTAGGAGATCCCGGATGCGATCCTGAATTTGAATGGATGTAATTTTTGACCAGATGAGATCTGCGAAATCCCAAAAGTGACCCAAGAAGCACAGGATGTGATATTTCTTTCCTAGATGTGATGATAGACCTCTAAATAATCTTTCCAATTCTTTTTGAATCATCAAAAATGGAGATCGTATGCAAAAGTTACAAATGTTTTTGTGGAAGTGCCTCTTTATGTATTATTTGTGAAAAATAGGCTTAAGATCCTGCTAGAAGAAGAAGGAGTAGACGGAATAGAATAATAACAAGACTAGTAAGAGGAAGAAGATTGGAAAATTCCCCTTCCACCTACGAGCTTGAAAAATTAGGAAAACACTCCAAAACACATTAGAATGTTTTCATAGAACCCGTGAAATGGGTCCCATCGGGCATGCTAGAATGTAGGCTACGGTTTATCTGTATCTATTTTGAAAGGCATAAACAATAAAATGTTAGACTAATCTAAACATTTATATCAGTTAAAAAGAATAAACATAAAAAACCAAGCCACCTTAGATTGAGCCAAAACAAATGCATTCAAGCATTGTTTGATTTGCTCTGTTAATGAGGGATGTGGGTGCACTCTCTAAGCACTTGGAGCTTGTCTCTAATGTATTCTAGGAAGGATTTGATATGATGCATAAATAATTTAGAAAAGTTTGAATAAAAAATAAGTTCAATCCATTAAGCTTATTTGAGGATGTGTGTAAAAAAGCATGAAATCTAACAAATATGCTAAATGCTTAAGCTCTAGAATGAATCTAACATTATAACACTACTCAATATAAAAGATGTGAATTGGTGTTTTTCTCTTCGAAGAGGAGGGTATTTATAGGATTTGAGGAAGGGCTTGGGTTAGGAAGGAGAGTTAGGGTCAGAGGTAAGGTTTGGGGTAGAGTTAGGGGTAAGGTTAGAGGTATGGTAAGGTTTAACCTTAGTTAAGGTTGCTCACACATTTGTGAGCAACACTGAGGAAGTGTGCAAGGGGACAAGAGTGGAAGAAGAGACATGGGTCTCATTTATGGCTTGTAATAAGCCTTAGTGAGGATGTAAGAGGCTTTAATGAGTGTGTAAGGCTCATTTATGAGGGGTTTTGACCCAAAGTCAAAGTTTGCAGGGTTTAGGCTAAGAAATGTAGGAATCACTTTTTAATCAAGTTTAGAGTGAGATTAGGAAATTCTAGAAGAGGTTAGGGATTTCTAGAAGATTTCTAAGGTTTTAGGATTTAAATAAATATTTTATTTATTCAAAGGATTTTTGGTCAATTTATCAATTAATAATTAATAAATAGGGGAAAATCACTCAAACTTGATTTAAATGATTTGGGAGGGATTCTTTAATTAAAGATGTTTAATTAAAATAAAAGGATTTAATGGTATAAAATAAATTAATTAATTAAATAAAAAAATAGTTAATAAATGATGATGTCATCAGGGGTTTTCAGAAAATAAAAATACTTTTATTCTCTAAAGGATTTTTAGGTGTCTGCACATATGCATGAAAGAAAACATCTTGGTATTCTTTAAAAGAAATTTTAAATTGAATGAGTAAATGATGATAACAACTCCATTAAAAATTTATGAAATATTTTATTATTATTTTATTGGTTTGAAGCATGTAAATATGAAAATGAAATACAAGAATGCAATGGATCTATGAAACAATGTAATAGGTGAAACGAAGATCTAAATACATACAATGTAGAAAATATATGATGTAAATATTCATTAATACAATGAATACAAGTGTATCTAGATACTACATGAAAGTGGAAATGTAATGCAAGGAATTAGATATAACTACCAAATATCAAAAGGAGGAAATGTCATAAGTTGGGTTCACCAAAATGTATAATAGAAAATGGTGAGAAATATAAGATGTAGATCACTCACCAAGTCCTATATTATACATTGGAATACAAACCCTAACAAACAAATATGATTAGCACAACCAAAAGGAGGATGGGTGCTAATGCACGATCTATACTCAATGGGGATTTGATTCCTTAAGAAATCTGATTTGATAATGTAAATGATAGAAAATCTGATTTATGAAAGTAAGTGAAAGAAAAATGAAAGAATGAATGTACCTTGAAACAAGATGAAGGGATTTGGACTTTGAATTTGAAATTGATTTTCGTTAGAAAGTCAAAATCAACTGTAACTTTAGATCTGGGAAACTAAGGCCTATAGTTGTCTTCTCTACAAATTTTAGCCAAAAGGTGTAGGGACAAGTTGAGAAGTCCACTTGTACCCAGGGACAAGTCAATAAGTTTACTTGTTCCCAACAATTCCAAAACTAATGAAACTTTCTAGGATCATGTTTATGCACTTGTACTTCTCATATCTTAAACCACAACTTTGTCACCTATTCCTACAAATAGAAAAATGGGGTAAAAGGTTGTGGAAAGGGGTTTTCCTTTTTCAAACCCTTGTTTAGAAATCAACCTTGAAATTGAATTGAAATTTCATAAGGAAATATAAAATGTAAGAAAGATCTAAAACATAAATCACAGTATACCTTGATGATGCAATGCCTCTTTAGATTGAACTCCATAAAAACCTAATAGGAAATCATGAAACCAAATACTTGAATTATGAATGTTGTATTTCCTACAATGATTGATGAAGAGGAAGAACTCCTTGAATATCTTGAATATTTCCTTGATTGGTTTCTTCTTAACGATCGATGGCTTGATTTCATAGTAATGGATAACTTTCACTTGATTGATGGATAATAATAATGGATGATCAAATAAGGGGAGGATATTTCCTTTTATACTAAACTCACTCCACTTAGAGGCTCAAATCAAATCAAGGTCAACTACAAATTTGAACCTTAAAAGAAAACTCTGTCATCGGGCTCTGGGCCAAATTTGGGGTCAAAAAGCTAGGAACAAGTCAATTTTTATGGCATGTTCCCAAGGAACAAGTTGAGATCTTGACTTGTCAACTTATCCAAGGTGAAATAAGCTCAAATTTCATCTGGATGTCGAGGAAGGTGAAAAGGAGTGGGGGAAGAAAATGTAGGCTACTATGAGGTCGGGAAAGGTCCCAAAAGTAGAAAAGAAATGAATAGGTCCTAGGTGAGGAAATGAATTATTTGATTGGAGGAAAAATGGGAAAATGGAGGGGCACACTTAAAAATAAGGTATAACCTAGAGTTTTGAACAAATAATGTTAATTTGAGGGTCTAATAAGTGCTAGAAGAGCATGAAATCAATGTGGGAACCCATAAATACTAAAATGGGGCTAAAATATGAGCACCTAATAAGGTTTCTTACTTTTTAGGATAATACTGTTATAGCCCCTCAAGAGGATAGTTTGGTGTTGTGTAGGGAAATATGGAGTAAATCCACATAAGTTATGTGAATCCCAAGATGGGATAGGGATAGGGTTACAAAGCCTTGAGGGGACCTATAATAGATTAGTGTCAAGTGCTCTATGAAAAGTAAATCCACAAACCTCCTGAGGATTGAGTTTAGGAGAGAATTAAGCAATCGTGACTTAAATATATTAATTACCAAATGTATTATGAACTATTCATTATTCCCTTGATTTTAATTGATTCAGACACATAGTAATGTATATTAAACATTAGAAATGTTTAGCCTCCTAGTTGGGGACATTACACTTATCTGATTCCTTAATCACTTGCTAATACAACTAAGAGGATAGGGAATTTGTGAAGGGAGTGACAGAGTAATTTTGTCACATGTAAGAAGGGTCTCAATATAGGTAAAAACCTTGAGGGAGCCCACTTGTAGACTATTTATGTGCCTTGGTCATAGTAATTCTACCATCCTTCTTAGGCTTAGTGATTAGGAAAGGAGTAAGGAATTAGAGCTTAAGTATGTATTATAAATTAGTGGTTATTTTCTTAATTTAATTTAAATGCATAATAATGTATGTTAGTCATTAGGAATTGACATTCTCTACTAGGGATGTTACAAAATTTCATTTCCAAGTGCAATCCAAAATCTAATTGGGAATTTTAATGCAAATTAGGTAAACTCCCAATAGGGGACATTACAATACGCACACACACACACACAGATATATATATATATATATATATATATATATATATATATATATATATATATATATATATATATATATATATATATATATATATATATATATATATATATATATATCTATATATATATATATATATATATATATATATATGTATGTATGTATGTATGTATGTATGTATGTATGTATGTATATATCTATGTATGTATGTATGTATGTATGTATGTATGTATGTATGTATGTATCTATTTATGTATGTATGTATGTATGTATGTATGTATGTATGTATGTATGTATGTATGTATGTATGTATGTATGTATGTATGTGTGTGTGTGTGTATGTATGTATGTGTGTGTGTATACACTGACACACACATACGCATACACATATGCATATGTATATATATGTATGTATGTATGTATGTATACATTGACACACACATACACATACACATGCATATGTATATATATTATGTGTATGTGTGTATATATATGTGTGTGTGTGTGTGCGCACACGCATGCGTGTGTGTGCATGTGCATGTATATGTGTATGAGTATTTTTATGTGTATGTGTATTTGTTTGTGTATGTGTATGCGTGTGTGTGTGTGTGTATGGGTGTGCGTGTGCATGTACGTGTGCTTGTGTGTGTGCATGTGCATGTGTGTGTGTGCATGTGCATGTGTGTGTGTGCATGTGTATCTACATCAATATGGGTATGTGTATGTGTATGTACACATGTACAAGCACACATACATACATATATAGACACACACACACACACATGCATATACACAAATAAGCTTTATGGCAATTCTTTATTTTAAGAGCGGCAACAAAATTTTCACCAAGAATTTTTTTTAAGAAAGAGGGGGAAATGCATTACCAAGTGTTGCCCAAAAAATAAAAGAATGATAAGGAGATATATAGTAGATGGAATGAATAATAAATCTCTATATCAAATGTGTTATCTCATAGAGAGAGAGAGAGAGAGAGAGAGAGAGAGAGAGATGGTAAAATTAGAATAGAAAAAAATATTCAAAAATAGATTATCACAAATCCACAAAAAGAATGGAAAATAAATAGTTCTTGGAAGTTTAGGAGTGGGTATTCTAATGACTTGCATTATGAGCTAAAGGTAACTATGCAATTTTGGAGCATAAACTAACATAAAAAGTATAGCTAAAGAGACAATACCACAACAAAATATTTTAGCAAAAGTATTTTGGATATCTCAAGTTTTCTTTTTCAAAAATGGATTCCAAAATTCAAGTTAGGACTCTAATTTTTCTAAAATTTAGAGTTACCTATAATGCTTAGATTCAATGAAAAATCATAAAAATTACCCTCGAGAATCCTAAGTTGGACAAATAAATTAATTATTCAATCATGTCCACCTATCATAAATAAATGTGTGTCCATTTCCAACTCCTAGTCATATTCAACATGTGTCTAAAATAGAAAGTTTTAGGGTTTTGGGACAAGTTCACAGTCTACAAATCAATTTTTATAGCATGTTTCCAAGGAACAAGTTGAGATCTTGACTTGTACCCCAGGTACAAGTCAACTTGTCGACTTGTCTCAAGTGAAATAAGCTCAAATTTCATCAGGATGTCAGGGAAGGTGAAAAGCAGTGGGGGGAGAAAATACAGGCTACTATTAGGTCAGGAAAGGTCCCAAAAGAAAAAAAAATGAATAGGTCCTAGTTAAGGAAATGAATTATTTGATTGGAGGAAAATTGGGAAAATTGAGGAGCATGCTTTAAAAAAAGGGATAACCTGGAGTTTTGAAGAAATAATATTAATTTGAAGGTCTAATAAGTGCTAGAAGAATGTGAAATCAATGTGGTAACCCATAAATACTAAAATGGGGCTAAAATATGAGCACCTAATAAGGGTTCTTACTTTTTTGGATGATATCGTTATAGCCCCTCAAGAGGATAGTTTGGTGTTGTGTAGGGAAAGATAGATTAAATACACATAAGTTAAGTGAATCCCAAGATGGGATAGGGATGGGGTCCCAAAGCCTTGAGGGAACCTATAATAGATTAGTGTCAAGTACTCTACAACAAGTAAATCCACAAACCTCCTTAGGATTGAGTTTAGGAGAGAAGTAATGAATCATGACTTAAATATGTTAATTATCAAATGTATTATGAACTATTCATTATTCCCTTGATTTGAATTGACTCAGACACATAGTAATGCATGTTAAACATTAGAAATTTCCATCCCATTAGTTGGGGAAAGTACACTTATCTAATTCCTTAATCACTTGCTAATGCAACTAAGAGGATAGGGAATTTGTGAAGGGAGTGATAGAGTAATTTGGTCACATGTAAGAAAGGTCTCAATATAGGTAAAAACCTTGAGGGAGCCCACTTGTAGACTATTTTTATGCCCTAGTCATAGTAATTCTACCATCCTTATTAGGGTTAGTGATTAGGAAAGGAGTAAGGAATTAGGGCTTAAGTATGTATTATAAATTAGTGGTTATTTATGTAATTTAATTTAAATACATAATAATGTATGTTATTCATACAGAATTAACATTCTCTAGTAGCTAATGTTACAAAATTTCATTTCGAAGTGCAATCCAAAATCTAATTGGGAATTTTAAGGAAAATTAAGTAAACTCCCAATAGGGGACATTACAATACATATGTATATGTGTGTATACACTCACACACACATATGCACATGTATACGTATATCATGTATGTACGTGTGTGCATTTGTGTGTGTATGTGCATGTGCATGTGTGTACACACACACAAGCATGAAATAAATAATAAATTTTTCTATATCAAATGTGTTATCTCATAGAGAGAGAGAGAGAGAGGGAGCTTTCACATAGTCATAGGAAAACAATGATGGTAAAATAACAATAGAAAAAAAAATCAAAAATAGATTATACACATGTATATGTATAACAATACATATGTATATGTATATGTATGTATGTATGTATCTATCATGCCCCGCAAGGGAACTAAAGAAGAGAACAAAGATTCTCTTTGTAAAAGAAAACCTAAGTAATGATTTATGAAATATTTTGAATTTTTAAAAGAATCATGTGAACAAAACTTAAATGTAGTTAAACTTAGATTCCTCCCAAGGTTCCCTAGTATTTTATGAACAATTCATTTAAGTTCATTAAGTATACTAACAATGAGATTTACTTCTTAAAGAAAACTACATCATATCATTTGAAGATTCTTTATAAATAAATGCAAAGTACTTTCATTTCAATTTTCCATTTAAATCCATCTATTTTCCTAAGTATCCTTTATGAACAATACAATAATTAATGCATTAATACCATATAATAGAATCATCTAAATATTTGATACATTGAAAATATTACATTTATTTTTCAATAGCTTTTCACTTAAACAACAATAATGAGAAACATACTACTTTACTTGGAATGTTACAAAATCCTTTTATTTTCTAACATACATCATATACATGAATTTCATGCTTTCCCTTTTCCTTTTTCCTAAGTCTACCCATTCCAAATACATCTTTTTTTAAATACATTAATGATTACATTACATTCATCTCCTCTTGGGAGGTAACAATAAATTTACATCATGAAAGGTAAATACAAGTCTTCATTCTTCAAAACTGGAACACTATGCAAGCATGAATCCATAAGCACTGCATCTACAAAAGGTACCTCGATAAAAATATTTACCACCCAACCACGTGGATACCAAAAGGCCCACTCCCCCGTGCTAGGAGATAAACACCAAGGTCCACAAGGAAGGGATAGTTAGGCCATACCTAGGGTTGGGTAACCTTTCTCAAATAGAAAATGAAAAGAAGATCAAAGTATAAATCTTTTCCCAGAGGTTCTAAGGCTTGGTAGAAACTATAAGAAACAACCTAAGTGAGTTTCATCGCATAGCCCTCACCCCTTGGGTTGTCCTGGTACTATCCACTCTGGGGCCCGACCCCCAAGTAGGCACATGTGGAACCGAATGCCTTTTGTACAGACAAGAGCCATTCGATCGTGCCTACACATAGGCACCTTCTCCCACTCCCATCCATAGCCTTTATTAGCACTAATGGCATGGGTGAGACATATATTAATCTTTTTAGTGTTTGAACCCATTCCCATAAGTTTTAATTAAATTATCACTTGTTAAGAGTAACTCTCAGTCGGTTATCCTGGTACAAGCCACTTAGGGCCCCGGCCCCGCACTGAGAGCCACTCACTTAGTGTTGTTAGGTTTTCTACCCTTAACCCACACATCACAAATGCATCATACATGTAGTAAAAACACATCATAAACACATTTGAGAACTTCATCAAAGAATAGAAAATAATAGGATAGTTTAGGGATGTTTAGGAAAATTAGGAACATTTAGGGAGGCCTCGAATGGTCCTAATCCTCCTAGACAATCCTAAACCCTAATCATGTTTCCTACACACATTCTAACCCTATCTAAATACACCATGTAACCTCCATCAAACAAGTAATGAACATAAATAGTTTATACAAAAATTCCATATAGTTTATACAAAATTCAATATGCCTGAAATTTAACTAAGTCAATTTTTTTTTATGGAAAAATAAAAAATTAGAAGTTGCATCTTAACTCCTAGGAAGCTGAAACCTATCTCAATCATCATGAAAGGTACCTAATTTCTTTATACAAGTATAACTTAAAGTATAAGAAATTCTTAAACTTAAATGTTATAATTGTATAAATTATTCTATTAATGATAGGGTTCAACCTTCTATAAGTCATCCTATTCATTAAGAAATATTTGTATAAATTTTACACTTTAACGTGACCGCACATTTCTCATTAATGTGACTGCGCATTAGGGTTGACAGCGCATTTCTCATAACAAAATATATACTTTAAGGTGACCGCACAAATTGTTTATTGACAATGACATAACATTAAATATAAACGCTACGTGTATTGACTAAGAAAATCAAATATAAAACTATGCATAATGCTTTATGACAGAAAATCCAATATAAATAACCCTATAAATACTGCACATAATGATATATCATAACGGTGACACAATGCAATAATATTATTATTTTTTTATAAACGGCTAGCAGGCTACAATGATATAGCAATGACTAGCAAAATTACAATAAGGTATAAATGGCTCACAGAATGAAATAATATAGCATAAATATTAAAAGGCTGACATATGCATAAACAGCTCACAGAATGAAATAATATAGCATAATTATTAAAAGGCTGACATATGTATAAATGGCTCACAGAATGAAATAATATATCATAACTATCCTTTCCCCTGAGACTATTTCACATAAGAGTACAACCATATTATAATAGAATAATCCTCTTTTAAATTGCAGGCTCACAATAAGAAACAAGAACAAAATGGAAATGCAATCAAGCAACAAACACTCAAGAAGGATTATCTCCAGGATAGATCCTACCTGGAGTCTGGTGAAGAGAATTCGTTGGAGAGCAGAAGATCCAAGATTCTGAACCTATTCCAAGTACTCGTTCAAATTCCTCCTACAGGAAAGCTCCGACCTCTTCCGGAAGAAATCTCATTCACATCCTCTCAAAGAACAAATCAATTCTCTCTTCTCTAAACTATAGCAATATTCTATCAAAGATGAAGCCTCTCCTCAAGTTAAAATTTCCTATGTCAACTCCCTTTCACACGGGAAATCTTTCCTGTATATAGAATGGAGGTGGTTGCACGGGTAATCCAATCGATGCAACCATCCCAACTATCCATCAATTAATAGTTAGGCTTAAATAATATTATTAAAGCCTTTCCCGGAAGAGATATAATTATATTTACTTATTACCAAAATCTAATTTATGTTTCTTTTATCTAAGGACAGTAATAGTAATTATTATTTACAATGTACATTTACCAAATCATTAACTTATTTAATTGTTTATTGATATAATGCAATAATTACTTACTCACCAATAATTATATAAATATATGTATGCATATGCATATGTGTGCACCCATATACCTATGTGTACTTATATTATTATTATTATAAATATTATTGCAAACATAATATTATTATTATAAAACATATTATTTATTCATACACTAATCCATATTCTTTACTGAATATAATAGTGATATATATAAGATGTTCAAACATACCACTATTATTAAAATATTTATTACTATTATTGTCATAGACATTTTGTTATTATGAGTATAATAAAATATCATTAATACCATAAAAAAATTTATTATTGATATTAAAATCACATGCTAACTCATTTCTAACAAGATACACTAGTACATAAGTAGCTACTAATAAAGATAAATTACTAAATTATACCCTCAAATGAACAATAATTCACATCAATAATCTACTAACAAAATTGAACATACCATGAAGACAATTAGAGCTACCATACCCAAAACCTCATTCTCAATGAATGCAAAAGACAAGAAACCAGCTATAAGATCCACAAAACCAATAAACTGAGAGGACACATAAATACATCATCCACACAAGGGACTGACTCAGGAACTCCCCCTAGTAGAATTTGGGCAAATAAATGACCAAGTGACTAAAACTTTTAGTCACGTGACTAAAACTGATCATGTTCTACCATTTTTTTTAGTCGCGTGACTAAAAATGATCATGTTCTACAAATATAAATGACTAAATAAATGACCAATTTGGTCATGGGATAAAATCACATCTAAAGTGACTAAATAATTAGTTACCCTAATAAAAATGACTAAATGAATGATTAATACTCCTTTACACATTAACATTTGATAATATCATATACTTATATTCTTGGAAGTTGCATTTCACCAATAATGTGTGATCACCAATAGACTTGTTGTGTGAACATTATTCTAGCCACTATTTGCCAATATCTCTAAATGGTAACTATATTTAAAATTCATCTAAGTGTTTTGCAATTAGAATTTATATAGATCAGGTGCATATAATTCAAAGACATTATCAAGGTTTTTTAAAGTGTTATTTGTGGTAGTAGATTGGTTACTATATTGTGATAGCTATCAAGAGGGGAAGCATTTAAAGCTCTGCAGGGTACTTCAATTAACAACTAAAATTGTGTAGCTTTGATTTGATTTTTTTCCTTATATTTTCAAGTGCATATGTTATTGAGCTATCATTCCATGTCATTTGTTCCTTTCTAGTTTGGAATTTCAAATTTTTTGTTCAATTTGTTATTTCTCTTTTGGGTTTCCTTTGGCATAGATGCAATTCTTTCATAAATTTACCTAGGACCACTAGTACATTTTGGCAAATATATGACTATGTGACTAAAACTGATCAAATTCCACTATTTTTTGCAATCACAAGTATAAACAACTAAATAAATGGCTAAATAAATGACTAAACAATTAGTCACTAATATTTAGTCACCCAAACAAAAATGAGTAAATAATTAGTTACTAAAACAAAAATGACTAAATCAATGATTAAATTAATTATCAATGCATTTTCCCCCAAAATTAATCAATGAGGATCTAGGGGTAGCAACCCGATAATGGGGTCAATGTGCATCTACCTCGAGCATAAGCTCCCAACCCCACATGATGATCTAAACAACCTTAGAGAGCAATCACCTAAACAATATTCACACAAACTGAATGCAAATAGAAATATGGAGAGTTCAAGCTAAAATAGTTTCCTGACTAGATGTTTTTTCTAAGAATGTTAAAGAATCATTTGAGTCTATGCCTTCAATTTCACTTGATCTTTTAAGTAATTTAAAGCAGATGAAAATCATCCTATACACTTCTTTTTTGTTTCAAATTTTATCATAATACATATAGATTAATCCCCCTCATGGGACTAAAATGAAAATTATGCATACTAATTAGATCCCATTTTTCTTTGTCATAGCATGACACTTAATCAATTTATTGTTCATGGATGTTACAAAACATATGTATTGAGTAAAGGGATTTTTTGTATTTGTCACTTACCTTAATACATTCTTTATTAGTCCCTTCAAAATTGAGGCACTCCAAATTAACTGATGTAAATTGTCATAAACTTTTCAGAACTCCCCTCTTCATCCTCTCCACACTGTTTGCAAACTCAAACTCCCCCTCGATTACACCTCCTATTTTATTTTTTCTATAATAACATTAACTACAAACAATTTATAAAACATCACTTTTAATTAATATTTTACATTATATTATATACAAATAAAAAATATAAGTCACATGCTCCTTTATTTTTGTATTATCTAAAAATGATAATATATTTATTAAGTGTTATTTAAACATCACTTAATAAAATTATTATTATTTCCAAATTTTAAAAATGCAAAATAAATAAACATTAATCCATTAAGTGGCTAGTCCACCTTTTTAAAAAAAAATACTCAATACCACACAAAAGTATTAGTTGAGCGCCAAAAATATACCGAAAAAGAAAAAAATTGCTTTTGCTCTTGCTCAACTTGTTATCGTCGTGAAGACTAGGGTTTGCAATATTTACAGTGGTCATGAAGCCATGTTTTCCATCCATTGAAGCAACATGGGTAGCAGTTAAAGGTCCAGCAGCATCCTGATGCACCAGTTATAGATCGAGACCCAGTAACATACATATATGGTAGCATATCCAACAACAGAAGCAGTTCAAGATCGATAACTAGCATCAATCTTTGATTTGGTTTAAGTACTTGTGGAATCGTTCATTTAAGCACCACCACTAGCAACTCAAGGAGCTAATCATATAGGTACATCCTATTTGAAAAACCTATGCACTCTACCCTTACAAAGAAATGATGAAACTTTCAGATTTTTGACACTTTCAGCTTTGTTAAATGCAAAGATAATGGTAAAATCATATATTTTTTGTGTGTTATTGGCATGGTTTGCCTACAAAATTTTCTTCTTTGTTTCCTGTTAAAATAAAACTTACAAAATCTATGTATCTTTGACCTTCATTTAAATGATTACTACTATTCATTATTTTAATTTATTTTATACTGGTCACACCCTTCTTTATTTAGTCACCAATGAACTATTATTTATAAGGGCAAATTAAGATCTGTTCTTAGTTTTGTAGGGTATTTGACTACATCCAAGACAAAAAAATGATGTTTTTTTAATTTCTATATAACAACAACAATACATGAAGCTTTTCTTTTCTCCATCCTTAATGTGTCTTCTTCAATAATTTATACACAATTGGTTAATGAGGATGAAGAGACAGGAAAATAGAAGATACCTAAAGATAATAGGGATGTTAATGGCTAGAATTCACAACCAAACATGATTGACAGTGAATTTCCATGCCCTTCTCTTTCCAATCAATTAATGTCCAACATATTTCCTTCCCATGAATCTAAACAAGTGGCCTTCAATGACACCTATGACATTCTCAATTTGTTGGTATCAAGATATCACACATTGAAATGAATAATCTTCAATGAAAGTGCATGAAGGAAAGAATTATCAAGGTATCTTCAGATGCATCTTGACATTTTCCTATGTGTTCATCTTGATAGTTTGAAGAAAGGCCAGAGCCCATTGAAGGCTTTTCATGAAAATTCAGTCCATGTATCCTTACAACTTGGACTCCATGGTATATAAAGAAGAGTTGCAATGGTGAGAATCCACCATGACAAGCTGAAGGGTAATGAAGCTCCTAGCAGGCCCAGCCCAAGCTTGTAAACAGCTAGCCAGCTTAGAAAAACATGTAGGAAAAAAAGTGGCTATTGAAATATAGGCAGGAGGAGCCACTATATTATGAGCTAGTAAAAATCTCTGCAAGGGACAAATCAAAGAAAAGGAAAACAATTGAGGAATGAGCCCTTTTTCAAAGATGGCTCCCTGAACAACTATTGCTTTATTCTACCCAATGGCATGCAATGCAGGTTCTGCAAACATATAAAGTAAATTGAGAAGCATGGCAGTGGCAGTCTTTATTCTGCCCAATGGCATGCAATGCAGGCTCTGCAAACATATAAAGTAAACTAAGAAGCATGGCAGTGGTAGTCATTAGCAGCATAGATTGTTGGCATATGATTCCAAGCATTTTGTACTTGTTGGCTCCAAAAGCTTTCCCACATAGTGTTTGTACTGCACTTTGATAGGGAGACTAGTGGATTTAACCTTCAAACTTTAAAAGAGGCTTCAAATCACTCCATGTTCTTGAAATATCATTCAAATTTCTCTCAAGAATGGATCAATTCCCCAACCCACTCTTTAGACTTATCAATGGTTAACTCAAAAACTCAGCTCCCACTAGGCTCCATACCCTTAAGCCACTCTACCTTGGATCCCACTCATGAGCACTAAGACTCTTTCCACACTCCCCCTAAACATGCTAAAATACCTTGGGGACACACAAATCTACTATTCCAAACCCCTACCTCCTTCACACAACTCCCTTGACACATCCATGAAGAAAACTCAACTCAAACTACACTGTCATTGTCCTTTTACATAGGTCCATACTCAGTGGATCATAACTTTTGAACCAGGGATTATTATAAAAATCCCTCTAGTGAGGATGTGCATCATTAGGTTATGACCAACATATCCCAAATTCAACAAAATCCAACGGTTCAGTTTGGATATATTGCCCCCGCATTAGGACTGTATTTCTGAGATAGTCATACCCTCAATCTTCAAATTTGATAAACAGAGGTCATCTTTTCCACCTTTTCAACCATCCTTGCAATCAAATAGATAAGGAAAACTATAGAAAAATTTTCTAAACTCATTTCCCAATCCACAATAAACATTTAAGAGGGATGAGTCACGGTTTTCACAAAGATACACTACTTTTTACTAAACTGTCTGGGAAATCTGTACATGGACAATCAGCAAGACAAACTTAAGGTGGAAAGCTTTAGGTGTTTAACTGGATATGCACAAAATGGATTAGTTTAAAAGGCTTTAGAAAATTTCAAGAAAATGTACTTAGAAAAATAGGAGCTTTGAAACAAGCAAGTCTAGTTTGAGCATATCCTACAATCATCCTAGTCCTTGTGACCACTTGTTTTTAAGGTATACTATTGTGCCTTATCTTCTTCCACATTTTGGATAAATGTCTACCAGGGCATTTGCAACTGCAGTACTTGACAAAAATTCTCTATCCTTTATGCTTTAAAGGATTTTGTGGAAAAGATTTAGAGAGACCGCCAAGCAAATGCAATGGGTAGGTGTAAAGTGAGATTTCACAGTCTTTTCCAGCATCCTTTGTACCAGTGATAAAAAATAGATGAAGCATAAAATCAAAATCAAATATTTTAGAAAAAAATGTATCAATATAATCAGTATCTAAAAGTAAAAACCAATTTCTATTTGTACAAAGATAAGAATTTTCTTCTATGTGCACAGAACATAGAAACATGATAGAGAGAAGGGAAATCCCATTAGTCATTATAGTTTATTTTATTCAATAGTTGGTATATATGTCAAAACTATATTTTAAAAAGAATAAAGAACACAAAAAGGTTTTTGTTTTACTTACAGTTACTTCAGATCACTTGAGGCATAGAAACAAAGGATATAAGTTAAATCTAGTTAAGGAAAAACAAAATCTTCTACTTTGATTTAGTTTTGACTGGTTTTTTGAAAAGCTGGGCAACCCAGGTGAGACATACATGGCACAGGTGGCAAGTCCATTTAAAACATGCATACCAACATTCTTTTCACATTCTTCTTCTAGATGGAGTTATGACATGCCAATATAAACATGTTGACTTAGCCTACAATCACCCCAATGATGCCATTGGCTATAGGCAATTCAATGATGTCATTTTTTTAATCAATTACAAAAAACCGCAAATGGCTAGGCAGAATGTTCCTATGAAACAAATGTATGAATAAATTGAGTACGGAGCACTGTCAAAGTTTAATTTTCACTCACATATATTTCTTCAATTCTAATGTTTCATAACCAAATTTGCAATTGTTCTCATCTCTTCAACTACAAGAAAAAGGTGAAGCTAGCCAATATACTTATAGAAAAATTAAGGTGTCTATGTTGTATGACTATGTACAAATCAGGTTACATGCAATTGCATGTACTGCCACCATGGCAGAGAAAATATATGGGGAAATAAAGTACCAACTCTCTGCCAACTAATGGGCATAGACAGTGCACCAAGACTCCAACATCATCAAGGCACAAAAGATGTTGCAATTGTAAGAAATCAATGTGTCTGAAGAAATACTATGAATGTTATCAGGCAGGGGTTGGATGCTCAGATGGCTACAAATGTGAAGGTTGTAAAAACACATTTGGAAAGAAAGGAGGATCAGATGACATGAAAGATAAACAATCTCAGGATGACGTATGGAAGAAGGCAACATCAAAGTATTCAGGTAGGGGGTTGGATGCTCAGATGGCTACAAATGTGAAGGTTGTAAAAACACGTTTGGAAAGAAAGAAGGAGGATCAGATGACACGAAAGACAAACAATCCCAGGATGACATATGGAAGAAGGAAACATCAAAGTATTCGGGTAGGGGGTTGGATGCTCAAATGGCTGCAAATGTGAAGGTTGTAAAAACACGTTTGGAAAGAAAGGAGGAGGATGATGCAGAGGTAAGTGTGGTGGACAAGGTTTTCAATAAGTGAATGATACAACCTAAGAAACTCAATGCTTCAACTATGCTTCAAGAAGCTCAAATTGTGATTTCACCCTCCCCAATAGCAAACAATGATAGAATAGGTCTATTTATATTTTATTATAAAAGATTCATATGGTTAAGGGGTTTACAACAACACCCAACACTTCAATCTTGAGCAGTCTTCTTGAAACTCTTGCTCTTTACTAAGAACAACCACAAATACTTTTAATCCCCAAAAAATGTTCTAAAATAACCTTTGAACAACCAACCACAGAAACCTACAACCTCTCATACCCTTTTGATTCATTAACTCAACCTTAGAAAGCAAATAAGATAAAATGCACCACCTTGCTACCCTCTGGATAGACCTGTGGACAGTCGTAATAACTTTTTAACCAGATCAAATTTCTTCAATCCCTTTAGTGAGTATTGGAATGATTAGGTTCTCTTAATTCTTTCCAAAGAACATCAAGATCCAATGGTTCAATCCCAAGATATTTCCCCAGCATCAGACTGCATTTTCTACAACCTTCATTTTTGAACTTTTACCCTTTCTCCAAACTGTGATCACTCTTTCTTATTATATTTGCACATCACTTGTTAAACATGTATAATACAATTTTAGTGAACATTATTCCATGGGGTCTAGGCCTTTGATCCCATGGAATAATCAATCCTTCATTGAAACTTCAAAATAATTACTAAAATGTAAAGAAAACTGTGATTGTACTGTATGAATGAACAGAATAGGAGTAACTAAAAGATCTTCAATGCATTAGGATGGGATTACAATAAGATTAAAACCCTTCTCAATACATTTATAATCCTCCTCAATGAAATACCCAAGTTTAGAAGTCAAAACAACACAAAATGCCTTGGAAAAGTGATCTTTATTGATGTTTCTCTTGCACAGTCCGTACACTCCATCCTTCTGTCGTACAATGCCTTCATTTTCTAATATATAGACCATTCCTAACTTCCACAACCATATTTGGATGGTTGGAAGGTTTGTTTAAGACTTTAGACACTAACAAATCTAATTCCTTCCAAATTTATAATCTAATCGTTGCTTTTCAAATATTTGAATTTGCAACCCTACAATTTATTAATTCAATGACCCCTTACTTTATTTTATTGATCTAATGACCTATTGACTTTCTCAAAAGACTCCTAGACCTTTTAAATACTCAAATTTATCAATTGGATGCTATTGATCCATTACAAATCATGTTTATTCTTTGAAGGACACTTTGCCAACTTATAGAGCTTATTCTTATTACATACTATCAAAAGCCATTATAGGCTTCAATATGGTCCAATTGACCTCCTTAGAGTCTTTATGGTGTTTCTTCATCCACTGATCTTCATTGGCCTTTATGATCTTCACGTTAGTTTTGACTATCCTTTTTGTTTTGACTGATTGTCCTTGGTGCCCTGCACCAGAGGATCAAATGATAGAGAAGACAAAGAATATCAGGATGACATATGGAAGAAGGAAAAATCACAAGAAAAGGTTGAGTTGGTTGATCAAAATGATATTCTAGAGTCAGAGCAACAAAACTCTAACAAGATTTTTTCTCTAACACTATCCTTCCAATATGTCAGTCAGGGAAGATCCACAACCAAATTGAAACCTTTTGGAAAGCAACGTTTCACTCCAGAAGATTTAGACTCACCATCATTATCTCTATCTTTTGCAAAGCCACTGAGGTCTCCGGTAAAGATTCTAAGGGATACACAAGGAAATGACCCTGCTATGTTTAATCATAAGGAAGGACAAAACCCTTAGCTTCACTAATCTTTACTCCAAAGATGGAAAAATCAGGGCAGTTATCATCTAAATGGGATGGTCTTGATGATATTTGTACACTCACTCTAGCATTTCAGCCACCTTTGAGACCTGTAAAATCCTTTGTGTTTTTGGGTAATTATCATTTTCATTGTGACATAAGAAGCATGCATTTTATGTCGGTGGAAGACAATAAATTTTAGGCTTTTGAATCATTTATGTTTCAGAGTTTTCATCACTGTCTTAGGTTGCCTTGATTTTAAGGTTTGAGAAATTTTAAAAAGAAAAATTGAATTTATAACA
Organism: Chamaecyparis obtusa; assembly: GCA_027943335.1. Lineage (NCBI taxonomy): Eukaryota > Viridiplantae > Streptophyta > Pinopsida > Cupressales > Cupressaceae > Chamaecyparis > Chamaecyparis obtusa. Next base: position 250,494 of record BSBK01007285.1, read on the forward strand.
TCAATGGTTCTGCTCTATGTGCATGTTACAATAAATCTGAATGTTTTTTTTCTTTGACTTCGAGGTTTCTGTAAATTTATAGAAAAATTCTTTTTTCTCCATTTTGGAATTTTGGATAGGCACAAATTTTACTTTAAATTATCATGTGGAGTTAATGCTAGTGTGAAACCCTTGGTTATCAAAACAGTTTCAATCTATTATGAACCCTTCTTGGCTTTTAAGGACCTCAATACTTTCTAAAGGGTTGTTGACACTTAAAAAGCACTCATGGTATAATGAGAAAAGAGTATTTAGGAAGCATCTTATGTAGGTGAAAAAGTAACTGCATACCCAAGATTTAGGGCATCAAAAAATATCCTAGATTTGTATTTGCATCGATGAAATCCTTAGGGGCTATGGAGAGACTTCTGAATATCTAATTCTCTATCATGTAGACTTCAAAATTCTGAGAATTTTCTTAAATTTATTTGCATATCTTTTACATTATGAAAAATTTCGTATTATTTGGGGCTTCAAGAAAATTGAAAAGTTCAATCTTGCTGACAAAATTTATGTTCAAGACCAAATTCCAAAATGATAGAAGTTCATGCTGCATTATCTAAAAAAAGAATTAATCACTTAGGTCAACCTATAAATTGAGATAGAATTTGGGTTCACATGTGCTTACAATTAGCAAAACGGGCGAGAATAAATTTTTGAATTCATCATATACTTTAACATCTGAACATTATTGCATTTGAAACCATATTTAATATTGGAAAGGAAACTGTGGAAAGAATTTGAACCAAAAAAAAATGCTAAGTATAGTCTTGTATTAATTCAATATGTTTATTGTAGCAATTTCTTAGTCCAATAGTTTTTCCTATTACATGGTCTTCTATGGAAAATGCTTACCCACATTTTCCCATGGCTACATTTTCTTGAATATTGCCAAAATGTTCTGGACATAGCAACCAGAATGATAAAGATTCAAGAAAGGACATTGAAACACACATGATTTGAACTATAGGTTCTTGTGGGGTCAACTAAATAATTCTCAACCTTCTAGGATAAAAAAATGGATGAAATTCAAACGAAACATTTCTCAAGTCTCACCATTTTGTTGGAGTTGTCTTAAATTACTTTGGATAAATTCTCTGCTTTTTAGTTTCTATTCACAAGTTCTTTGTAACTTGGGTCTTAGAGCTTTTGGCATTCAAATTCATTCTTATTTTTTTGAGGTACAGATCTCAACAAGAATCTTCCTTAAGCTCATGTTAATGTACTTTTGTCTCATCTTAATTTTTAGTTGTGACCAATTTCCAATGTTTAACTAGTGTTTAATATTCAACCTTTAAAAAAAATATAATCATCTTTTACTTCACTATCTAAATGACACATGAGTTGCATGCACGGTCAATGGCTACTTTAATTTATTTCAAAGAGGTATTTGTTTCTCCTAAACTTATATTTCATGCTTAATCCCAATGCATATGCTAATTACAATGAATAATGCCTGATAACAGAAAAAGTATTAATTCGAAATGCATACGCTTCCAAATAATGAGAATAACTATATAACAATGATCACAATATACAAGGGCTATATCTGATATTGCAATGAATTATATGCTTGATAATTTGGAATGTTGTCTCTGGTATATACAATAGATCCACACTGATAAATAGGTTGTCTGATGTGATGACAATGTTGTCTCTGATGTACAATGAATTACATGAAATGTAGCGATTATCTAGTACAATAACAATGTGGTATTGCACAGGCTGTATCTGATTTATCTTTATCTCTATGCGTTGAACAAGGAAGTCATCTTTGATATATCTTTAAATGATTATGCTTCTGAGATGATGCCGTCTCTGATATGCAGATAAATACTCTAAATTGAGTGATCCACAACGAATTATATAATTTATATTACGAGTTCTATATTTGATGGTGTTTACCAAATGATGTGGTCTTAATATATATGTGCTAATGAATGGAAGAGGTGTGTAGATGTGAGTTGACATTAACAATCAAATTTGAAATTCTAGACCATACTTGGTATAGATGTGAGTTGACCTCAGCACATGTTTGATGTAGTGTTTCTAATGGAGCACCACTGAACTCAAATTGACCCCTGGCTCTAGTGATATACTTTATTTATCCTAATAAATCCAATCAGCAAGAATTATTATTAGATTACCTCATACAATGATATGGACCAAGAAAAATGTTGATAGTAATGCTATGTCTCCAATACATCTAATACAACCTTAGGTTTGTGTAAAAAACAAGAGTAGAATACATAAGAAAATATGCAGTACAGTCAAAGATAGAATATAGCACTTGAGTAATATTGTAAAGGTGACTACCCACTAAATTCATATTTGTGAAAAAAGGCATATTCCTAGATATAGTTGTCACTAATGTATACCAAATTCTATAAATTAGTTTATCTAGACTTATTCATCAAGTATGTGAACTTTTAAAAGACCTCAAAATTCTAATTAACCAAAATATTTATATGTTTTATTGAAATTATGGATGTTTTGTTTGATCAAGGTGAGTTAATAGCTGATCAAACATGTCAGGTTGAGCCTAGCCTGGTATCTAATGGTGGGCTTCATCAGGAGTGGGAAGGGTAATTATTTCCTGGAATTCCAAACATTAAGTATGAGGTATGTCAGTTTATTTACTTTTGAAGTCTTTATAAATGACTGTTGATTTTTGCTTTATTTTTTTAGCTAGAGAGGCTCAAAGCTCAAATATTCCAGCCCTACTGATGGTATCATCCCAATAGTCTGACTGGTAACTACCTCGTAATAAGATTTTCCCTAGCCAGTTGGGCACTGGCTTGAATGGCATGGTATAAGTTAAAATTCCTTCCTTGCAAGTTGATTTCATATCCTCCATGGCAACAAGTCAATTTAAATTTCATGTAGATATGTATTAAGGTTCTTGTAAATGATCAAATGTAGATTGTGTACTTGTCACCGTGGCATTTGGCTATGCACAATAGGTGACTCTTTCTGTGCCTTTTATTATTCTATCCAATATCATGGCATAGTAGCTTGTCAATACTATCTAAAAAAGTTGGGAGGTGAAGTGTATGCTAATGATAACTCAATGTTTTCCTCCAATAATTCACAAGTATAAATAATTTTAAGTGTATGAGTGATATTATGTTCTAATGCTAAACATTGTGTTTCCAATAAACTACTGTTATTGCAAATCCGTATAAGGTTCCTAGAATAGATAATTCCCTATGGTTAGATTCCTAGAATCTAATTCCCTTCTATTATTCCCTGATTACCAATAATTTTCTGGCTTTGAAAAGAAATTTGGGTATTCTTTGTCATCTGGTATCTTTGCATTTTCTTTTCAATCCAAGAAGTGCAATCTAATATTTTTTTCTCATGTACTTCTAAGATAGGGAATGATTATTCCTTATACATATATTACATAATTTATGCTATTGTACACCTTGCCAATATACCCTCTTTATAGGCTTTGTCATCTTTTTTAGGATTTTGGGAATGTTGGTTCTTGGGAAGCTGAAATTATACATGAAAAGGGAGGGAAAGTGGTAGGACTAAGCGATATTATGAGAGCTATTTGAAACAGAAATGGCCTTAACATTCCAACTTTAATTAAACATGTAAAGTGTAAGAATTGTACTATAATTCCTACAAGCTTTCTAATGTTGCAAACTGTAGTAGCCCCTAGCCGGAATGAGTGATACATTTATGTATTTGATCTCTGTCTATAGTTTGTGATACAGTTTTGATATCTATATGTAAAATATAGGAGAGACAGTCAAATGAGGGATTAAACAAGTTAATGGTTTATAATATTATCCCAAATGACTGTCGAGGAAATTCTTCTTCGTCTGTGAAGCCTCTTACAAGCTGAAACACACTGATAACATATCAAGCTAGGGTTTCATGACTTCGATGTGATTTTAAAAGGCTATAGAAATTACAGAGGTTTTGAAAGGTTTCTAGATTATTTTGTGACAATGGATCTAACGATTATAGAAAAGTTGCGTGGATATGTCAAAGCAGAGCTCTGCTAATGGTTTGTAGAAAGATCTTAGAATGATACTGCCAAGGCATGTCATAGTTGTTAGAGAAGATAGGAAGCAGATGAAAGACATCCTTTTTTTTCAGTGATGTTTCCAGTATAGAGTTTTGTACGAATGGTGCCTAGCATCAAATTCTGGAATGATTGGGTTGATCTAGAAGACATGACAGCAATGTGGTCAATTCCTAAGGTACACAATGAATGGATTGGTGCTGCGGAGATACAGGGGCAAAAGGTTCATCTGTCTCATGATCCAGATGGGCAACCTTGTATAACACAGACTGAAATGAAGGCTATGGAAGATATTATCATTTAGAGGCATTTTACACGACGATTAGATCCTATGATGATATGTGCCATTGCAGAAATTGAGAGTGAAAGACAACCTTTTGCATACTATTATGAGCCTCAACTAGGAGAGGCTAGTACTGGAATTATATAGACATTACAGTCCATAGCAGAATGGTTGGCAAGGGACATGGGATATATGGTTTACCAAGTAGAGGGTGCAACTACCATGCTTTATAGACCTTTTGTTAGTGTTTATTTTGGAGCAGCCTATTTGAAATGGCTATCAACTTATGATGGAAAGAAGAGAAGCAATGAATTCATGGTTCATGCCTATAATGCTGGTCCTAAGAGAGAAAATCACAAGTCAACCTTGCAATATTGGAAGCGATACCAACTGGTTAAAGAAAGTCTTCCAATGGAAATTGACATGCAAATTTTGGAGATGAATTTTGCAGCTGATGCATCTAGTTCTTTGGCACGTGCCTCATTTGTTTCAATTGCTAGAGAGTGGACTTATTGGGATGATAAATTGTCACTAGAAGACATGGTGGAGATGTGGAGACACCCAGATGTTTGAGCTGAGTGGATTAGGCATGGAGAAAGAGAGGGAATGGTGTGGTTTTCTCGAGACTCAGATAAGAGGCCTTATTTGACAACAACAGAACTTAAGGCAATTGCAGAAATCACTGCTTCAAGACATTTTACTACGAGTGGAATAAAGCTTGCACTTCTAGCTACTCTTTCTGAAATCAGCAGTATGCGGTTCCTCTATGGATCAGATCCGCCAAATGGAATTATGCAAATACCTTTCTGAATAGTTGTTTGGCTTTATAAGGATATGGGTTACAAAACTTATAAAATTTGATCTATTGAAGATTTGTCAAACCCATTTTTATCCATGTATTTTGCTACAGCTTATGTGTGTTGGCTATCAACTTATGAAGGTAGAGAACAATCTCATCAATTCATCATTCAATATATTCTTTGCTCGATATGATTATGAGGGGAGTAGTATTTAAAATTAATGTACAGAAGATAATGTCTTACCATACTAAAAGAAATGTTTTGCATTCAAATTATAGAATTTGATTTTTATTTACATCATAGACAAGAGAGCATCTGATTGCTTTTACAGTATCAGAGTATAAAAAATAATTCAATATTTTTGTGTTGTCTAGGAATGTGAATTAGATGGAGCCAACAAAATGGTTGAGCATCTACGAGATTTGCTTTCCAAAACCAAATCTGGAGAAAAGTATGGTAAGTTAACTACATATATTGTTTCAATAGTTAAATTTGGAGTTTGAGCCTACTATTTTTGAAATCAGTTGATTCCATCTATGTAGGGAGTATGAACTCAAGTTCGCAAATGGTTTTTCATACACAAATCTAGTAAGTTTGAAAGGAAACATACTTCTCATTTATAGTGTACATATGATTCTCGAATATTAATTGTTTGGCCTAGTGCCTTTTTTTAAAGAAAATTATGCAATAATACAGTACTTTTGTCTCAAATATTTCAGGTTGATGGGAGTATTGCATCGAAACAAGGAATTCATTTTGTTTTCATGGATGGTTCTAGAATTTTATTTCATCTATCAGTTAGTGTTTTTTTCTTTATCACCTTTGTTTGGCATCTCATTTTCTTTCTTTAGATAGAAGCCTATCCTATGAATAGTAGGATTTGCTATTACTGTAAATAACTCTCTGGACAAAAGCTCTGAAATATTGAAAAAAAATCCTTAAAATCCATTCATCTTGGTGTTTATGCCCACAGCATTTGCCCATTTCCCCCTCTACTGTTATGATAGGCCTTTAAAAGACCTTTTTCACTGACGAGTGATGTCAAAGCAATCATGTCCTGTCTGGAAAGTAAAGTTAGTAGCATACACTTTTACACTTTATTCAAGCAACATAAAAACTTCTTCTCTGATATTTTATAAGAAAAGGCATTATCGTAATATTGACCAAGGATTTTCTATTCTTAATAACAAGGATTATCAAATTATTTAAGTTAAATCACTGTACTATTTGTACTTTAGGTTTGACATTTCTTTACTAGTAAAATATTTGGTGATTAACAATGAGGGATCTAATCTGCAGGGCATAGGTTCAGTTGGTGCTACAATTAGACTTTATGTGGAGCAGTATGAGCAAGATGTTACTAAGCATGATATGAACACACATGAAGCCTTGAAACCTTTAATTGGTGATTTTTCTGGTCTGCAAAATAGTATCAGGTAATCTATCAAAGATTCTATCTAACATGAGTAATTTGTGTCTTTGTCAGAATTTTTTAAAACATACTTTCTTTGTTAGAATTTTAAAAATTTGTGTCTTTGTTAGAATTTTTAAAAACATTTTTTATAAATTTGTTTGATTTTCAAAGAAATCAGTTAACATTGTATTTTAAAAAAGTAATGTTGAAATAGTCAATTTACTTGTATTGTTTTTTTGTGACCTAGGTATTTGGTCAATTGGCAAACTAAAGTGTTCGAACAATGATTAGTGATTTCAATACATTACTGACTTGTGGCATCCTTAAGTAGTTTTAAGGTCAATGTTTAATATTTTGTGTTTTCTAGCTATGATAAGAAAGATGCTACGTTATTAGTTATTAATGTATCTTAAGGATTAGTATATACCACAAATAGGAGATCTTGGAAAATGGCTATCAATTTTTATAAGTTGAATTTAGTGTGTATCAAATTTCTTTAATAATACTAATTTTATGATTGATGTATTGGATAGAAGTGCAATAGATTGGTAGGTTATCAAGAGTGTGGACTTCTAAAGCAGGAAAATTTTTGATGGGTTAATTATGAGTTAAAATGTAGAAGGTATGATCATTGGTACATACTTTATCTCTATTTAATGTGGCTGGTTTCCCCTAAAGATATATGCTTATCATTCTAATAAGGGGAACAAGCCACATGTAATGTATTTTCCAATGACATCATTCACTTCATTCTTATATTTCACATTGAATAACTTCACCATTGAGTTTAAAGTATCTCTAGTCATCCTCCCCTTAAGTTTTGCTACCCTTGAACTATAGATGGAAAAATTTGAAATCATGTTTAGTGGAAAGTACTAGTATACATGGTATGATTATTCTTTAAATGGTACTAGCTCAATGGAAGAGCACCTACTTTACAGGTAGGAGGATGATGGTTCATTTCTATCGTGCCCTAATATGACTAAATTAATAACTAAATATATGACTAAATTAATGACTAAATAAACGACCAAATAAATGACCAAATAAATAACTAAATAAATGACCAAATAAATGACCAAATAAACTACCAAATAACCAAATAAATGACCAAATAAACTACCAAATGACCAAATAAATGACCAAATAAACTACCAAATGACCAAATAAATGACTAAATATATGACCAAATCAATGACTAAAATAGTTTAGTCATAAATTTGGTCATGAGATAAATGACCGGCAATAAACTACCACTAGTCACGTGACCAAATTTGGTCATTTATCTACAATTTTTGGTAATTTATTTGGTCATATATTGTTGTTTTTGTACTAGTGTCGATCGATCGATCAATCCCCACCTAAGGATAAAAGGATCAAAGGTAGAGTTCCCTCATGTGGAACCTAGTGATATCTCTGTAACAACAACAATGATCAAGGATTTTGAGGGATCACTCAGACATGTGAAGCCAAGTGAAGATGATACCCGGTACCTACAATTCTACATCACCAAGAAGAGATACATATATACATATGGATATACATATAAATCAGATATATGCAAATAGATGACTAGGATCGATACATCATGTGGACCTCAACTAAGTGAGTAACTACGACTTCATCCTGAGTCATGAAAACACATCAGACACATACACATGAAACATAAAACATCATGATAATGGTTAGATTCAAATCCTTGGGTTAGCTCCATAAAACATATAAAGATACATGGTTTTCACATTTCATAAACATATAAATGATAACCATAAATGAGCATATCAATCATCTGATAAACATATTGATGCAGGAGCATCCTGGGTGTAAGAGCAATCTTGCATCACCCAAAAATATTTCTATTTTTATATTCAATAAGGGCTATTTTAGTGCAGAGCTGGTATTTATGGAAAGTTACTATTTTTGGTAATTTTTGCATGTGCTCAGAATGATCTGATTTCTTTCTTGGAGGTTCATTTTGGTCATGTAAGACTGCCAGTAAAGTTTCATTGCCAGATCGAGTGTATATTGGAAGATATTGAAGATTTTCGGTATTGGCAGTAGGGTACAGAAACTTTGAACTCAGTTTTGAAGGCTTTAGAGGCCCCGGATGAGGTCAAAAATTTGGGTGACGGGCGTTTGCATAGGTCAAGCCTGTAGAGCGCTTCGTGGCGTTTCCGAAATGGGGTTATAATAGCCGATCGGGTCAACTGGTGATGACTTATGGTCTTCGGAAGTTGGGCCACCCGAAATGGCAGAAAATAATTTTCTTCAAAATTTTTGTTCGGGTTTCAAAGGTTATCTTGAGCCGACTATGATGTAATAAAATGTAAAATAAAATAATTCTAAGTTTGGTCGGCCTTATTGGCTAAAATTCTGGAACCTTCCAGGCGGTGGAAAATTGCCTATATAAGGAAGGCTGTATTATTGTCTTAGGCAGTTCAGAATAGTTCTGGGTAATAGTTCGAGGCTTTGTCCTACAAAATATTGTAAGGGAATGCCCATGTGGCTTTGCATATTGTAATTTTGAAAGTTTGTAATTCCACATTTGTGGAGATAATAAGAAGCCAATTTTTCTGTTCTTGCATATTATTGTTGTTGTTTCTCTATTTCTGTTATGTGTTTGTGGTATTAAGGGGAGCACCCTTCATCACATATCATCATCCACAAAACATAAATGTAAATGTATAGCTCTAACCATCATAATAGATTGTCCAAATCAGAAAGTCCAAGTATCACCATAGGAGAGGGTATTACAGTATGTATACACTCACATGCACACAAGTATGCATATGTATATATGTATATCATGTATGTGTTTGTGTGTGTATTTTTGTGTGTGTGTGTATGTGCATGTGTATGTGCATGTGCATGTGCATGTGTATGTGTGTACACACACACAAGCATGAAATAAATAATAACTCTATATCAAATGTCCTATCTCAAAGAGAGAGAGAGAGAGAGAGAGAGAGAGAGAGAGCTTTCACATAGTCATAGGGAAACAATGATGGTAAAATAAAAATAGAAAAAAAATTCAAAAATAGATTATCACAAATCCATAAAAAGAATGAAAAATAAATGGATCTTGGAAGTTTAGGAGTGATTATTCTAATGACTTCCATTATGAGCTAAAGATAACTATGCAATTCTGGAGAATAAACTAACATAAAAATTATAGCTAAAGAGACAGTACCACAACAAAGTATTTTGGAAAAATAATTTTGGATATCTCAAGTTTTTTTTTCAAAAAGGGATTCCAAAATTCAAGTTAGGACTCTAATTTTTCTAAAATTTAGAGTTACCTATAATGCTTAGAGTCAATGAAAAATGTAGAAATTACCTTTGGGAATCCTAAGTTGGACAAATAAATTATTTATTCAATCATGTTCTTCTATCATAAATAAATGTGTGTGTCCATTTCTAACTCCTAGTCAAATTCAACATGTCTTTAAAATAACATGTTTTAGGGTTTTGGGACAAGTTCACAGTCTACAAATTGCAAATATTTCAAGTAGTCATTTTTGGGAATCACTATTTAATACCTAGTATTCTTTATACCAAAACCAACTCTTCCCTACAATTGTCCTAACTATAAAGAGCCCCTATGTCCATTTGCAGAACCTCGAGACATCATTTAATATTTCTCCTAAGCCCAATCCACTTAAAATTATCCAGTCTATTACTTCCACACTATTAAGTTTATCAAAGTGGTCTTCTACAAGAGTTGATTATTTATGCTCAGATGACTTTCGCACTGAACCAATTGATACTTGATGTTGTTTATACCACAATAAATGCCTATGCAAGTCTCTAGAGCCTGAGCCATTTATTTGGTATTTTTACCAAGTCAAAACCTTATTTGATTTATGCACTTTTGAAATTAATATTACCTGACATGTGCCAGTTGGATTTGGATTTAAGTTCCAATTATTATTTAAATTCTTTAATAATTTAATAATGTTTTTCAAGCATAGAGAATCAGATAATATATTTCTTTTCTAAAAATCGAAGTGGATGATTCTGGAAGATATAAAGAGCAAAAAGAAATTTTATTTTTTTTAAATCATGTCTTAAAAATTATTTAAAAATAGAATGCACATGAGACACATATATTATTTAAGGGCATTTTAAAATATAAAGGGTGTACTATATGGTGGGTCCATGACCATATAAGAAAGTGCATCATGGAAGAGACAATCAACATTTACAAGACAATAAAATTTCTCCCCAAAGTCCAAGTTTCTCCAATGAGAAAATAATGGATAAAATTATTAAGTTGGTAGTTTGTGGGGCTCATCTTTATTTTCGCCAAGACAGTGATGAGTGGCCACATAATTAAAATGTCCCACCAAAGTATATGTCTCCTCAATAAGGAGAGAACATCATCGACAAGAAGCGAGGAATCGACTAGACATTAAAAATGTCTCACTAAACTATGATGTATCTCTAATGAAAATACACGGTTTCCTTAACTTGCAACGAAGGAAGGTATTAGGTTTCATAGTGTGCAACATATTGTACTGAAAATAAAGGGGCAATGATGAGTTTCGAGTGGCTACGTAGAAATGGATTGCAATGCAATGGTTGTAGGTCATGAAGGTTCTGAATGGATTGATCAAGGATGCATTGAAGCCTCTATTTGAACTGGATATATCCTTCCATGCTAAGAAATATGGAATGCCTGAAGGCCAATGAATATGGTAGAGCCTCTTGCAAAAATTATATAGATCATTGATTGATTTGTTCGTAGAGATGTCAAAGTTATGATCAACCTGCGATGAAATTACCAATCAGAGATTTGAATCCTAAAAGATGTTTCAAAGCTTAGCACATTTGTTAACAAGGAGTTGGTTCAAAATGAAACTTTCCCTTACCAAATACAAAGAAAGTTTAGAGCAGTGGAGACTTCCTTTTTTACTCGTGTGTGTGGGCGTGCATGTGTGTGTGCCTGTGCGTGTGCATGTGCATGTGCATGTGCATGTGTATGTGCATGTGTATGTGTATGTGTATGTGTATGTGTATGTGTATGTGTATGCACGTACAAGCACACATACATACACATATAGACACAGACATACATACATATACACAAATAAGCTTTGTGGCAATTCTTTATTTTAAGAGCGGTGACAAAATTTTCACCAATAATTTTTTTAAGAAAGAGGGGGAAATGCATTACCAAGTGTTGCCCAAAAATTAAAAGAACAATAAGGAGATATATAGTAGATGAAATGAATAATAACTCTCTATATATGAGAGAGAGAGAGAGAGAGAGAGAGAGAGAGCTTTCACATGGTCATAGGGAAACAATGATGGTAAAATTACAATAGAAAAAAATACACAAAAATAGATTATCACAAATCCATAAAAAGAATGAAAAATAAATAGTTCTTGGAAGTTTAGGATTGGGTATTCTAATGACTTGCATTATGAGCTAAAGGTAACTATGCCATTTTGGAGCATAAACTAACATAAAAATTATAGCTAAAGAGACAATACCACAACAAATTATTTTGGCAAAAGTATTTTGGATATCTCAAGTTTTTTTTTTCAAAAAGGGATTCCAAAATTCAAGTTAGGACTCTAATTTTTCTAAAATTTAGAGTTACCTATAATCCTTAGAGTCAATGAAAAACCATAAAAATTACCTTCAGAAATCCTAAGTTGACAAATAAATTCATTATTCAATCATGTTCGCCTATCATAAATAAATGTGTGTGTCCATTTCCAACTCCTATTCAAATTCACCATGTCTTTAAAATAGCAAGTTTTAGGGTTTGGGGACAAGTTCACAGTCTACAAATTCTAAATCTTTCAAGTAGCCACTTTTTGGAATCAATATTTAATGCCTAGTATGCTTTGTACAAAAACCAATTCTTCCCTGCAATTGTCCTAACTATAAAGAACCCCTATGTCCATTTGCAGAACCTCGGGACACCATTTAATATTTTTCCTAAGCCCAATCCACTTGCAAATTATTCAGTCTTTTACTTCCACACTATTAAGTTTATCAAAGTGGCCTTCTACAAGAGTTGATTATTTATGCTTAGATGACTTTCACACTGAACCAATTGATCCTTGATGTTGTTTATACCACAATAAATGCCTATGCAAGTCTCTAGAGCCAGAGCCATTTATTTGGTATTTTTACCAAGTCAAAACCTTATTTGATTTATGCACTTTTGAAATTAATATTACCCGACATGTGCCAATTGGATTTGATTTTAAGTTTCAATTATTATTTATATCCTTCAATAATTTAAATAATGATTTTCGAGCATAGAGAATTATATAATATATTTCTTTTATTTCTTTTCTAAAAGTCGAAGTGGATGATTATGGAAAATATAAAGAACAAAAAGAAAAATTTAAATTTTTTAAATCATATCTCAAAATGATTTAAAATTAGAATACACATAAGACACATATATTATTTAAGGGCATTTTAAAATATAAAGGGTGTACTATATGGTGGGCCCATGACCATATAAGCAAGTGCCTCATCGAAGAGACCATCAACATTTACAAGACAATAAAATTTCTCCCCAAAGTCCAAGTTTCTTCGATGAGAAAACAATGGATAAAATTATTAAGTTGGTAGTATGTGGGTCCATATTTGTTTTCGCCAAGACAGTGATGATCAGGCACATAATTAAAATGTCCCACCAAAGTATATGTCTGCTCGATAAGGAGAGAACGTCATCGACAAGAAGCGAGGATCGACTAGACATTGAAAATGTCTCACTGAACTATGATGTATCTGTGATGAAAATGTTTCCCTAACTTGCAACGAAGGAAGGTATTAGGTTTCATAGTGTGCAGCATATTGTACTGAAAATAAAGGGGCAACGATGAGTTTCTAGTGGCTACGTAGAAATGGATTGCAATGCAATGGTTGTAGGTCATGAAGGTTCTGAATGGATTGGTCAAGGATGCATTGAAGCCTCTATTTGAACTAGATATATCCTTCCATGCCAAGAAATATGGAATTTCTAAAGGCCAATGAATATGGTAGAGCCTCTTGCAAAAATTATCTAGATCATTGATTGATTTATTCGTAGAGATTTCAAAGTTATGATTAGCCTTTGATGAAATTACCAATTAGAGATTTGAATCCTAAAAGATGTTTCAAAGCTTAGCACATTTGTTAACAAGGAGTTGGTTCAAAATGAAAAATTCCCTTACCAAATGCAAAGAAAGTTTAGAGCAGTGGAGACTTCTTTGATTACGCCAAACAACTTGCTGGATGATATAAACATACCACTATTGGAGGCTATACCTCCTATAATCGGTATGCAGATATGTTTGTGTTAAAAATGGTAGGCATAAAGACATGTTCCACAATCACTATCAACACCCTTGCTACTCGTGACAGTATGGAAGCCATGTAACCACGTATGAACATCCATCGAAGCATAATGGTAGAGTGATTTTTGTTAGATATTATAGTTGGAGATGCACTTATAGTCATGCATACAAAATGTAGAACACAGACAAGGTACGCGAACTGTTTGGCAAAATGCCTCGAAGAAACGTCTTCTTAAGGAATGTAGAGATTGAAGGATATACACACAAGTGATTTTTGCAAAACAGGTTTTAGAAACTTTAAGCAAATCCAATGGCAGGTGTGAATATTGTGTCGGTAGTAATTGTTGACTATGTTGGTAAACATAGGTCTATCGGTAAACACCAGGTTAACTATGCTCTGTAATTGTCAGTGAGTCGTTGAAGTATTCATTACAAACTTTTTGTCTCAAAGTTTCTAGTTTTTGGTGCCTATTTTTGGTGCTCTTTTCATTGTTGTGTATTATTAGTTCTTGTATGTAGATTGTAACTAGTAAGAAGAAGAATAATAGAACACATAATATTGTTGGCCTCTAGTTCCAAGTTTTTCATTTTGTTCTGATATTTTCGTTGTTTTGTAACCTCCCTTGTTTGTATATTCTGAAATAGGGATGGTTATTGCTATATCACATGCTCTATTTGCTTCCCTTGCGATATAGCACATAATTTTAGAATCTTGATATGGTATAAGAGCTGATGGTTTGGTCAAGCTGAAGAAGATTGGGGTGAAACATGGTTCTCAAGCCATGGATGTCGTAAATCAACTGAGAGCCTATGGTGAAGACATCGTCCAGACATAAAAGTTGTGGAGAAAATATTTACAATTCTTCCACTGTCATATGATATTTTTTGGTGACAATAATTGAAGAATGTAAGGATATTTCTTTATTTTCCATTGAAGAGTTGACTGATTCAATCTTGAATCATGAGTCTATAATGCAAAAGAGAAGTGAACCTCTAGAGACTTCTCTATAGACACAAGCCACAATTAGTAGAGGCAGAGGCAGAGGCGGTAGAGGCAGAGGAAGAAGAGGACAAAGTTCATTCCAATCGGATAATAGGGAAAACTCAAAATCAAGCTGAGCAACCTCTATCATAGTCACAAAACCAAAGAGGAAGTGGTGTAGGAGCACCAAGGTAGTTAAGGCTTACTCCTTCAATGTTTTGGCTTGTACTTGACCTTAGTCAAGTCAAGGAAAGAATAAGACTCCAAGTGAGTCTATTAGTTAGGAAGTTAGCTTAAGTTTTATTATTGGCACCTAGTTTCCCCTAGTGGACCTTAGGTTGCCAAAGTGGCCAAATAGGGCCTAAAGTGTGAAAATGCTTTGAAATAGGTTAGTCAAGTTTTTTTTAGGATATTTTGAGTTTTGAATGGTTTAGAGTTAGGTTAGAGATCATTTTAGACCACTTTGAGGGTTGAGCTAACAAAGTTGCAAACCCAAAAATGCAAAAGTTGTCAAAGTTGCTCGAGCAAGAAATTGTCAACATTTTGACAACTTTTCAACTTTCGGGCAAGAAATTGTCAAAAGGCCCTAAATGATAGTTAGGGATCAAACATGGGTGTTAGAGAGGGTATTTAAGGGATGAATGAAAGGAATACGGGGTTAAATAATTTGGTGACATAGATCCCAATAGTGATTTTACCTTTTCCATTCTCTCACTCAAAATCTGATTGAAATCTTGTACTCTTGCTGATTTCATTCCTTTAGCTTGCATTTGTATTGTGTAGATAGGTTGAAGTGTTTTTTTCTTTTTCTTTGTTAGCCAAGCCCTCACTAGACTGTGTCTTTCCAATTTGAAGGGTTACGATGAAACATGGTTCCACCATGACTTCCCTCATTGAAATCTTAATGGCTCGTGGAGGAAGTGTTGTGGAATATTTGTACATAGTGTTCCAAACTGTACAAGTACATAAGAATGTTGGAGCTTGGTGTGAAGCTTTTCCCTATGCAAGACAAGTTGTCCGAGTTAGTGCAAAGCCAATGACAGTGAATTCATGAAGGCAGGGTTGGATTGGGAATTGATAAGTGTGGATTGGAAAATTCCATTAGAGACCAAATGAAGGCTTAGAACCAATTATTGGTGTTGATAAAGGTGAACTTGACATTTTAGCCAAGTGACCTAGGCATTTAGGTCTATTTTCTAGGAAAAGAGGATTAGAAACTGATTGGTAGTGTATGGACACCTGAGAAACCCTAGACCTCCAGAATCTTTAATAAATCCCAAAAGGGTATCTAGATATGGAATTAATTTTAGGGCTCATTTGTATACATTCAGAGTTATTGGCCTAAAATAGTGTTCAAAGACTTAGTTGGGGCTAATAGGGCTACAAGCCTAAAAACTAGGAATCCTTCAGATCGATAAAGAAGATCTTACTAGTCTATGAAATTTTGCATCAGAAGGATTAATAATTCTTTTTTGATAATGGATTCAACCCTGCACAAAGTTATGGTGGGTGTGATGAATGTGGAGTGAGTTTACCTTGGTGAACTGGAGTGGAATAAGTGGTAACACTAGTTGATAGGAAGACCCCGAGTTGGTAAGGAGGGTTAGTAGAACCTTCAAGGTGAAAAGGGGTGTTAAGACACCCTTTAGTGGTCCAAAAGTGACCTTACATGATTGATCTTTCTTGGCTCAAGGTGGATTTTGAAGGTCTCCCTATCAAATTGGTATCAGAGCCATAGATTTGGGATCATGGAAGTGAATTTTGCAACACTAGAATCAGTAGGATCATCAAGGATGGTAACAAATGTTGAACTTGCAAAGAAGGTGGAGGATCAAGAAGAGGAGAATAGGCTCCTAAGGGAACAACTAGCAGAGATGGAAACTAAGCTTGATGCAGTGTAAGCTAAGACTGAGGAAGTCAGCGAAAAAGTGAAAGAATCAGAAGGGAAGGTGAAGGTAGTAGCTATAGAGGATGAGGTGTCAGAACCTGATCCAATTTTGCAAGAAGAGTCATTCCTTAGAGCACTACAAGCCATGGGAGGAAAACCTTTAGAAGGAGTACCCATGTTTAGTGGCAATATGGAACTCGAATTGGTCATGGAGTGGATAGAGGGGTTAGAGAACCATTTTGAATGTGAAAGTGTATCAGAGGCACAAAAGGTAAAGGTAGCTAAGTCAAGATTGAGGGGAGAAGTTGTGACATGGTGGAAGTTCATCAAAGATGAAATAAAAAAGGAAGGAAAGCACCCCATAGCAACTTGGAAGGGTATGGTAGCCAAGATTAAGGAGGCATATCTACCAGAGGATTATGAAGTTCAAATATAGAAGAAAAGAAAAAATTTGAGACAAAAAGAATTGGATGTGAGTACCTACACCAATGAGTTTCAAAAATTGTGTCTAAGGTCAAAGTGCAAGAAGATGGGAGCCTTAAGGTGGCAAGATACTTAAATGGATTGAGATGGAGCATTCAAGAGGAGATAATTAGCTTGCTCAACCCTACTATCATGCATAAATGCTATCAACTTGCCCTTAAAGTTGAAGAAAGAAGCAAAAAGACACAAGAGTCCAATACTAAGAGTAGAGGTCGAGGAAGAGATTAAAGAGGCCATAGGAGTCATTTCAATTGAAGAAATAATGAATTAAGGTCCTTTAATGATACTAGGAAAATGGAGCAAAGTAGTGAATCAAGTGGTAGAGGTAACCAAAATAGAGGAAGAGGATTTGGCAATAATAGAGGTAGATTTGGTGGATCTAGCAAAGGATCCCACTTTGCTACCATGAAGTGTTATAATTGTGGGAAAATTGGGCATCCAACCTATAGGTGTCCAAATAAGGAATCTTCTTCTCAATTAGATAAGAGGATAAACTTTGTCCAAGAAGAGACAAGTAGTGTCAAGTCCCCTGAGGTACCCCTTGATTCAGAGAGTGGAGAGAACTTAATGCTTAGAAGGATCTTGTTTAAAGAACCAGTGAGAGAAGAACCCAAGCAAAGAAGAGCCTTATTAAAGGCGAAATGCAAAATTATTGGGAAGGTTTGTAAGGTAATCATAGACTCCAGGTCTACTGATAATATCATCTCTGAGGAGGCAATGAAAAAACTTGGTTTGACAAGAATACCACATGCTCACCCTTACAAGGTAACTTGGTTGAATAAGGGACCAAATGTATTGGTTAATGAACAAGTGTGGGTACACTTCACCATTGGTAAGTGCCAAGACAAGGTGTTATGTGATATATTGCCTATGGATGCATGCCATTTTCTGTTAGGTAGGCCATGTATGTATGACAAAAAGGCCATGCATAATGGAGAAAACAACTCATATTCTTGTCAAAAGAATGGTGTAACTTATAGCATTCAATCCCTTGTAGATGAATTAGAGACTAAGGCATCAAGTTCAAATGTTCTATTTGCAAGAGGTAAAGAGTTCTTGAAAGAACTAAAGAGGGAAAATGAAGTCAAGTTTTCTATAGTAGTGAAGCCAAGAGAAGAAGACAAGCAAGATCAAGAACCCTTACCTAAAGAGGTGAAGAGTTTGATAGAAACATACAAAGAAATAGTAAGTGATGGAAGTCCTGCAACTCTACCACCTAAGAGGGCAATCAGTCATCAGATAGACTTTGTGCCAGGAGCTTTTTTTCCCAATAAGGAAGCTTACAAGGTGACCCCAGATCAAAACAAGGAGATAGCTCACCAAGTTCAAGAGTTTCTTGACCAAGGGTTGATAAGGAAGAGCATAAGCCCTTGTTTTTTCCATATGGTGTTGGTCCCTAAAAAGGGAGGTAAGTGGAGATTATGCACAAATTCTAGAGCAATAAATAGAATCACTATTAGGTACAGATTTCCAATTCCTAGGATAGAAGACCTTATGGATTGCCTTGGAGGTTCTAAGTACTTCACAAATATAGACCTCAAGAGTGGGTACCATCAAATTAGGATCAAGGATGGGGATGAATGGAAGACGGAATTCAAGACTACAATAGCCCTATTTGAGTAGCTAGTTATGCTATTTGGACTCACCAATGCCCCTAGCACATTTATGAGATTGATGAATGAAGTGATAAAAGACTACATAGGGGTATTTGTAGTAGTTTACATTGATGACATATTGATCTTCAGCAAGACAAAGATGGAACACCTTGAGCACTTGGAAGTGGTGTTGAATAAATTAAAGGAAGAACAATTGGCTATCAATCTAGAAAAATGTGACTTCATGAAATAAGAGTTGGTATATTTGGGTTTTGTAGTCTCACAAGGCAATCTCAAAATGGATAAAAGTAAGGTAGAAGCCATCCTAAGCTGGCCCACTCCAAAAATAGGGACTGAGGTAAGGAGTTTCCATGGTTTGGTTTAATTCTATAGAAATTTCATCAAAGGGTTTAGTGAGATTTGTGCCCTATCTTGGATACCATTAAGGGTGGAGTAAAGACTAAGTTCAAGTAGACCAAAGAGGCTGAGAAAAAATTTCAGTTGTTGAAGACCAAGGTGGCTACCCAACCTATTCTTGTATTGCCTAGTTTTGAGAAACTATTTACCTTGAAGAATGATGCTAGTGTTGTTGATGTTGGAGCAGTCCTTAGCCAAGAAGGAAAACCAGTAGCCTTCTTTAGTGAAAATCTTAATGAGGAAAAAACAAGGTATTCATCCTATGACTTGGAGCATTTTGCTCTAGCTCAAGCCCTTAGGAAGTGGAGGCACTATCGCTTGCCCAAAGAATTTGTGGTTTTCACTGATAATCAAGAATTGAGATATATTAACACACAAGAGAAGCTAAGCCATAGGCATGTTAAATGGATGGAATTCCTACAAGCCTACACCTTCCATACAAAGCATAATAAAGGTCAAAACAATAAAGTTATTGATGCCCTTAGTAGAAGATTTCTCACTATTCAAGAGGTGAAGTTGCAAAGTATT
The DNA here is from genome assembly GCA_027943335.1 of Chamaecyparis obtusa. Lineage (NCBI taxonomy): Eukaryota > Viridiplantae > Streptophyta > Pinopsida > Cupressales > Cupressaceae > Chamaecyparis > Chamaecyparis obtusa. Next base: position 270,267 of record BSBK01007285.1, read on the forward strand.
GGAATAGAAGGATTCAAAGACCTATACCATGATGATGCAGATTTTGTAGAGGTATATAGGGTATGTGTAGATTTTAGTATTCATTTTCATAGACAATATACAGATTATACCTTACAAAATAGTCTATTGTTTAAAGGTGGACAACTGTGTGTGCCTAGAGGATCCATGAGAGAGAATATCATACAAGAGAAACACAATGGTAGTCTTAGTGGACATTTTGGGCTGAATAAGACACTTGATCTAGTTGGTAGATCCTACTATTGGCCAAAGTTACAAAAGGATGTTAGGACATATGTAGAGGAATGTATTGTTTTCCAAAGGGGAAATGGGATTGCTACTAATGTTGTACTTTATATGCCTCTCCCAATTCCTAATAGGGGATGGGAGTGTCTTAGCATGGACTTCATTATGGGATTACCTAGGACTAACACTAGATTTGATAGTGTGTTTATGGTGGTGGAAAGATTCAACAAGATGAGTCACTTTATCCCATGCAAGACAACTCATGATGCAAGCTATATAGCCAAAGACACACAATATCCAGTAGTTTCTATAGACCTCCACAAGGTGTCATTGTCATCCAAGAGTTAGCCTAAGGAAGATAGGATTCTAGACTCCCGGGTACAAAAGCAAACTAGACATGGAATATATATGGAGCACCTAGTGAAGTGGACTGATAAACCATAATCAAAAGCCACATGGGTTGCTAAAACAACATTCAAGAAGCTGGGTATATACACAACATTGTTAAACCCAAGTGGTACTTGAATTCTTTTGTTCAGGGGGAGTATGGTACAAGAGCACTAAGGTAGTTAAGGCTTACTCCTTTAATGTTTTGGCTTGTACTTGACCTTAGCCAATTCAAGGAAAGAATAAGACTCCAAGTGATTATATTAGTTAGGAAGTTAGCTTAAGTTTTTTTCTTGGCACCTAGTTGCCCCTAGTGGACCTTAGGTTGCCAAAGTGGCCAAATATGGCCTAAAGTGTGAAAATGCATTGAAATAGATTAGTAAAGTTGTTTTTAGGATGTTTTGAGTTTTGAATGGTTTAGAGATAGGTTAGAGATCATTTTAGACCACTTTAAGGGTCTCTAGAAAATTTGCAAACCCAAAAAATGCAAAAGTTGTCAAAGTTGCTCGAGCAACTTTGACAACATTTTGACAACTTTTCAAGTTTTGGGCAAGAAATTGTCAAAAATACCTAAATGATAGTTAGGGATCATACATGGGTGTTAGAGAGGGTATTTAAGGTTTCAATGAAAGTAATATGAGGTTGGTTAACTTGGTGACATAGATCCCAAGGTTGATTTGATCTTTTACATTCTCTATATTTTCTTAACTGTTTAATGAAATCTAGAACTTCTCACTCAAAATGTGATTGAAGTCTTGTACTCTTGATGATTTAATTCCTTTAGCTTGAATTTGTATTGTGTAGATAGGTTGCAGTGTTTTTTTATTTTGTTCTTGTTTTTCTTTGTTAGCCAAGCCCTCACTAGACTGTGTCTTGCTAGTTTGAAGGGTTATGGTAAAACATGGTTCCACCATGACTTCCCTCCATGAAATCTTAATGTCTCATGGAGGAAGTGTTGTGGAACCTTTGTACATAGTGTTCCAAATTTTATAGGTGTAGAAGAAGGTTGGAGCTTAGTGTGAAGGTTTTCCCTAAGCGAGACAGGGTGTCCCAGTTAGTGCAAAGCTAATGACAGTAAATTCATGAAGGAAGGGTTGGATTGGGAATTGATAAGTGTGGATTGGAAAATTCCATTAGAGACCAAATGAAGCCTTAGACCTAGTGATTAGTGTTGATAGAGGTGAACATGATTGTTTAGCCAAGTGACCTAGGCAATTAGGCCTATTTTTTGGGTATGTGTAGGATCATGGTATACCAAACTATGGCCTTAAGCAGCAATGAAAAATCAGAAAATTAGGGTTAGTCAACTTCACGTAAAAGGTTGAACATCTTATGAACCTTATGTGAAAAAGTTGTAAGAGTAGAATCTGTAGGAAATTGAATGTAGTTTCTAAACTACTAGCCCTTGTTTGAAAATGTTTTTGTCTAATTGTTCAAAATTTTAGATTTCAATGCAGTACTACAAAAATTTTAGGGAAAAGATAAAGAGTACGTGTATGTCTGACCACCTTAATCACAATCAAATGATGATATATTTTCCCAAGATTCTAGATATAAGTAGTAGACTCGTGCCTGGATTAGACACATATTTTTTTGTAATTTCTGGTCAAATTGATGCAGGGGCATCCAAGGTTAAGGAAGGGGCATTCTTTGTCCTCGGTGAAACTGCATGAGGTGTTTTTATTTTGGCTAGTGTTACTCGGTTGCAGCCTTGACAGACGGCCTCGGTCATTGAAGGAAGCTTAGTCACTAAAGGAACTCGGTAGTCTCTGGCACTCGGTGAAAGTGTTACTCAGTCATGCTTGCGGTGCTCAGTTGACACTAGTGCTCAGCAATGTCTGGCATGCACGGTTAATTCACTGTCACTCGGTAGTTCTGGCTTACTAACTGGAGTTCTGTGTGATTTGTTGAGCCAACTTGGTAAATTTATTGTTGGTAGCTATTTTTATAGGCCGACATGCTGAATTAAATGTTTGTATACAATTGTAAGCTGACTTGTATGCCATTTAATTATTTGTTTGGGAAATTAAGGGTTTCATCCAATCGACTTGTGGTTGATGAATAGTATTTATAGGATGTTTGGGTAGATGTTTAGGAGGACAGGATGAAAGGGAGATCTAAGGATCATTGGGGATTATAGAGGTTCATGACTTGGAAGACTTAGTGAATTAGATATGAAGTTTTGAAAGCTGGAGTTGGCGAAGTTGTGGAAAAGATCTTGCATGATCTTGCAAATCAAATGATTATCTTGATAGTTGTTTGTAGCAAAGCTAGTGGTTTGCATACTTGGAGACAAGGAGATTTCTTGGAGGCTTGCGAGCTCAAGTTTAGATTTGCCTTAGAGTTTCCATCAGCTTCTGATTGTCTTCAGAACTGAGCTAGTTGAGATTGTATTGGATCTGTTTGGATCTTGCAGAGTTGTTTCTATTTGTAATTGGCCCTAACTCGGAAGGCCTTATAGTTGGGCATGTTAATGCAAATTACTTGAAACAATTGGGGTGTTATCTGTTGTGTTGAGTACTCTGCTATGTAATTTTGATTGGCTGCAAGGTTTGGACTGTCCTTCATTGGATCCACCATCCTTGACTACATCAAGTGGTATCAGAGCGAAGGTTTATTCCTGTTGGAGCTGATAGTTGATCTTGTGAAGTGAAGGTTAACCTAGCAAGGTTGATCTTGCGAAGTTGATCCTATTGGAGCAGAGATTGTGCACAATCTAGATTGTAGATCTAGAGCATTGAACTTGTGGATCTTGCCCTAGTTATTTGTTCAAGGTGGCAGGTTGAGATCTGACTTGTACACAGCTTAGAGGTTACCATAAGGTGGTCGGTGAGGGTTTGTTGTAGAGGGTTTTTGCATATCTTTAAGGATGCATCCAAGAAGATTCGACCCTAGAGCTATTGCAAATCTTTGTGATGTTGTGGAATCAAATATTTCTGATAAAGTCAGATCAGATGTTAGATCTGAGATAGAATTAATGAAGAATGACATGGTCATCAAGATCATGAGAGTTGTTGCTGGTGTACCTCGAAATGTTCGTACTGAAGATGGCTATGAAGAAGCTGCTGAAGAATTTGAAACTACTGGATCTAGTGGTGATGAATGGAGGAACAGATCTGGCGAAGATAGAACTACTTGGTCGCATAGATCTAGAGCTCGGTCTTGTAGCAGTCATCGAATAGAAGTTTCTACTTTCTCTGGTACTTTGAAGCCTGACAATCTGATTGATTGGATTGGTGAACTTGAAGATTTCATTGAGCTAGAAGAAATTGAAGATCATCTTTGGGTGAGATTAGCATAGACAAACTTGAAAGGACGTGTTTCTCTTTGGTGGAAAGAACTACAAAGAGATAGAGAAGATGAAGGTGAAACAAAGATCAATCGGTGGAGGTTGATGGTGACTAAGTTGAAAGCTAAGTTCATACCTTCTGACTATGAGCTTGACTTATTTAAGAAGTTGTAGAATCTGAAATAGAAGGATTTGTCTATTGAAGATTATACTGAGGAGTTCTACAAACTTACTATTCAGTCTGGACACCGAGAGCTCGCTAAGGAAAAGGTAGCTCGATATGTGAATGGTCTAAGATTCAATATTCAGGATGAGGTTGGTATGTTGAAGATTGATTCTGTTGAAGATGCTTATCAATATGCTCTAAAGGCATAAGATAAGTTGAAGAGGAACCAACATAGTAATCCCTGAGGGAAAGAAAATATTGATCACTCGGTAAGGATAAGCCAACTGATGCAGAAGATGAATAAAAACTTGTGGAACCGAAGAAGAAGACATGTAGAGTTATCTTTAAAAGTACTTTCTATAACTATGGAGAGGAAGGATACTGTTCTTTTGAGTATACACAGAAGAAGGTTGATCGACGAACTACTGTGATGAATGAGAACATTCAGAATGAACCTGAATCAGAGAACTTACTACTTCGGTGAACATTTCTCGGTACAAAGGAGGAACCTTGTCAGAGGAGTAACTTGTTTAGAACCCGATGCAAGTCTGAAGGTAAACTCTATGATGTTATTGTTGATAGTGGTAGTAATGATAACCTTGTTGCTGAGGACCTAGTTTAGAAACTTTATTTAAATAGAATGAAGCATCCTTGCCCTTATAGGATTGGCTAGTTACAAGATGTTCATACTTTGGAAGTAAGAGAACAATGCTTCATTGATGTTCAGATTGGCCAGTACAAGGAGCTTGTGTTATGTGACATTGTGAAGATGAATAGTTGTGATATATTGCTCGGTAGACCTTGGAAATATGATTGCAGAGCTATGTATGACTGTGTCAGGAATGTGTTTACTATTGAGAAGGATGACATGAAGTTTTCACTGATGCCTTTGATGGATACAACACTCGGTAGGAGAAGCCCGAGTGTTAGTAGCTGAGTTGAGATTGTGGATCTAGAGAAAATGAATGATTAGTTTGGAGAACCAACCTATAAATTGTCAAGAAAAGACTTGAAGAGACAGAGGAAATTGAAGTGGAAGAATTTACAAGCAGAAAAGGTGGAGGACTTGTATGTGAAGAACCAATTCGGGATTTACGTGTTGAATCCTGGAAGATGTTCTTCTCACATATGAACATCTTTTGGAACCTGGGGTGTCTGATGCAAGGGCATCCAAGGTTAAGGCAGGGACATTCTTTGTCCTCGGTGAAACTGCATGAGGTGTTTTTATTTTGGCCAGTGTTACTCATTTGTAGCCTTGACCAATGGCCTCGGTCATTGAAGGAAGCTCGGTCACTGAAGGAACTCGGCAGTCTCTGGCACTCGGTGAAAGTGTTACTCAGTCATGCCTGCGGTGCTTAGTCGACACTGGTGCTTGACGATGCCTGGCGTGCTTGGTTAATGCACTATCGCTCGGTAGTTCTAGCTTACTGACTAGAGTTCTATGTGATTTTTTTAGCCGACTTGGTGAATTTATTATTGGTAGCTATTGTTATAGGCTGACATGCTGAATTAAATGTTTTTATACAATTGTAAGCCGACTTGTATGGCATTTAATTATTTGTTTGGGGAGTTAAGGGTTTCATCCAGCCGACTTATGGCTGATAACTAGAATTTATAAGATGTTTGGGTAGATGTTTAGGAGGACAGGAAGAAAGGGAGATCAAAGGATCATTGGGGATTATAGAGGTTCATGACTTGGAAGACTTAGCGAATCAAATCTGAAGTTCTGAAAGATGGAGTTGGCAAAGTTGTGGAAAAGATCTTACATGATCTTGCAGATCAAATGATTATCTGATAGTTGTTTGTAGCAGAGCTAGTGGTTTTCATACTTGGAGACAAGGAGATTGCTTGGAGGCTTGTGAGCTCAAGTTTAGATCTACATTAGGGTTTCCATCAGCTTCTGATTATCTTCAGAACTGAGCTAGCTAAGATTTTATTGGATCTATTTGGCTCTTGCAGAGTTGTTTCTATTTGTAATTGGCCCTAACCCGAAAGGCCTTACAGTCGGGCATGTTAATGCAAATTACTTGAAATAATTGGGGTGTTATCTATTGTGTTGAGTATTCCGCTGTGTAATTCTGATTGGTTGCAAGGTTTGGATTGTCCTTCATTGGATCCACCATCCTTGACTACATCACAAATAAATAATTAATTATGAATTTTGTGCTACAACTTTTTCAGAATAAAAAAACTCTCGTGTATGACCACCTTAACTAATTCAAAATTTTACCAAATTCAAAACTTTTTTTTTCTTATAGTAGCTGAAGCATAGAATGTGACGTATGTTTTAGATTTCAAAAAGGTTAAACGGTTTGAAATTTATAGTTGTTTTTCAATTAGTATGTCAATTACGACTTTAAAGATAACTCAATTGAAAAATAAGTAATAATTACTTATTGAACTTGAAATTTGACAACAATTATATTGATGAAAAGTTGATAATGTCTTTAAGAAACCCTTTTCGTTTCATCAATTTTGGGTGAAAAAATAGTCGTCAGCTACATGGTCAAAGTCTCGGTATCAAGAACTATATCCTGAAACATGCCTAAAGGGTTGACCACCCACGTTTGGTAATGCCCAAGCAAATACCAAGCCTAATCGGATATCTGATAAAATACGATATGCAAAATTTTTAGATATCCAATAATATCAGATATCCAAAATGTCCCACCTATTTTGAAATTCCTATTGCACCTCTTTTTTCAAATTCAAGTTTCATATTAAATTATATTTTTGTTATGTTAATATTAATTTCATTTTAAATATTAATATTAAATAATAATAGCATAGCATTAATATTATAATATAAATTTTTATATTAGTATGTATTATATTATTTGATATACAAAATGATTTCAAAAAAATACCTACATAGTTGATTTGAAGACAAACAGTTTCAGCCCAAATCCTCTTGAAAGTATTCAGCACAGGATTTTTCTACAGACTCCTTGTAATTTCAACGATTTGACTATACTGAATAAGTAGATGTCAGTGGACTTCCCCTCGATTGAATACAATCAATTGATTTTTTAACTCTTGAAAAGAAATTTCACACAGATGTAGAACCACAGTATGCTCATCATCTGTTCTAGAAACTAACAGTGGCATAAAAATTGGTGTAAGCACATTTAAGGTACATTATCCATAAAAATGTATATGAAACCTTAAAATATACATTAAAAAGTGGAGGTGTAGGCTCTATATATGTGTGTGTGTGTGTGTGTGTGTGTGTGTGTGTGTGAGAGAGAGAGAGAGAGAGGTTAAGGAGAGAAAGGTGAGAGAGAGAGAGAGAGAGAGAGAGAGATTTTGCCAAATTTTTGGTGGGAGATATTAGATATTTGATAGTTTCAGATATCTGATATTATTGGATATCCGATTCTATTTACTAGTGTAAAAAAAACAAGATTCTATGGGTCCCTCCAGAGAGTCACATTTTTTTCTTGAATTACGAGATTTGGGTTGTAGCAAATCACGTTTTGTCTCTAGAGAAGACAAAAATCCACTTTTTGGGGTGATTTTATTTATTAGCAAAGGTATTTGCATCACCTTTTTGGTCTAACTATGGGCAGTAGTAGTCGTCGAAAGCATAAACGGAAGAGGATACTCACAAATGAAGATGTTGAAGTGTATAGAGAAATGTATAGGGTTGCCCATCGGAACAAGAGACAAGGTATGTTAGATATTAATGAAGATGTCAACATAGACCCACCTTTGAATGTGGTTTCAAGTGAAGAACATGAATTCGAAGATGAAAATGTAGGTTTTGAAAATGAACATGTAGATGTGGCCAATGGAAGTGTGGACATTGTCAATAACAATCCACCAATTGAATATGAAGGAATTGAAAATGATAATGGTGCAGAAGAACCAAATCAACGTTACACATCTCCAAATTATATGAGAAATGAAGTCCCTTCGGAGGAAGAAAGACAAACTTCAAAATTGAGACCTTCAAGAAGAACTAAATGGTTATTTGAAATTGATGAGAACATAATGAGCAATTTCGATGGCAAGAGATCAGAAAGAACCATTCGGTTGTGGGTTTCAAAACTTTTTGATCAATTTTTTAGGCACAAGACGTTGGTTGAGCAATGCCAAATTTTTCTGCAATTATTAAAGATGCAGAAGATGACACGTATAAGTTAATCAAATTGAATATTAGTGTGAACAAGAAAAAGGAGTGGAATGCTATTATTGCGAGAAATGTTTTTAGTGCTCTCAATTCCATTGGGAAGACTACCAAGGAAAAAGATAAGAAAGATGCTAGGAGGGTTATTACAACCTCCTTAGTAAGTCATCGTTTGAGAAAGGCTCATTTGATGAGACAAAGTTGTGTTGACTTGAATCTAAATCGTAAAACTTTGGATAGAGCACTTGCAAGAAGAGAAAGACTTGATGATCCTCTTCAAAATGATACATGGGCTTATGGTGGGAGACGTTCATGTTGTGATAAGAAGATTATAGATGTTGTGAAGGATCAAATTCAACTATTTTGGCAATCTAACTCAAGAGTGTCACCAAATGTGAAGGATGTCTTGAAGTTGAGAATTGGCATTTGAGACTACACCTCGCATCCCAAACATTATTTGGAGGTGAGTCAAACAATGTCGTTCAAAAAAATTTGTGAGACACATCCAACATTGCAAATATCACAAAGATATTTTGAAGCCCTGAAGCCTTTTTTTTGTGTGCCTCTTAAGATTCGAAATACTTGTTGTTGCAAATATCATGTAGAGTTTTCAATGCACCATGAATTGTTATGATCCATTCATTCTACTTTGCATAGTAGTGAAATGTTGGAGTGTGGTGCAAGTGCTCTTCCAAAATCATCAAGAGACTTGCTAGCTCATTTTTTATGTCCTAGAGATGATGGATGTTTCTTTTATAGAAAAGATTGCTTAAATGACAAGTGCTCAGAGTGTGGTGGGCTAGTGAAGTTTTTTGAATGTTTTCATGAGGGCTGCGAACATGATTTTGGAAAGACAATTGTCCACAAAAAGGTATACGAAACCGTTAAATATACATTAAAAAGTGGAGGTGAAGGCTCTAGATGTGAGTTGGTTACTAAAGAATGCAATGTAGCTGATTTTATTTTAGATTTCTGGAAGAATCTTTTTTACAATTATGCAAGGCATAGTCACAGGTCTCAGTGGTTGGATCAACAATTCAGGATGTGTAAGGACACTTTCCCGATTGGCACTATTATATTAGTTGTTGACTTTACAGAGAACTATACATTGCAGCCCCAAAATGAGTTGCAAGATCAATATTACAATTCTATTCAGGTTTCTATTTTTGTGCACATAACATATAGACATTCCCCTGATAGTACAAAAGATGACCAGAAGATAATCAGAGAGTACCATTTTTATATGAGCGATGATAGATCACACTCATCCGAGTTTGTTCAACATTGCTTTGAGAATTATTTTGAGTGGGTGCGGGAAAATAATATTACTATGGATAGACATCTCATTTGGTTAGAGAACCATGTTTCTGAGGCCTACAATAACCTCTCTCTATTCTGGGAGATTCAAATTTGTTTGAATTTGGCACACTAGTCTTGCTCAATGCCAAAACTTGCAGTGAGGGTCAGTTGAAAGTTGCACCACTGGATTTATTCTAAACCGTTCATCCTAGCATGGAATAGACTATGCCATTAGCTCTGGTTGGGTAGGTAAATGCTAGGGACAACCCTATTTTGACCATTGAGTCAGTAGAACATTTCGGACCACACCGGACCAAAGTGTCCCCAAGGTGCACTAAGCACAATTGGGCAGCAAACTTTCAAGGCTTATAGCTTAGACCCCATGAGAGGTATCGATTATCCATGAGATGCTAAAGGACCATGTTTTCGAGGCCTACAATAACCTTTGTCCATTCTGGGAGATTCAAATTTATTTGAATTTGGCACGCCAGTCTCGCTCGATGATAAAACTTGTAGTGAGGGTCAATTAAAAGTTGGACCAATGGATTACTTCCAAACCATTTTTCATGGCACCAAATGGACTACACCATTAGCTCTGGTTGGGTGGGTAAATGCTAGGGACAACCCCATTTTGACCACTGAATCAATAGAACGTTCCAGACCACGCGGGACCAAAGTGTCCCCAAGGTGCACTAAGCATGATTGAGTAGAGAATTTTTGAGGCTCATAACTCAGACCCCGTGAGAGGTATCAGTGATCCATGAGATGTTACAGGATGATGTTTCCATGGCCGACAATAACCTCTCTCCATTCTGGGAGATTCAAATTTGTTTGAATTTGACACGCCAGTCTCACTCGATGCCAAAACTTGTAGTAAGGGTCAATTGAAAGTTGCACCACTAGATTACTTCCAAACCATTCATCTCGGCACCGAATGGACTATGCCATTAGCTTTGATTGGGCAGGTAAACACTAGGGACAAGCCCATTTCAAATACTGAGTCAGTAGAACGTTCCGGACCACGCTAGACCAAAGTGTCCCCAAAGTGCACTAAGCACGATTGGTCAGCAAACTTTTGAGGCTCATAACTCAAACCTCATGAGAGGTATCAACAATCCATGAGATGCTACAAGACCATGTTTCTTAGGCATTCCTAGTGTATTTGCAGGGGTACAAGCAAAGTACTGATATTTTGTCCAAAAGACCAATACCTGAATTTGAGATATGTTTTGATATGGCCAAAAGGTGTTTGATTATTGTCAAAAGGGTGTTTGATTATGTAATTAGGCCAGTTTTAAGTCTTTTATCCATTGGGAGTAAAGGGTAAGTCTAGAAACCTTGAAACCACTTTAATAGATATCCTTATATACCTCAAATGATGAATTACACGTGTGAATACATGTAGCACATAAAACATACACATAAATTTTCTTAAGTCATGAAGCATACATGTAGCACATAGATTATAAAGAATACCACATGAATTCACTTAAGTCATGCACATAGCCCATACACATGAATTTAGGTTATGAAGAATGTACTTGAATAGACATGAATAAACTTAAGCCATAAATTTTACATAGGAGTACATACACACAAGCATATTTACATACTAACAATGAATAAATAAACACATGTAATTAACAAATTGGATCGAATATCAAGTTTCATATATATATCAAAATGAACAATAATTTTGTACATATTTACATGTCAACATATCTAGATACAATGTGGCATACGCCATCTCAAAATGTGTCATATGACATCTCAAAATAAGAAGTTCAACTACAAATGTTTCTAGGACATTCTATTCTACTAGTGGATCATCAAAATACAGCCTCTTTGAAGTACTCTTTGGCTTTGATGGATCCTGCATTCAAACACAAAAGTGAAACCCCAAGTTAGATTAAAATTCAGAATCATAGTCAACAATAATAAATAAAATTTAAACTAAAATTGAACTCTCATATACCTCACCTCTTTGTCTCCTCTCGTGGACAGGAGAGCTAATGTATGTCCTTGGTAGCACAGGAATAGTGCCACCAATGTCGACTCCCACCTGTATATGTTTGCGAACATGAGATTGATCTATGAGTTATACTATTTAATGTTAAATACTTGGTAGAAAATATATGTTTACAAAATAACTGAATTAACATTAAAACTTACTTGTGTTGAACTTTCTTCAGGGATTGTTGGCTGAGTCATCAGTGATACAAACCCTTGGCGTTCTGCCTCCCTCAAACGAGGAGTGACCTACAAAATTCAAATAGATACTTCATACTATCATAACTTGACCATATTATATATACTTGGTATTAAAATAAACACAAATAACTTTATAAATGTATGTATCGTGGGGCTATCATTGCGAATGGATATGCATGTGACTCTATTGTGATGATAGGGTCTCACAACATCATCATATGCCACTCTCTATCAAATAAACCATGTAAATTAAAAATGAGTACGCACAACTGACAACTATACATGTATGCATAAACAAACTAAATTACTTAATTACCTTTCCTTTATCAACGACTGACACTTGCACCCCCTCACATTGCCCCCCGGTGACAATTGGTGACACCTGCATCAGTATGTAAAAGATGATCATAAAAATTAGAAAACAATGTACATATACTATTATTATAATTTAATAGGAAACCAATGAGTACATTAAAATATATGTACCGTGGAAGTGTCAAGACCAAATGATATGGCCAAAAGCATGGACCCCTCCACCTGTGCCATCTCCTCTTCTGTCATCAACTGAACATAAATGTAACACATAAAAAGACATAAGTGGGAAATTATTATAAGGAAATTATACTAAAAATATGAACAATAAAATTTAAATACAATGTAAATAGTGAACTGTTTACCCTTACTGTAATAGTGGGAGTCCATGGCTCTGTAGGCTCCTGATGCACATCTCCATGAGCTACTTCAATGCCTGTAGTGTGCTGTGTAGAATTGTCCCCATCGAAGCCAAAATCATATGCATCACTATCAGTCAGGGGACCAAAGCACAAATTCTTGCATATAATGCAAGTGTGGGGCACACAAACATGTGAGCTCATGGAGGATGTGGAAGCACCAAAAGCATCAAGACGAGGAGGCAACAATGTCGTGCTCTACGTAACTAGTAGATCACTCAAGGTGTGAATGGCTCAAATAGTCTGTGAGTTGGCCTCAACAATAATGTATGGATGTTGCACTATAGGAGGTGGTGAAATATCAGGAGGGGGGGCATATGTGCGAGATTTCACCCGTTGTGCCCATGGCCTATCTTGCGGAGCACCTAAACCTACACCCTGGTTCGGTCTCATACTCCAATAATTCACCTTGTGACCGAGCACAAATTTAGCATACAATTTTTTAATAAAATAAAATGGGACGTCCAAATTGTTTTGAGGTGGTCTATCAAAAACCATCCACCAAAGGTCCCAGAAATTGTCACGTATTGCACTATTTGTGCACCATTTAATTGACAACTTGGTTTTTTTATGGTCTACTTTTAGACCAGTTTTAGGATCCACAAAAAGATTAGCTATGTCATGTTTTGTTATATTTAGGTTCATGACTTGATCATAATCAAGCCCATCGTCAAACTGGGCATGCATGGAATCACACCAAAGAAGTGCAGCACTATGTTGTTGTGTAAGTTTCTCCATGTTTTCAATAATTGAGTTCAATGTCATAAACATGGGGCACAATGTGGGGATATTGGCATAGGTGGTTTGAAATCCTCTAAGTTCATTTAGATTATCTCCTACTAGATCTTCTAAATGGCAAGGGTTTGTGACAGGTACATCTTCTAGAGGTGGAGGATTGTTGGGAGGTGGTTTTGGTTTGTTTGCAGGATCATTAGGAGGGTTTTCTGATTCCATGTCTGATAACAATGAAAAAACAAATAGATAATTACAATGAATTTTAAAAAACAATACAAAAACTCATTGCTACCCTAATTTTTATATAAAAAACCATAAATTTCTATTTAAAAACAATAAAAACAATAAAAATTAGAAGCTTTCACATACCTGGTGATTTAAGAAAAATCAGATAGGGGATTTGGAAGCTGATATCTGATAACCCTAGATGCATTCATGTTTTTACAATGAAAAAATGTTGAACATGGCTGGGTATAGAGATATATATTTACTGGTAAATATCAGATATTTGATTAAGCCTTTTTCTTTGGCTTTTGGCTTGGCCAGGTGTACTGACACCCAAGCCTACTAAAAAGTCAACATATGCATTTGTGCACTTTTGGACGAGTGAAAATAAGTTTTTTTCACATTGCCACTTTTTGGCATACCATGATCCTGTGCATACCCTTTTAGAAAAAGAGGATTAGAAATTGATTGGTACTGTACGGACACCTGAGAAACCCTAGACCTCCAGAATCTTTAAGAACTCCCAAAAGGGTATCTGGATATAGAATTAATTTTAGGGCTCATTTGTATACTTTCATATTTATTGGCCTAAAATAGTGTTCAAAGACCTAGTTCGGGCTAATAGGGCTACAAGCCCTAAAACTAGGAATCCTTGAGATCAGTAAAGAAGATCCTACTAGTCTATGAAATTTTGCATTAGAAGGATGAATAATTCCTTGCTGACAATGGATTCAACCCTTCACAAATCCTTGGTGAATTGTGATGAATGTGGAGTGAGTTTACCCTGGTGAACTCAAGTGGAAGAAGTGGTAAGACTAGTTGATAGGAAGACCCCAAGCTAGTAAGGAGGGTTAGTAGAACCTTCAAGGAGAAAAGTGGAGTTAAGACACCCTCTAGTGGTCCAAGAGTGACCTTACATGATTGAGCTTTCTTGGCTCAAGGTGGAGTTTGAAGGTCTCTCTATTAGGAAGAGGCAGAAGTAACAAAGGAAGAGGTAGATTTGATAAATCAAATATACAATATTTTTACTGCAAGAGATATGGGCACTATGAGAGTGAGTGTAGGAAGAAACAAGAAGATCATAATAGGTAACGCTAATGTGTCCAACATAGAAGAAGGAACTTCATCAATGTAATTTTTTGTTTATACTTAAACCAGAATTATATTGCTCTTAGTGATGGGATATGCATATCCTTGTGTGAATGTATAATTAAGGAATGTTTGTATTAGTTCTTGTGTGAAGTATGATTGAGTGATGGTTATGTTCATCTTATTCTTTGTGTGACATTTGTAGGAAGTAGATTTTGACTTCCAGTCTATCTGAGAGGAACCTCCAGCAACGCTATAATGAACATGCACGAAATAACATAAATATAGAGTAAAGTAGAACTCAGAGTGCGTCTATTGATCACGGGCCACTTCAAGGGGGTAACCTCCTTTGAGCAAGCTCAATACAATAAACTCTTCGCTGCCAACAAAGGACTCAACACCCACTTATATACTAAGTACGATCTAGAAAAGTAATACTACCTATGCATGTGGGATAATAAAATAAACTAACGGGATGACTTACAAAGCATATGCGTCCAACAACACTACACTAATAGAATAAACAAAAGGAACACACATGTTCCTAACATCCCCTCCCCCTCAGAAAAAAGCTTTGTCCTCAAAGCTTAAGGTGTGGAAATTGTTGCTAAATCTGAAGAAGGGGTTCCCATGTAGCATCCTCTAGTTGCATGCCATGCCACTGAATCAATACCTCAGAGATAGAGCGAGAGTGAAGCTGACGAGTGCGCCGGTCAAGGATTTCCTTAGGCTCCAAAATAATGGATCCTTCCTTATCCAATTCAGGTAGAGTAGTCTGTGCTTTGATGTTAGTGCCAAGAACTTGCTTGAGACAAGAAACATGAAATACTGGATGAATGTGAGAAGGAGGAAGTTCTAGTTTGTAAGCAACTGAACCAATCTTCTGCAGAACTTTATATGGCCCATAAAATTTGGGGGCCAACTTATGACGCCCTTTGAGCTTCAGGGAGGATTGTTTGTATGGTTGAAGACGAAGAAAAACCATATCCCCAACTTGAAAAGAGCACTCAGAACGATGTTGATCTACTTGTTGTTTCATGCGATTGCAGGCCATGTGAAGATTATCCTATAAAGTGCGAAGAATCTGATCCCTGGTGCGGAGAACTGTGTCAACTGCCTGAACTGGTGAACTACTAGGAGTGTAGGGAAGGAGTACTGGGGGTACCTGCCCATAAACTGCTTCATAGGGAGTCATTTTAGATGTCGTATGGTAAGAGGTATTGTACCACCATTCTGCAAGAGGAAGCCACTTGGCCCACTGATGTTGCTGTTCAGAAGTGAAGCAGCGAAGATAAGTTTCCAAACATTTGTTGACGATTTTGGTCTGTCCATCAGTTTGTGGGTGATAACCCGAACTCATCTTCAGTTTGGTACCAACTTGCTGAAACAATGCTGTCCAAAAATGACTGGTAAAAGCTGCATCACGGTCAGAGACAATGGAAGAAGGGAGGCCATGTAGATGAAAGATCTGGTCCATGAAGATCTGTGCAACTGAGGAGGCAGTATAGGGGTGGCTGAGGGCACAAAAATGACTATATTTGGATAGACGATCAACCACAACCAAAATCACTATTTTGCCACCAGATTTAGGAAGCCCTTCGATGAAATCCATAGAAATATCAGTCCAAATCCGTGTAGGGATGGGCAAGGGTTCTAATAAACTAGGAGGGAGGGTCGTTTCACCCTTGTGGCATTGGAAGGTATCACATTCAGCCACCATCTATTGAATCATCTGTTTCATTCCTTTCCAAAAAAAATTCTGCCATCCCGCTCATAAGTCTTGAGAAACCCAGAATGTCCTACCGAAGGAGAAGCATGGAGTTCATAAAAGACAGCCTGTTGCAAATCTGGATTTTGAGGAAGCACTAGACACCCCTTATAGCAGAGAGAAGCACCATCCCATGAATAATGTGGTACCATAGAAGGATTATTGGCCAACTGGTGAATGATCTGAGATAAAGAGGGGTCACTGACATAGCCCTATTGAACAGATTCTAACCAATTTGGGATTGGCATAGAAATAGCTGAAAGTGAAGCTTGATCATCTAATGTGCAGGAAAGAGCATCAGCCACAATATTGTCCTTACCCTTCTTGTAGGTGATTTCATAATCATACCCCATGAGTTTGCTGACCCATTTCTGTTGTGCAGGGGAGGATACTCGTTGTTCCAGGAAGTATTTCAAACTTTGGTGATCAGTCTTGATGGAAAAATTACTCCCAAGGAGGTATGGTCGCCACTTCTGTACAGCATGCAAAATAGCCATCATTTCTTTTTCATATGTAGATAAAGCTAGATTCTTACCAGAAAGAGCTTTGCTAGTGAATGCAATAGGATGGTCATCTTGAAGGAGAACAGCACCCTATCCATTGCCGCAAGCATCACTCTCAATAGTAAAGGGCTTAGAAAAATCTGGCATAGCAAGAACAGGGGTACTACACATAGCTTGTTTTAGTTGTGCAAATGCATTCTCAGCAACCTGGGTCCAGGTAAAAGCATCTTTTTTTAACATAGTTGTCAATGGTGCTGCAATCTTCCCATAATTCTTGACAAACTTCTGGTAATAGCCAATCAGACCCAAAAAACCTCGAAGGCTCTTGAGAGTTTGAGGATGCGGCCAATTTTTCATGGCATCTATTTTGGTAGGATCCACCCGAACCTCATGGTGTGCAACAATATGCCTGAGATACTCCACTTCCTTTTGGCCAAACACACATTTTGACATTTTCGCACAGAGTTGATGATTAGAGAGAAGTTGCAGGACGAGTTCCAAATGATGGAGATGCTCAGCCCAAGTTTTGCTATAGATGATAATATCATCAAAGAAGACCAGAATGAATTTTCTGAGGTAGGCCCGAAATATTTTATTCATCACTACCTGAAATGTTGAAGAAGCATTAGTGAGGCCAAAGGGCATGACTAAAAATTCATAGTGACCATCATGTGTGCGGAAGGCTATTTTAGGAATATCCTCCTCATTGACCCTAATTTGATGATACCCAGAACGAAGATCCAACTTTGAGAAAAAATGAGTGCCATGAAGCTCATCTAGAAGTTCATCAACAATTGGAATGGGAAACTTATCCTTTATGTTGATATTATTAAGGGCTCAAAAATCAATGCAGAGTCGCAAGACCCATCTTTTTTGTGGACCAGTAGAACTGGAGATGAAAAAGAACTAGTACTAGGGCGAATAATATCTTGCTTCAGTAAATCACGAACAAGCATCTCAATTTCAGTCTTTTGATGAAAGGGGTAGCGGTAGGGCCTGATATTGGGTGGGACGCTACCAGGAAGGAGCTGAATACGGTGGTCCTCTGGGCGAGACAGTGGCAAGCCCGTAGGTTCAGCAAATACAGTGGAATACTTATCCAAAATTTATTGTAGATCTGCAGGAGTACTAGAGACTGCTAATGGCTGCATTTGGATGGAATGGAGCTGAGCGATGACACCATGTGAATTCTTCTTAAGAAGCTTTTCCATACGATGTGAACTGATGATGCTGAGAGACCCGAGCTGCAAGCCTGTCAAAGTGTGTTGTTGCCCACTGACTGAAAACTTCATCCAAAGTTCAGAAAAATCTCAGAGAATGGGACCAAGAGTGCGTAACCATTGGGCACCCAAAACCACATCACAACCCCCTAAGGGCAAGGCAAACATGTCAAAGCGTAGGGTATAATCTCCAATAGAGAGACGCACATTGCGACATTTCCCTTTGCAAGGTAAAGTGCCCCCATTAGCAATCATGACTTCAAAGTTAGAGCAGGGATTAACAAAGCAATCAGCCCGTTTGGCTATGCTGGGGTCAATGAAGTTGTGAGTGCTACCAAAATCAATGAGGATAGTAAGAGGGACCTTCTTGAAGTAACCCTGAACCCGCATGGTTTGTGGGGTAGTGACTCCGGCCAAAGCATGGACAGATATCTCTGGTTGGGCTTCTGGTTCAACCTCTTCATCTACTATTTCTTGAGCATCTTCATACTCTTCATGTTCAGGTGGGGAATCCACATCCAAGAGATAGAGCTTTTGCTACACACATATATGGCCTCGGGACCATTTCTCATCACAATTATAGCAAAGCCCTTTTTCCCGACGGGCTCGCATCTCTATTTCAGACAAGTGCTTGATAGGAGTAGTTTTGGGAGTTGGTGTGACCGGAGGATGTTGAGAGCCTGCATTTCGGAATGGAACAAAATTAGATCTGGATCATTGTAAAGCATTGATCTTGTCCTCCGCTAATTTAGCCAACCCAAGGGCTTCCATCATAGTAGTGGGCCGAAACATTTTGACTTCAGATCGGAGTGCATCCTTCAAACCACTGATAAAACAACTACTAATTTTTCAAACTCTATTTGGTATTCTCTTACTGTGCCTGTTTATCAGAGTTTAGTGAGTGCGCCTGTGAAGTCATCAAAATCACTAGGGCCAAAACGCTTCAAAAGAAGTGTACACAATTCTATCCAGGTGAGATCATTGTTAGCCTTGATGTACCAATGGAACCATTGAAGAGCGTCATGCTCCAAATGAAAAGATGCAAGCGGAACTTTGTTGAAATCTGTAGTATTATGCAAACTGAAATATTGCTCTGCCCGGTAAATCCATCCAGTTGGATTAGGACCATCGAAGCAAGGAAAATCAAGCTTCGGTCCACGAAAAGGGCTAGAACTAGTGTCGGTAGAATGGCCTCGGTTCAGGCTTGACTGTCGAAGAGTGAGACCGAGAAATTTTTCATCCAGATCTTGAAGTCTGGTCTTGAGGGAGGCAAGTTCCTCCTCCATGATTTTTGCTCCTGTACGGGTGACAACCATATAGCAGGGTTTTTTTTGTTTTTTTTTTGTTTTTGTTTTTGTTTTTGTTTTTTTTGGAATGGGAAGAAAAAGAGAAATAGAAACTTTTTCAGTAAGGGCAAACTTGGAGTTGGGCAAAATGCAGATGGGTAATGAGGTTTCGAAGAGTGGATATTCATTTTCTAATGAAAAGGAAAAAAAAAATGAGGGTTTCAGGGGTAGAGAGGCAGAATGGGAAGAGCGGTCTAAGAGGGACAAAGGAGCAGAATGAGGAAATGAACCTTGTGGCTTTGATTTGGTGGCAATTGGCTGAGAAACGGAAAAGTTAGGGCAAACCCTAAAATGTGAGAAATAAGGGATTTAAGGCTTAAATATGGGGAATTGGGGTTAGGGTCATCAAGGAAGGAAGTATACGAAAGGGTATGTCGGAGGTGCTGAGAAACTTTGAGAGGAAACCAGAAAGAAGCAAGGAAGCTATGGCGAAAATACAGAAAAAAATTTACTTTTTTATTTATTTTTTATTTTTTTGTGAACTCAAATACTAACAACGGAATTGAACTATCGCAAGAACAAGAATTTGTGTAATTTGAAATAACCCAATTGTAACACAGATGAGATTTGAGAGAAACCTGAAAGCCCAACGGAAAAAAGAATTTCCACCAGCGAGCCTAAGAAAGTGCTCTAATACCAGATGAGAGGAACCTCCAGCAACGCTATAATGAACATGCACAAAATAACATAAATATAGAGAAAAGTAGAACTCAGAGTGAGTCTATTGATCACGGGCCACTTCGAGGGGGTAACCTCCTTTGAGCAAGCTCAATACAATAAACTCTTCGCTGCCAACAAAGGACTCAACACCCACTTATATACTAAGTACGATCTAGAAAAGTAATACTACCTATGCATGTGGGATAATAAAATAAATTAACGGGACGACTTACAAAGCATATGCGTCCAACAACACTACACTAATAGAATAAACAAAAGGAACACACAGGTTCCTAACACTATCCTAGGCATAATTGTTGGCTTCAAGGAGTAAGCCTAATTTAAGGGGGAAAGGACGTAATGCCCACCCCTTTACTGACATTTATGTTTATGATGCCAACCCATTTAGATCACTTTTTATGAATATTAAAGATCTTCATTTACTTTTTATGATTCAGTTCTATGACACGTTAAATCGTTTGAATTATATTGTGTTATTTAGATGATGATGGTTATTTACATATGATGATGTTACTTATGTTATGATTTTTACTAACCCAATACTTGCATGTGTATGGTTGGCATGTATATTTTATATTTTTGTCCGATGTACCTGGTGTGGTTGAGGGACGGAGTCATAGTTACTTGCTTGTCAGATCCACATGATCGATTGATCCCCACCATTGTCTGTTATATTTGTGTGTGTGTGCGTGCACGTGCATGCTCGTCTTTTATGCAAGATTCCAGGTACTGGACATCGACTTCCCTAAATTGTCAGGATGAGCGTGCCCAATCACATTATCTCAATGGTAAGAAAGAGGACATAGCATCCAAGTCTAAATCCCAACCTCAGCCATTTATTTTCCTCAAACACTAGACAAGTGGGTATATGATCATGAGGGGCCAAACTATGCCCTTAAGTGGCAATGAAAAATCAGACAATCAAGATTAGTCAACTTGGCGTGAAAAAATGAACTAGTTATCAACCTAATATCAAAAAGTTGTAAGAATATAATTTGTAGGAAATTGAATGTAGTTTCTAAACTACTAAGCCTTTTATGAAAAAAAATTAATATGATTGGTAAAAAGTATAGATTGCAATGCAACACTACAAACATTTCAGCAAAAAAATAAGAAGTACATGTATGTCTGACCACCCTAATCAAAAGCAAATGATAATATTTTTTTATAATATTCTATATATGAGTAGCTGACTCATGCCCAAATGTGACGCATATTTTTTGGTATTTTTATTCCAAACAGATAATTAATTATGATTTTTTTGCTACAGCGCTTTCAAAATTTAAAAACTCTCGTGTCCGGCCACCTTAACTCATTGAAAACTTATCATAATTCAATTTTTTTTAATTTTTTCTTATACTAGATGAAGCATAGAATGTGACGCATCTTTCGAATTTCAAAAATGTTATACCGTTTGAAAGATATAGTCATTTTTCAATTAGTATCTAAATCAGCACTTTAGAGGTAGCTCGATTAGAAAATAACTAATAATTACTTAACGAATTCAAATTTTGACAACAATTATATCGATAGAAAGCTGATAATCTCCTTAAGATACCCTTTTCATTTTATCAAATTCGGGTGAAAAAAAAGTCGTCAGCTACATGGTCGAAGTCTGGAACTGAGAGAAACAGAAGAAAAACATATTTTTGTGACACTTGAAGAGTTGACCAGGTAGGTTTGGTGCACAAACTAATACTGAGCCTAATCAGGTACCCGATATTTTCGGGTACCCGAATTTGGTGGTAGAATTTCAAATTTTTGCTTTGCCTCCACTTTCTCTAATTTCTAATTTCAAAATTTGGTTCCACTTTATCAATTATAGTTATATAATTGATAGTTATATATTTGATAGTTATTAGTTATATATTAAATATTATATAATATCAATTATATATTAATTGTTATATATTAGTTATATATTAAATATTATATAATATGAGTTATATATTAAATGTTATATTTAATATTATTTAATATATATTAATATTAAAAACTATGTATTAGATTATATATTATATATAATATTATATATTATATATTATATATTATATAATATACATTTTACATTTTAAATATTGTTTAATATGATTCAGAGCACGAGCATGAGTCCCTACAGTGGCATAGTAGTGCCTTTTACAGGTGCCAAAAACCCTAGCTACGCAGAAATGGAGGCTTTGAAGAATAGTTCACTGGAGGCGGATTATAGAAGCAGAGGGCAAGAGAATCACTCTGTTTCCACCACTTGTATCTTTCCCTACTTTTTCAACCGAAATGCTAAATTGTAAAGGTTCTCAAAATAGATTCTAGTCGTGCCAAACAATTGTACCACGTCTATTCATAATCTGGTAGCTGAACAGAGTCATTGGGAGGTTAAACAAGAACAACCGGATGGATCTTTGAACCGGTCGAAGATTATGGAGAGCGGGGAAGGGTTTGGTAAAATGAGTAGTTGTACTAGAAATGATGCACGTGCCGTAGAACTGACTGCATTAATAAATTTAAAGAAGAGATCATTGGCGACACGACATTATCAGGAAAGCCTTGCCGTTTCGATGGTGCCCCCCCCACAATATTATGAAGAATGTCTTACCGCTTCAATGCCGACACCACCTCTGTCTCAGACTTTCACCATTGCTTCTCATCAGTAGTCTGAAATATGGCAGGGATTGCGGGCACATTATTACCCCTAGGGATTGGGATTGAGATATCACACATTAGGACCCCTA
Source organism: Chamaecyparis obtusa (assembly GCA_027943335.1). Classification (NCBI taxonomy): domain Eukaryota; kingdom Viridiplantae; phylum Streptophyta; class Pinopsida; order Cupressales; family Cupressaceae; genus Chamaecyparis; species Chamaecyparis obtusa. Next base: position 293,018 of record BSBK01007285.1, read on the forward strand.
GGGAGTCCCCATGACCCCTTATGACACATTTGAACGCTCAAATGTGTCTTAAGAGGTCTTAGGACCCCTTCAAACACACTTGAACATTCCAATATGTCAAAAGGAGTCATTGGGACTCCCTAGGGGTTCTATTATGTCTTATCACGCGTTAGGACCCCTAGGGAGTCCCCATGACCGCTTTTGACATATTGGAATGCTCAAGTGTGTCTTAAGGGGTCCTACGACCCCTTAAGACACACTTGAGCATTCCAATGTGTCAAAAGGGGTCATGGGGACTCCCTAGGGGTCCTAGTATGCCTTATCATGCGTTAAGATCTATAGGGAGTCCCCATGACCCCTTATGACACATTGGAACACTCAAGTGTATCTTAAGGGGTCCTACAACCCCTTAAGACACACTTGACCATTCCAATATGTCAAAAGGGGTCATTGGGACTCCCTAGGGGTCCTAGTATGCCTTATCACGCGTTAGGACCCCTAGAGAGTCCTCATGACCCCTTTTGACACATTGGAATGCTCAAGTGTGTCTTAAAGGGTCCTACGACCCCTTAAGACACACTTGAGTGTTCCAATGTGTCAAAAAGGATCATTGAGACTCCCTAGGGGTCCTAGTATGCCTTATCACGCATTAGGACCCCTAGAGAGTCCTCATGACCCATTTTGACACATTAGAATGCTCAAGTGTATCTTAAAGGGTCTTACGACCCCTTAAGACACACTTGAGCATTCCAATGTGTCAAAAGGGGTCATTGGGACTCCCTAGGAGTCCTAGTATGCCTTATCATGCATTAGGACCCTTAGAGAGTCCTCATGACCCCTTTTGACACATTGGAAAGCTCAAGTGTGTCTTAAAGGGTCCTACGACCCCTTAAGAACCACTTGAGCATTCCAATGTGTCAAAAGGGGTCATTGGGACTCCCTAGGGGTCCCAGTATGCCTTATCATGTGTTAGAATCCATAGAGAGTCCCCATGAACCCTTTTGACACATTGCAATGTTGTAGTGTGTCTTAAGGGGTCTTAGGACCCCTTAAGACAAATTGAGCATTCCAATGTGTCAAAAAGGATCATGGAAACACCCTAGGTGTTCTAATGCATGATAAGGCATACTAGGACCCCTAGGCAATCCCCATGACCCGTTTTGACACATTAGAATGTTCAAGTGTGTCTTAAGGGGTACTAGGACCCCTTAAGACACACTTGAGCATTCTAATGCATCAAAATGGGTCATGGCGACTCCCTAGGTGTCCTAATGCGCCTTATCACACATTAGGACATCCAAGGAGTCCCCATGACCCATTTTGATGCATTAGAATGCTCAAGTGTGTCTTAAGGGGTCCTAATACCCCTTAAGACACACTTGAACATACCAATGTGTCAAAAGGGGTCATGGAGACTCTCCAGGGGTCCTAACATGTGATAAGGCGTACTAGGACCCCTAGGGAGTCCCCATAACTCCTTTTGACACATTAGAATGCTCAAGTGTGTCTTAAGGGATCCTAATACCACATAAGACACACTTGAGCATTATAATATGTCAAAAGGGGTTCTAGGGACTCCCTAGGGGTACTAGTACACCTTATCACGCATTAGGGCACCTAGAGAGTCCACGGGTATGATGAGGGGCCAAACTATGCCCTTAAGTGGCAATGAAAAATCAGACAATCAGGATTAGTCAACTTGGCGTGAAAAAATGAACTAGTTATCAACCTAATATCAAAAAGTTGTAACAATATAATTTGTAGGAAATTGAATGTAGTTTCTAAACTACTAAGCCTTTTCTGAAAAAAAAAATTTAAATATGATTGGTAAAAAGTATAGATTGCAATGCAACACTGCAAACATTTCAGCAAAAAAATAAGAAGTACATGTATGTCTGACCACCCTAATCAAAAGCAAATGATAATATTTTTTTATAATATTCTATATATCAGTAGTTGACTCATGCCCGGATGTGACACATATTTTTCGGTATTTTTATTCCAAACAGATAATTAATTATGATTTTTTTGCTACAGCGCTTTTAGAATTTAAAAACTCTCATGTCTGACCACCTTAACTCATTGAAAACTTATCATAATTCAATTTTTTTAATTTTTTCTTATACTAGATGAAGCATAGAATGTGACACATCTTTTGGATTTCAAAAATGTTATACGGTTTGAAAGTTATAGCTATTTTTCCATCAGTATGTCAATCAGGACTTTAGACGTAAGTGAACTAGAAAATAACTAATAAATACTTAAAGTATTCAAAATCTGACAGCACTTATATCGATGGAAAGCTGACAATCATCTGAAGAAACCCTTTTCGTTTTATCGAAATCGGGTGGAAAAAAAGTCGTCAACCCAATGGTCGAAGTGTTGACATAAGAAAAAAAGAGAAAAAACACATTTTTTGCACACCTTCAGCATTGACCATGGAGCTTTGGTTTCCAAAGCTATTACCCGATTTTGCTTTAATTTCAAATTTGAAAAGTTTCCCCCTCCCACTCTTTTTTTATTTCCCTTTAATTTTGATATTTTTTTCTTTCACCCTGACAATGAATAATTTATATATTTTATATTTAGGTTTTATATTTTATATTATATAGTATATATATTATATATTATTTATTTATATTATATATTCGATAATATCAATTTAAACAGCCTAAGTATATAGTCTGTTCAGATTTATATTAAATGCAATATTTTTATATTATAATATAAATGTTACATAATATATATATATATATATATATATATATATATATATATATATGTATGTATATATTATAAATTATATATTAAATATTATTGTGTATATAATATAATAAAATATAATATAATGTCTAATATATATAATATATAAAATGAATAGGACATTAATATATTGTATATTTGATAATATATATTAAATGTAATATCTAATATATCTTATAATATATATATATTATATATTTAGTCTATTAAATATTGTATTTTTTCAAATATTTTATATATTATTTTAATATTTAATTTAAGTTATAACAGATCCTCTCATGAGACAACAGGTCGAATCGGGGTCGCTAGACGTTTTAAGGGGTAATTAGGGTTTGTGAGGCAACTTCGGATGTACAGTGACCATTTGGAAGGCAATAGGGCATGCCTGAGTACCAATGTACCAAATTTTAATGACTTTTTCCTACTCCAACTCGAAAAGGGTCCATGCGGTGCTCTCAGGAGACCACATGTCCAATCAGTGTCATTAGGCGTCTTAAGGGGTCATTAGGGCTCGTGAGACAACTTTTAATGCACAGTGACCATTTGGAACGCATTAGGACATGTCAGAGGACCTAACTCCACAATTTAGATGAATTTTGATTAGTCAAACTCGAAAAGGGTCCATGGGGTGCTCTTGGGAGACCATTGTGTGATTCAGGGTCAATAGGTGACTTAAGGGGTCATCGGGATTCCAAATGAAACTTTCGATGAACGGTGATCCTGTGGAATGCATTAGGACATATCAAATGATCTACGTACCAAATTTGGATAACTTTTGCCTAGTAGAACTCGAAAGGGGTCCATGGGGTACTCTCGGGAGACCACATGTCGAATCAGGGTCGGTACCTGCCTATTAAGAGGTCATTAGGGTTCCAAATGAAATTTCGATGGAACGGTCACCCTTTGGAACACATTAGGATATGTCATAGGACCTATGTACCAAATTTAGATGACTTTTGCCTAGTAAAACTCAAAAGGGGTCCATGGTGTGCTCTCAGGAGACCACATGTCGAAATGGGGTCGGTAGGCCTATTAAGGGGTCATTAGGGTTCCAAATAAAACTTTGATGGAATGGTGACCCTTTGTAATGCATTAGGACATGTCATAGGACCTACGTACCAAATTTAGATGACTTTTTCCTATTAGAACTCGAAAGGGGTCCATGGGGTGCTCTCGGGAGACCTCATGTCGAATCGGGGTTGGTAGTCCTATTAAGGGGGCATTAGGGTTTGAAATGAAACTTTGATGGAATGGTGACCCTTTCGAATGCATTATGATATGTAAGAGGACCTAATTCCATGATTCATATGACTTTTTCCCAAAATAACTCGAAAGGGGTCCATGGGTTGCTCTCGGGAGACCTCATGTCGAATCGGGGTCGGTAGGCCTGTTAAGGGGTCATTGGGGTTACAAATGAAACTTTGATGGAACGGTGACCCTTTGGAATGCATTAGAACATGTCATAGGAACTACGTACCAAATTTGGATGACTTTCACCTAGTAGAACTCGAAAGGGGTCCATGGGGTGCTCTCGGGAGACCACATGTCGAATCGGGGTGGATTGGCCTATTAAGGGGTCATTAGGGTTTGAAATGCAACTTCGATGGAACAAGGACCCTTTGGAATGTATTAGCACATGTCATAGGACCTACATACCAAATTTGGATGACTTTTTCCTAGTAGAACTCGAAAGGGGTCCACGGGGTGCTCTCGAGAGACCTCATGTCGAATCAAGGTCGGTAGGCCTGTTATGGGGTCATTAGGGTTCCAAATGCAACTTTGATAGAATGGTGAGCCTTTGGAACACATTAGGACATATCATACGACCTATGTACAAAATTTGGATGACTTTTCCCTAGTAGAACTTGAAAGGGGTCCATGGGGTGCTCTCGGAAGACCTCATGTCGAATCGGGGTCGGTAGGCCTATTAAGGGGTCATTAGGGTTTGAAATGCAACTTCGATGGAATGGTGACACTTTGGAATGCATTAGGACATGTTAGAGGATCTATGTACCAAATTTGGATGGCTTTTTCCAAGTATAACTCGAAAGTGGTCTATGGGGTGCTCTTGGGAGATCACATGTCGAAACGAGGTCGGTAGGCCTATTAAAGGGTCATTAGGGTTCCAAATGCAACTTTGATAGAACGGTGACCATTTGGAACGCATTACAACATGTCATAGGACCTATGTACCAAATTTGGACTATTTTTTCCATGTATAACTCGAAAGGGGTCCATGGGGTGCTCTCGAGAGACCTTAGGTCGAATCGGGGTCAGTAGGCCTGTTAAGGGGTCATTAGGGTTCCAAATGCAAATTTTATAAAAAATGACCCTTTGGAATGCTTTAGGACATGTCAAAGGACCTACGTACCAAATTTGGATGACGTTTCCCTAATAGAACTCGAAAGGGGTCCATGGGGTGGTCTCGGGAGACCACATGTCAAATCAGGGTCGATAGGCCTGTTAAGGTGTCATCCAAATGAAACTTTGATGGAATAGTGACCCTTTGGAACACATTAGGATATGTCATAGGACCTATGTACCAAATTTGGATGACTTTTTCCTAATAGATCTCGTAAGGGGTCCATGGGGTGCTCTCGGGAGACCACATGTCGAAACAGGGTCGTTATGCCTATTAAGGGGTCAATAGGGTTTGAAATGCAACTTCGATGGAATAGTGACAAATTGTAACACATTAGAACATGTCATAGGACCTATTTACCAAATTTGGATGACTTTTTCCTAGTAGAACTCAAAAGGGGTTAATGGGGTACTCTCGAGAGACTACATGTCGAAACGGGGCCGGTAGGCCTGTTAAGGGGTCAATAGCATTTGAAATGAAACTTTGATGGAATGGTGACCCTTTGGAACACATTAGGAAATGTCAAAGGACTTAATTCCATGATTTAGATGAATTTTTCCTAGTAGAACTCGAAAGGGGTCCATGGGGTGCTCTCAGGAGACCACATGTCAAATCGGGGTCGGTAGGCCTGTTAAGGGGTTATTAGGGTTCCAAATGCAACTTCAATGGAATAGGGACCCTTTATAATGTATTAGGACATGTCAGAGGACTTGCATACCAAATTTGGATGACTTTTGCCTAGTAGAACTCAAAACGGGTTAATGGGGTACTCTCGGGAGACTACATGTCGAAACGAGGCCGGTAGGCCTGTTAAGGGGTCAATAGCATTTGAAATGAAACTTTGATGGAATGGTGACCCTTTGGAACACATTAGGAAATGTCAAAGGACCTAATTCCATGATTTAGATGAATTTTTCCTAGTAGAACTCGAAAAGGGTCCATGGGGTGCTCTCGGGAGACCACATGTAAAATCAGGGTCGGTAGGCCTGTTAAGGGGTTATTAGGGTTCCAAATGCAACTTCGATGGAACAAGGACCCTTTACAATGTATTAGGACATGTCAAAGGACTTGCATACCAAATTTGGATGACTTTTGCCTAGTAGAACTCAAAAGGGGTTCATGGGGTGCTCTCGGGACACCACATGTTGAATCGGGGTCGATAGGTCTGTTAAGGAGTCATTGGGGTTCCAAATGCAACTTCCATGAAACGGTGACCCTTTGGAACCCATTAGGACATGTCAGAGGACCTACGTACCAAATTTGCAAGACTTTTGCCTAGTAGAACTCAAAAGGGGTCCATGGGGTGCTCTCGGGACACCACATGTTGAATCAGGATTGGCAAGCCTGTTAAGGGGTCATTAGGGTTCCAAATGAAACTTTTATGGAATGGGGACCCTTTGCAATGAATTAGGACATGTCAGAGGACCTACGTACCAAATTTGGATGACTTTTGCCTAGTAGAACTCGAAAGGGGTCCATGGGGTGGTCTCAGGACACCACATGTCGAATCAGGGTCGGCAGGCCCGTTAAGGGGTCATTAAGGTTTCAAATACAACTTTGATGGAACAATGACCCTTTAGAATGCATTAGGACATGTTAGAGGACCCCTTAAGACACACTTGAGCATGATAAGGCGTACTAGGACCCCTAGGGAGTCCCCATGACCCCTAGGAGTCCTAAGGCATGATAAGGTGTACTAGGACCCCTAGGGAGTCCCCATGACCCCTTTTGACACATTGGAATGCTCAAGTCTATCTTAAGGGGTCCTACAACCCCTTAAGATAGACTTGAGCATTCCAATGCATCAAAAGTGCTCATGGGGACTCTCTAGGGGTCTTAACATGTGATAAAGTGTACTAGGACCCCTAGAGAGTCCCCATCACCCTTTTTAACACATTGGAACCCTCAAGTGTGTCATAAGGGGTCCTATGACCCCTTAGGACACACTTGAGGGTTCCAATGTGTCAAAAGGGGTCATGGGGACTCTCTAGGGGTCCTAACGCATGATAAGGCTTACTAAGACCCGTAGGGAGTCCCCATGAGCCCTTTCGATACATTGTAATGTTCAAGTATGTCTTAAGGGGTCTTAGGACCTCTTAAGACACACTTGAGTGTTCTAATTTGTCAAAAGAGGTCATGGGGACTCCCTAAGGGTCTTAAGGCGTGATAAGGCATACTAGGACCCTTAAGGAGTCCCAATGGCCCCTTTTGACCCATAGGACCCTTTAAGACACACTTGAGCATTCCAATGTGTCAAAAGGGGTCATTGGGACTCCCTAAGGGTCTTAACGCATGATAAGACATACTAAGACACCTACGGAGTCCTCATGACCCCTTTTGACACATTGGAACACTCAAGTGTGTCTTAAGGCGTCCTAATACCCCTTAAAACACACTTGAGCATTCCAATGTGTCAAAAGGGGTCATGGGGACTCTCTAGGGGTCCTAACTTGTGATAAGACATACTAGGACCCCTAGGGAGTCCCATGACCCCTTTTGACACATTGGAATGCTCAAGTGTGTCTTAAGGGGTTGTAGGACCCCTTAAGACACACTTGGGTATTCAAATGTGTCAAAAGGGGTCATGGGGACTCCCTAGAGGTCCTAGTATGCATTATCACACCTTAGGACACCTACAGAGTCCCCACAACCCCTTAAGACACATTGGAATACTCAAGTGTGTCTTAAGGGGTATTAGGACCCCTTAAGACACACTTGAGCATTCCAATGTGTTAAAAGGGGTTATGGGGACTCCCTAGGGGTCTTAATACGCCTTATCATGCCTTAGGACCCTTAAGGAGTCCCCAAGACCCCTTTTGACACATTGGAATGCTCAAGTATGTCTTAAGGAGTCCTAATACGCTTTATCACATGTTAGGACCCTTAGAGAGTCTCCATGAACCCTTAAGACACATTGAAATGTTCAAGTGTGTCTTAAGGGGTCATACGATCCCTTAAGACACACTTGAGCATTCCAATGTGTCTTAAGGGGTCATGAGGATGCCCTAGGGGTCCTAGTACGCCTTATCACGCGTTAGGACCCCTAGAGAGTCCCCATGACCCCTTTTGACACATTGGAATGCTCAAGTGTGTCTTAAGGGGTCCTATGACCCCTTAAGACACACTTGAGCATTCTAATGTGTCAAAAGGGGTCATGGGGACTCCCTAGAGGTCCTAGTAAGCCTTATCATGTGTTAGGACCTCTATAGGGTCCCCATGACCCCTTAAGACACATTGGAATTCTCAAGTGTGTCTTAAGAGGTCAGAGGACCCCTTAAGACACCTTAGGACACCTACAGAGTCCCCACAACCCCTTAATACACATTGGAATACTCAAGTGTGTCTTAAGGGGTATTAGGACCCCTTAAGACACACTTGAGCATTCCAATCTGTTAAAAAGGGTTATGGGGACTCCCTAAGGGTCTTAATATGCCTTATCATGCCTTAGGACTCCTAAGGAGTCCCCAGGACCCCTTTTGAAACACTGGAATGCTCAAGTATGTCTTAAGGGGTCCTAATACGCCTTATCACATGTTAGGACCCCTAGAGAGTCTCCATGAACCCTTAAGACACATTGAAATGCTCAAGTGTGTCTTAAGGGGTCGTACAACCCCTTAAAACACACTTGAGCATTCCAATGTGTCTTAAGGGGTCATGGGGACTCCCTAGGGGTCCTAGTACGCCTTATCATGCGTTAGGACCCCTAGAGAGTCCCCATGACCCCTTAAGACACATTGAAATGCTCAAGTGTGTCTTAAGGGGTCATAGGACCCCTTAAGACACACTTGAGCATTCCAATGTGTGAAAAGGGGTCATGGGGACTCCCTAGAGGTCCTAGTAAGCCTTATCATGTGTTAGGACCTTTATAGTGTCCCCATGACCCCTTAAGACACATTGGAATTCTCAAGTGTGTCTTAAGAGGTTAGAGGACCCCTTAAGACACACTTGAGCATTCCAATGTGTCAAAAGGGGTCATGGGGACTCTCTAGGGGTCCTAGTATGTCTCAGGACCCCTAGGGAGTCCCCATGACCCCTTTTGACACATTGGAATGCTCAAGTGTGTCTTAAGGGGTATTAGGACCCCTTAAGATATTACGACCCCTTAAGACACACTTAAGAGTTCCAATGTGTCAAAAAAGGTCATGGGGACTCCCTAGGGGTCCTAGTATGCCTTATCACACGTTAGGACCCCTAGGGAGTCCCCATGACCCCTTAAGACACATTGGAATACTAAAGTGTTCCAATGTCTCTTAAGGGGTCATGGGGACTCCCTAGGGGTCCTAGTATGCCTTATCATGCCTTAGGACCCCTAGGGAGTCCCCATGACCCCTTTTGACACATTGGAATGCTCAAGTGTGTTTTAAGGGGTCGTAGGACCCCTTAAGACACACTTGAGCATTCACTAATACATTTGGGGGCATTTTGCGAGGGCTATGTGTCGCAATTGCGACAGCTATGTGTCGCAATAGCAACACCCATAGACGTCGCTATTTTTTAGTCGCAAATTGCGACATCTATGGGTAGCCGTCGCAATTGCGACACATATCCCGTCGCAATGTGACTAAGATTTGTTAGCGGCATGGGCGTCGCCCCCCCGTCGCATGGCTTCGGAGGGCCGTTGCAATCGTGACGGACCTCCCAAGCAATTGCGACAGGCGCCTACATCGCATTGCGACGGGTTGCCGTCGCAATTGCGACGCCCGTGGGTGGATTAAAAAAAAAAATTAATTTAATACATTGCTAATGAACCACATTAATGCTTTTTTCTTTCAACAAATGAGGACAGCCACTGTAAAGACAACATGATAATGTACACTCACTGTAAGGACAGTCACAAATGAGGACATCTCACAGTGACTGTCCCTAGTGTAATTGCCACTTGAATGTATTGCTATTCAGCCACATTAATGCTTTTCTTCTTCAACAAATGAGGATAGTCACTGTAAAGACAACATGATAATGTACACTCACAGTGAGTGTACATTATCATGTTGTCTTTACAGTGACTATCCTCATTTGTTGAAGAAGAAAAGCATTAATGTGGCTGAATAGCAATACATTCAAGTGGCAATTACACTAGGGACAGTCACTGTGAGATGTCCTCATTTGTGACTGTCCTTACAGTGAGTGTACATTATCATGTGTTCTTTACAGTGAGTGTACATTATCATGTTGTCTTTACAGTGTCAATATATGCATTATTACTTAAACTGAAGAGTACTCTAAATAATATGTCATTGTGGAGTTCTGATTGCTTCCAATTTGATATACACTTGTTCTACTTATGTATCCAGTATCATGTAAGAAAAGTTGATGCTTTTAAAATAGATTCATTTAGCCATGAAATGCCTGTGCATGTTACATACAAGATTCCAAGGCCCAAAACTGATTACTCATTATAATTCATGTACAGAATGATAATCAACCACAACGAGGCATGCGTAGGCGCTGCTTAGATTTTGAGGCATCAGAAGCTCGTAGAAGAAACTTGACCAATGGCTCATGGAATGCAACAAACTTATTGCCTAAAACAGGAGCATTGGTAACCACAGATGATGGTTTTGAAAAGAACACTTCACCATCAATGTCACGTGAGGGAACTGCAATTTCTGATGGCAAGTAACTTGTAGTATATAAGAGAGATGTAGGTACAGATGCTGGGAATACATTGCTAATGAACCACATTAATGCTTTTTTCCTTCAACAAATGAGGACAGTCACTTTAAAGACAACATGATAATGTACACTCACTGTAAGGATAGTCACAAATGAGGACATCTCACAGTGACTGTCCCTTGTGTAATTGCCACTTGAATGTATTGCTATTCAGCCACATTAATGCTTTTCTTCTTCAACAAATGAGGATAGTCACTCTAAAGACAACATGATAATGTACACGGGCTGTAAGTGTACATTATCATGTTGTCTTTACAGTGACTGTCCTCCTTCAAGTGGCAATTACACAAGGGACAGTCACTGTAAAGGCAACATGATAATGTAGAGAAACGTTGTCATTTGTATTTTCAACAGTGCCGAGAGAGATTCCCTCCGCGAAATCACAGCTACAATTTCTGAGTACGTTGGGTTTATTTTTCTTTTGTCATTATTATGTAATCTGGTATTCAGCTGTTACAGAGCTAAAATACACAGAAATGAGGACATATCTGTGTTGAATTTATTGTTAGCGGCTTTGGTTATTTAGAAGTTTAATTTTATTTGTTCATCTTTCAAGCACAAACATTTTGTGGACCGTAACATCTTCATTGTTTCGGGTATGCAATGAAACAACCATAACTTGCAACTACCTTCACGGTACTTGTGTACATTATCATGTTGTCTTTACAGTGACTGTCCTCATTCAAGTGGCAATTACACAAGGGACAATCACTGTGAGATGTCCTCATTTGTGACAAGGACAGTCACACATGAGGACATCTCACAGTGACTGTCCCTTGTGTAATTGCCACTTGAATGTATTGCTATTCAACCACATTTATGGGCCCGTTTGGACCACAGCACACAGTAGCATCTACAAAGAAGAATATCCCAAGTGTAACAAGTTGTAAGAATATACCAACAGTTCTAAGAAGTTCCCTAGCACATAGTAGCATCTACAGAGAAGAATATACAACATGAGGGCAGCCACTGTAAAGACAACATGATAATGTACACTCATTGTATGTGTACATTATCATGTTGTCTTTACAGTGACTGTCCTCATTCAAGTGGCAATTACAGAAGGGACAGTCATTGTGAGATGTCCTCATTTGTGACAAGGATAGTCACACATGAGGACATCTCACAGTGATCGATTGTCCCTTGTGTAATTTCCACTTGAATGTATTGCTATTGAACCACATTAATGATTTTCTTCTTCAACAAATGAGGATAGTCACTCTAAAGAAAACATGATAATGTACACTCATTGTAAGGACAGTCACAAATGAGGACATCTCACAGTGACTGTCCCTTGTGTAATTACCACTTGAATTACACAAGGGACAGTCATTGTGAGATGTCCTCATTTGTGACAAGGATAGTCACACATGAGGACATCTCACAGTGATCGATTGTCCCTTGTGTAATTGCCACTTGAATGTATTGCTATTGAACCACATTAATGCTTTTCTTCTTCAACAAATGAGGACAGTCACTTTAAAGACAACATGATAATGTACACTCACTGTAAGGACAGTCACAAATGAAGACATCTCACAGTGACTGTCCCTTGTGTGATTGCCACTTGAATGTATTGCTATTCAGCCACATTAATGCTTTTCTTCTTCAACAAATGAGGATAGTCACTCTAAAGACAACATGATAATGTACACGGGCTGTAAGTGTACATTATCATGTTGTCTTTACAGTGACTGTCCTCCTTCAAGTGGCAATTACACAAGGGACAGTCACTGTAAAGGCAACATGATAATGTAGAGAAACGTTGTCATTTGTATTTTCAATAGTGCCGAGAGAGATTCCCTCCGCGAAATCACAGCTACAATTTCTGAGTACGTTGGGTTTATTTTTCTTTTGTCATTATTATGTAATCTGGTATTCAGCTGTTACAGATCTAAAATACCCAGAAATGAGGACATATCTGTGTTGAATTTATTGTTAGTGGCTTTGGTTATTTAGAAGTTTAATTTTATTTGTTCATCTTTCAAGCACAAACATTTTGTGGACCGTAACATCTTCATTGTTTTAGGTATGCAATGAAACAGCTGTAACTTGCAACTACCTTCACGGTACTTGTGTACATTATCATGTTGTCTTTACAGTGACTGTCCTCATTCAAGTGGCAATTACACAAGGGACAGTCACTGTGAGATGTCCTCATTTGTGACAAGGACAGTCACACATGAGGATATCTCACAGTGACTGTCCCTTGTGTAAATGCCACTTGAATGTATTGCTATTCAACCACATTTATGGGCCCGTTTGGACCACAGCACACAGTAGCATCTACAGAGAAGAATATCCCAAGTGTAACAAGTTGTAAGAATATACCAACAGTTCTAAGAAGTTCCCTAGCACATAGTAGCATCTACAGAGAAGAATATACAACATGAGGGCAGCCACTGTAAAGACAACATAATAATGTACACTCATTGTATGTGTACATTATCATGTTGTCTTTACAGTGACTGTCCTCATTCAAGTGGCAATTACAGAAGGGACAGTCATTGTGAGATGTCCTCATTTGTGACAAGGATAGTCACACATGAGGACATCTCACAGTGATCGATTGTCCCTTGTGTAATTGCCACTTGAATGTATTGCTATTGAACCACATTAATGCTTTTCTTCTTCAACAAATGAGGACAGTCACTCTAAAGACAACATGATAATGTACACTCATTGTAAGGACAGTCACAAATGAGGACATCTCACAATGACTGTCCCTTGTGTAATTGCCACTTGAATTACACAAGGGACAGTCATTGTGAGATGTCCTCATTTGTGACAAGGATAGTCACACATGAGGACATCTCACAGTGATCGATTGTCCCTTGTGTAATTGCCACTTGAATGTATTGCTATTGAACCACATTAATGCTTTTCTTCTTCAACAAATGAGGACAGTCACTCTAAAGACAACATGATAATGTACACTCACTGTAAGGACAGTCACAAATGAGGACATCTCATAGTGACTGTCCCTTGTGTGATTGCCACTTGAATGTATTGCTATTCAGCCACATTAATGCTTTTCTTCTTCAACAAATGAGGATAGTCACTCTAAAGACAACATGATAATGTACACGGGCTGTAAGTGTACATTATCATGTTGTCTTTACAGTGACTGTCCTCCTTCAAGTGGCAATTACACAAGGGACAGTCACTGTAAAGGCAACATGATAATGTAGAGAAACGTTGTCATTTGTATTTTCAACAGTGCCGAGAGAGATTCCCTCCGCGAAATCATAGCTACAATTTCTGAGTACGTTGGGTTTATTTTTCTTTTGTCATTATTATGTAATCTGGTATTCAGCTGTTACAGAGCTAAAATACCCAGAAATGAGGACATATCTGTGTTGAATTTATTGTTAGTGGCTTTGGTTATTTAGAAGTTTAATTTTATTTGTTCATCTTTCAAGCACAAACATTTTGTGGGCCGTAACATCTTCATTGTTTCGGGTATGCAATGAAATAGCCGTAACTTGCAACTACCTTCACGGTACTTGTGTACATTATCATGTTGTCTTTACAGTGACTGTCCTCATTCAAGTGGCAATTACACAAGGGACAGTCACTGTGAGATGTCCTCATTTGTGACAAGGACAGTCACACATGAGGACATCTCACAGTGACTGTCCCTTGTGTAATTGCCACTTGAATGTATTGCTATTCAACCACATTTATGGGCCCATTTGGACCACAGCACACAGTAGCATCTACAGAGAAGAATATCCCAGGTGTAACAAGTTGTAAGAATATACCAACAGTTCTAAGAAGTTCCCTAGCACATAGTAGCATCTACAGAGAAGAATATACAACATGAGGGCAGCCACTGTAAAGACAACATGATAATGTACACTCATTGTATGTGTACATTATCATGTTGTCTTTACAGTGACTGTCCTCATTCAAGTGGAAATTACACAAGGGATAGTCACTGTGAGATGTCCTCATTTGTGACAAGGACAGTCACACATGAGGACATCTCACAGTGACTGTCCCTTGTGTAATTGCCACTTGAATGTTTTGCTATTCAACCACATTTATGGGCCCGTTTGGACCGCGGCACATAGTAGCATCTACAGAGAAGAATATCCCAGGTGTAACAAGCTGTAAGAATATACCAACAGTTCTAAGAAGTTCCCTAGCACATAGTAGCATCTACAGAGAAGAATATGGGTCAACGAGGTTGACTTCAAAGCCATGCAATCTAATGGTAATAGTAATATCATAATTTGACATACTATCAGAAATACTTCCTAAATAGACTATTCAATCTTATAAGAGATGGATTCATGAGAACTATTATTTATGAAATATGAGTCAATGACTTTAATTAAAAAAATTACACAATCTAATTCTTGTAAAAATATCAAAATTTGACACATTGAAAATACCTTCCAAAAGTATCATTAATTGATTAATATGAATCACTACTCATGAAATATAATTTTATAAACCTAATCTAAAAACTACACAATAAAAATCTTAATAGCAATATTGTAAGAAACTATTCCCAAAAGCAAGCCTAACAAAATTTGATGAAAATAATTTTTGTTTCACTCAACTTTGACATTCACAACTTCCTCTTTTATTATAATAAGAAAAAAAATGTCTTTTTAGATATACCTCATGAACCATACTCGAATAATCTATCATTTTTCTTCTCAAAAACATATTTGCAGAGCCTGCTTCTTTTACTTGTTTGTACTTTTATCTCTCTGATGGAAAGGGTTCCTTCAGGACACATTTTTCCAAGTTCACTGCTTGAGATATTTGAGGAGGGTTCCCCTGCTTGAGTATCCATCCAACCCATATTCGAGTAGTTCTACAATTGCACAGTCTAAATTAATAATACTGACAATTGAATGACGAATGATGATACATAGAATTGATATAAACTAATCCTAAAAACACTAAAACATTATTAATATATTTATATTTCATAAATAAAATTGATATAAAAGATTTGGAAAGATACATTAAAAAATAGAAAAACAGTAATTTATAATAGAAGGAAACTTAAATTGCTATTTAAAAAAAAAACAAGAGTCTTAAATCTTATCATTTTGTTTCATTATCATCCATAAGTACACACTTCTAGCATAATAATTATATTTTACCACCCATAAAATGAAAAAAAGATTTTCACAAGAGAAATTGAAGCTAGATTATAAAAATGAACCATCTTATTGGAAACTGGAACTGTTATCATACCCAAAAGGACTACAAAATTTCACCTTATCATACCCAGATTTTTGCTTTGCCTGGCGGAGGGAAATTTGATCAGTAAAATTGACACAGAGTATGTTGTCTCCATTGTCATGCTGGATAACAAAACACCAACTTTAATGGGCATGTACTGTCCCTTGTGTAATTGCCACTTGAATGCATTGCTATTTGATGCAGGGGCATCCCTAATGCAAGCCAAAGACACCATGATTGAAGGAAGTTGCCATGAAGCCAAGGAGTCAAATCCTATCAATTGGAACATAAGATTTTCACCTTGGAGCTTTGAAGGATTGACTAGTGAAAGGTCCTTTTGATTGACAAATCAGAGTCTTTTTGAATGACAAATCAGAGTCTTTTTGAATGACAATAAATTAGAATAGGAGTTTTAGATGTTTTCTTGGTTTTTAATAAATATTAAGGATTGATTTTATCTCCTTATAAACATCCACTTGTTGGACACAAGACCCCTTGGTGACTTATAAACCTTGGGCATCTTTTGAGTCCTTGGATGAAATGAGCATAGTAAGTGTTTATTAGGTGTCTTTTAGATGTTGTTAAGAAGTTTGAAGGTCCAAAATAACTTTAATAAGGTTCCTAAAGTTTCACAACACATTTTTAACCTTCTCGGCAAAGTTGTTTGCAAAGTTGTAATGCAACTTTAAAAGTTGCTTAGCAAAGTTGACATTTGTTGGATAAACTGTTCTAACCACCTAGATGGTTGAACCAACGTTTGGAGAGCCTATTTTAGGCTTCAAATGGTCGAAGACAGACAGAGAACCAGTATTGTAATCATTTTGCTTTCATAAAAAATAAAAATAACCCTGTTTTAGTGCATTTCTGGTGAAAAACGAACTCTGTACGGCTGTACGGATGGTGGTTGGATGATAAAATTTTCCTGGAAGTTGTAATAGTGACATCTGATGCTTTGGAAGTTGGTTTGATTGATTCTCTTTATTTTATATCTAAGTTATTTCAAATTTTCTGTGCATTGTTTACAAACCCTCATTTTCAGGGTTTGACTGATGTAAAGACCTTAACTCACGTTTCAACCATTGGAATTCCTTCTTCCTTGGTGGAATGAGAGTTAAGGATGTATATTTGTATATTCTAAAAGCCCTGACTACTCTGCATCACTATTGAACCACATTAATGCTTTTTTCCTTCAACAAATGAGGACAGTCACTGTAAAGACAACATGATAATGTACACTCACTGTAAGGATAGTCACAAATGAGGAAATCTTAGAGTGATTATCCCTTGTGTAATTGCTGCTTGAATACATTGCTATTGAACCACATTAATGCTTTTTTCCTTCAAGTGGCAATTACACAAGGGACAGTCACTGTGAGATGTCCTCATTTGTGACAAGGACAGTCACACATGAGGACATCTCACAGTGACTATCCCTTGTGTAATTTCCACTTGAATGTATTGCTATTCAACCACATTTATGGGCTTGTTTGGACCACGGCACACAATAGCATCTACAGAGAAGAATATCCCAGGTGTAACAAGTTGTAAGAATATACCAACAGTTCTAAGAAGTTCCCTAGCACATAGTAGCATCTACAGAGAAGAATATACAACATGAGGGCAGCCACTGTAAAGACAACATGATAATGTACACTCATTGTATGTGTACATTATCATGTTGCCTTTACAGTGACTGTCCTCATTCAAGTGGCAATTACAGAAGGGACAGTCATTGTGAGATGTCCTCATTTGTGACAAGGATAGTCACACATGAGGACATCTCACAGTGATCGATTGTCCCTTGTGTAATTGCCACTTGAATGTATTGCTATTGAACCAAATTAATGCTTTTCTTCTTCAACAAATGAGGACAGTCACTCTAAAGACAACATGATAATGTACACTCATTGTAAGGACAGTCACAAATGAGGACATCTCACAGTGACTGTCTCTTGTGTAATTGCCACTTGAATTACACAAGGGACAGTCATTGTGAGATGTCCTCATTTGTGACAAGGATAGTCACACATGAGGACATCTCACAGTGATCGATTGTCCCTTGTGTAATTGCCACTTGAATGTATTGCTATTGAACCACATTAATGCTTTTCTTCTTCAACAAATGAGGACAGTCACTCTAAAGACAACATGATAATGTACACTCACTGTAAGGACAGTCACAAATGAGGACATCTCACAGTGATTGTCCCTTGTGTGATTGCCACTTGAATGTATTGCTATTCAGCCACATTAATGCTTTTCTTCTTCAACAAATGAGGATAGTCACTCTAAAGACAACATGATAATGTACACTCACTATAAGTGTACATTATCATGTTGTCTTTACAGTGACTGTCCTCCTTCAAGTGGCAATTACACAAGGGATTTGTGTTTTCATTTGTGTTTTCAACAGCGCCGTAACCCTCCGCGAAATCACATCGGGATATAAGGGCAAAACAAACAAGAACGTTGTCATTTGTATTTTCAACAGCGCTGAGAGAGATAAACAAACTTAAAACTCAGACTTAAGAAAGATGAAGGCAATGCTTCAAAAGGCCAATGCCCTAAATACGGGAAAACACAATACCACCATTAAACGATGCCCTAGTCACCGTATCAATGCTGCCAGCTCCGTACCAGTATGCTGACTGCTCACTTTCATCCTGTGATAAAGGTAACTTCATTAATCATACTTGAAATGGCAGCATACGAACTAAAGCTGATGAACATTTATAAACTAAAAGTTTAAAACTACAGATTACAAATGTAGTAGTTTCATACGAAAAGAACTTGATGTCTGAAATTTACCATTAGAAGTATCCAAAGGAATACCACAGTACTGTTGAACTTGGAGAATCGGAGATGATCTACACAGCAAGGTTCAACAGCTGTAAGGACTGTTACACCATCTTTAGCATTTGAATACATTTTCTCCTTGGCTTCTGGTGGATCCTCAAAGACCCCCAATGACGTTTTCCCTACAATTATCAATTGTTTGTCAGTATGAGATATTAATAAATAAACATACGGGTGATTAATAATTTTGTACGTACCTGGAAATCTCTTAAACCATATGCTAAATCTATTTCCCTTTGCGTAACATTAGAATCTCCATTACGATGAGCTTCTTTAACCAATGAAGATACACCTTCCCATGTTAATGTGTGACCAGAATGTTGACATCGTTCAATCCATACCGTCATCCAATCAAGATTGTTTGCAATATACAAATGTAGTGCATCCCACTCTCGAGCAACTGTACAAAAAAAAAATAGACGACTTACAACCGATTTATTTTGAAGATTAAGAAATAATTTATTACAATAACATCTTATAATTTATTACCTGTCACTTTCCTCAATCTACCTTTCCCCATCAAGTACTCCCCTTTGAATTTTTTAAAAGGGTCGAGATCCCAAATGCGATCTACATGGATATTTGAAGCAAACTTAGGAAGATATTCAGTAATGTACACCATAGTCTGGTATACCATGTATCCCTCTACCATAGAACCCTCAGGATGTGCTCTTTGTCGAACCAAAGCCTTCAAAGATTTCAAGTGCCTCTCAACCATCCACATTGACCTAGTGTGTGCAGGTCCACACAATTCAATCTCCTCAACTTGGTGTATGAGGTAGTGTTCTTGTGCATTGAAAAAAGTTGGAGGTAGACACTTTTGCATTTCACACAATAAATGAGGAATTCTTCTCTTCCAATAGTTTATATCTTCTTTATGGATTTCTTTAGATGACAACCACCTACATTAAGAGATTCAAGTCACAAAAAATATATAAATACGAGACTTTACAAAATAATATACAATAGATTACATAGCAAGAAAAACAAATCGCAAATATAATAAATATATACAACAAATTGAACAGATATTACTGCTTACCTCATGTATTTTCCAAGATCATATATCACTTGTTTGATGTTATTGTTGAAGTGCTCTGGGAGAGATAGAGGTAGCACGTACTGCAGTAATTATAAACCAATCATTTCATTATTTTCTAACATAACATAATGAATAGTACACGTAGTTTATGAATATATTGTAAATACAGAAGAACATAACTTACCTTGATGAAAGTATGCCAATCATGCATTTTGAGCCCTGGCCCAAATTCACTTTTCTTTGATATGAGATTGCTTATGTTCCCAGCAAATCCTGTGGGAAATTGAATTTTTCGTATGACTTCTTTTATGGCATCACTTTGCTGCTCCGTTAATAACCAAGGAAGGGCACTTATATTAATCTGATCTCTATTGCTATTTGAGTGAATGAAATTCTTCAGTGCATGATTGGATTCATGAATGTCATTACAAATTTTGACAATTTTTTCTTTGTCATGCCTTCCATCCAGTATTTTCCACAATGTCTCTGTTATATTCTTTCCAACATGCATAAGATCAAACAAATGCACAATTTGTAGGTCCTCGTAGTAGGGCAACCTACTAAATTGTCTGGGATAGCTTTTTAGTCCCTTTGGAAGGTTGTCAATAGTGCCTTGACGACCTTCACGATCATCAATTACATAATTAGTAAACAAAAATCACAATAGAAATATATAAATTACAAACATAAACCATTAACTGGAATGACATTACCTCGACGATTAATTCTATTATATTCCAACTTCCATAGGTGAGGTGTCATTCTTCGTGGCTTTGATGTAGTCTCTTCTTTCCCATTGAAAAGATGTTTTTCCATACTTCAATACTTATGATTCCTGTGGAGGAAGTGTCTGTACTCATCAAACACATGCTTTCCTAAACTTTTTGAATGACGAGATTTCATCTTTGGACCACAAACTGGACATGCAAATTTTCCCTTTGTTTGAAGACCTACAAGATAATGATATAATTGGATTATTAAATATGTTGATTTTTATAATTAGAATTATCATGCGCAACTTGAATTCACTATAACATACCACAAAAATGTGTTAGCCCTGGGGCATCATGTATTGTCCATACAAGTATTACATGGAATTGAAATTGTCTTTGTCCTATTGGTCTAGACACGTCATACATAGTGACACCGTTCCATAACTCCACCAACTCGTCAATAAGAGGCTCAATATATACATTCATATCTTTAACTTGATATTTACCTACTTGAATGAACATTAACATTACATAATTATTGTGACCATTTTACTGTAAGATTTGTAAGTACATGTAAATTAATAACTATCAAATGATAAAATACCTGGAACAATCATTGCCAACATAATGTGCTCCCTCTTTATTGACATCCACAGAGGAATGTTATTGTTGATAACAAAAACAGGCCACACCGAGCAAATAGATCTCATCTCTCCAAATGGATTGACACCATCCGCTGCCAATGAAAGCCTGAGATTACGAGGTTCTTCTTTGAAGTGTTGCCACTTTTCCTCTATGTGCATAAATGCTGAACCATCCGCAGGGATTCAAATAATGTCATCTCGACTTCTATTGCGTGCATGGTAATCCATAAATTGTGCCAAGCTAGTACACCTGAATAATTGTCGCATCCGTGGAATAATGGGGATGTAACGAAGAACCTTGTGAGGCACCTTTTTTGTTATTCGATCTGTTCGATATCTACTCGTATGACATACAGGGCATTGTGTTGCAAATTCATGTTCTTTATAATATATAATATGATCATTGGGACAAGCATGTATTGCTTGATACTCCATTCCAATATCTTTCATAATAGCAGATAATTCTCGATATGAGCGAGGTAGAATATTTGATGGTGGTAACAAAAACTCGCCTATCAATCTACAGCAAAAAATATAAGTTGTTAATATAAACAATATTAGTGGTACATTATTCACCCTTTGTTAACTATAAAGACATATATGACATACCTTAACATACGTGACATTGTTACGTTGGATAAACCATTCATAACCTTCAAGTTCAACAACAACAATACAACAGAGAGAAGAGTTGTTTGGGAGTCTTTGTATAGGGGCTCGTATGCCTTCTCAAGTAGAGGTACATCAAGGCTATCATCATCATCATGATCAGATCCGCTTGGACTAAATGTGTCATGGATCAATGTATTTATACCATCATCTTCAATTGTGTTTTCTGGCACATGATCGTCATCTTCCATGGGATCATTATCTTCACCTTGGATATTCGCACCCCCATGTTCCTCCATATCATGTACTTCCTTGGGGAGATCAACCTATATAAAATGGATTAACATAAATAAACCATGATCTTCAACTCATCATCAAGTGATTTCATATGTATATAAATTGTTAAAATGATATAATGAACAACTTACCAGTGGATGATAGTCATGCCCCCCTTCAATGTGACCATTCTCCCTACAATGTCTCTTAACTGTTTTGATTAGCAATCTTCTACGGTTTAAGCCCTTACAAATTTTGCAGGGACAATAACATTTTCCATCACCTTTTCTTTTCAAGTTAGACCACAATCTAGTGATTGTCTCCCTATGTTGTTCTTCACTTATATTATCTGACATGATCGTTCTTCGCAGGAAGCAAAAATTGGGCTATGAAAACTTTGGTCTACAACTTTCAGTGACTAAGCAAAATTGTCAAAAGTACACAAATCTTCTTAGACCTAGTTAAATCCTTTAATATTTTAAAAGTCTAGTTAAAATATACATTAGATTAAAAAATATACAATTTTCATGCCTGAGCGCGCGGCTACGACTAGTGCAATGGTCTTCTTGCTTAGCTCTAGAAGCTCTCTAGCAATCAAAACATATAAGCTACAAGGCCTAACAGCAATTTCAAAACATATAAGCTACAAGGCAAGACATATTACATGACATGGCAAAAGGATTAAAATATACATTAGATTAAAATATATACAATTTTCAAACCTGAGCGCGCGGCTATAACTCGTGCAATGGTCTTCTTGCTTAGCTCTAGAAGCTCTCCAGCAATCAAAACATATAAGCTATTAGAATTCATTAACTTTCTGTAATTGGAAAACTCTATTTGATATTAGACCGTAAACTACTACTATTCTCTCCATAAGAACTAAGTACAAAATTCTTTCAAGTTCACATCCATGATTCCCTTTAGATTAAAATATACAGCAAAAATAAGCTAAAAGTCTAGTTAAAATATACATTAGATTAAAAAATATACAATTTTCAAACCTGAGCGCGTGGCTATAACTCGTGCAATGGTCTTCTTGCTTAGCTTTAGAAGCTCTCCAGCAATCAAAACATATAAGCTACAAGGCCTAATAGCAATTTCAAAACAAGGGTCATCAAAAGAACCAAAAACAATGTGTGCAAACAATACCTTGTGAAGTGGTATAGACAATTAGAAGATGCTACTATGTGCTAGGGAACTTCTTAGAACTGTTGGTATATTCTTACAACTTGTTACACCTGGGATATTCTTCTCTATAGATGCTACTGTGTGCCATGGTCCAAACAGGCCCATAAATGTGGTTGAATAGCAATACATTCAAGTGGCTTACACAAGGGACAGTCACTGTGAGATATCCTCATGTGTGACTGTCCTTGTCACAAATGAGGACATCTCACAGTGACTGTCCCTTGTGTAATTGCCACTTGAATGAGGTCAGTCACTGTAAAGAGAACATGATAATGTACACATACAATGAGTGTACATTATCATGTTGTCTTTACAGTGGCTTCCCTCATGTTGTATATTCTTCTCTGTAGATGCTACTACGTGCTAGGGAACTTCTTAGAACTGTTGGTATATTCTTACAACTTGTTACACCTGGGATATTCTTCTCTGTAGATGCTACTATGTGTCGTGGTCCAAACGGGCCCATAAATGTGGTTGAATAGCAATACATTCAAGTGGCAATTACACAAGGGACAGTCACTGTGAGATGTCCTCATGTGTGACTGTCCTTGTCACAAATGAGGACATCTCACAGTGACTGTCCCTTGTGTAATTAAGTATTGTGGGGAAGCATTCTAAATAACCAAAGCCGCTAACAATAAATTCAACACAGATATGTCCTCATTTCTGGGTATTTTAGCTCTCTAACAGCTGAATACCAGATTAAATAATAATGACAAAAGAAAAATAAACCCAACGTACTCAGAAATTGTAGCTGTGATTTTGCGGAGGGAATCTCTCTCGGCGCTGTTGAAAACACAAATGACAACCCGCTTGATTTCGCGGAGGGAATCTCTCTCGGTGCTGTTCAAAACACAAATGACAACCCGCTTGATTTCGCGGAGGGAATCTCTCTCGGCGCTGGTGAAAACACAAATGACAACGTTCCTTTTTTTTTTTGCACTTATATCCCGACCAACATAAGGTCCATTTGTAATACAACATGATAATGTACACTTACAGTGAGTGTACATTATCATGTTGTCCTTAGAGTGACTATCCTCATTTGTTGAAGAAGAAAAGCATTAATGTGGCTGAATAGCAATACATTCAAGTGGCAATTACACAAGGGACAGTCACTATGAGATGTCCTCATTTGTGACTGTCCTTACAGTGAGTGTACATTATCATGGTGTCTTTAGAGTGACTGTCCTCATTTTTTGAAGAAGAAAAGCATTAATGTGGTTCAATAGCAATACATTCAAGTGGCAATTACACAAGGGACAATCACTGTGAGATGTCCTCATGTGTGACTGTCCTTGTCACAAATGAGGACATCTCACAATGACTGTCCCTTGTGTAATTCAAGTGGCAATTACACAAGGGACAGTCACTGTGAGATGTCCTCATTTGTGACTGTCCTTACAATGAGTGTACATTATCATGTTGTCTTTAGAGTGACTGTCCTCATTTGTTGAAGAAGAAAAGCATTAATGTGGTTCAATAGCAATACATTCAAGTGGCAATTACACAAGGGACAATGTCATGAGCCGTGACATATTGAACTTAGTATAATAATAAAATGATTAGATGATATATAATAATCTATTATTAATGGTATATAACAATAATATATAATTATTATCAAAAGATAATAATAATATATAGTTAGCATAATAAGTAATATGTTAATTAAATAATATTAAAATATTAATAAATAATATAATTATGATTATAATTATAATATAAATTAATAATAAATAATTATTAATAAATTATATATATTATATTATAATAATATATTAAGTAATAATATTAAATCAATTATTGATATAATAATTTTAATATATAAATAATATTAATAAACCTCTCAATATAAAACAATATGTTATCACTATAATAATATTTATTATAATATTATTAATATTACTAACATCATTAATTATAATATTTAATAATAACAATAACATTAATAATAATAATAATAATAATAATAATAACGTTTAAAAGCAATATCGAATATCTGTAATCGATATACATCTACATTAAACATCTGCATTATCTATCACGATGAGGAATGAAGAAGTGATACAACAATCACTAGTCATTACACATCGATACCATGAGAGGATGATTAATGAACCAAATACTATGAAGTCAAGATCAACATGATATGAATAAGGGATAGGTCGCTATGTGTTTCAGAAGATGTATTGATAAGCAAGAAGGATAACCATTCATATATTATAAATAATCATTAATTGCACAAATTTAGACAATGACATATCTGATAAAGCAATATCAAACATGAAGACCCACTAGCAAATATGCACCATCACTTCCTATGTTATCATGACAATAACATAAACTAGATTGAATTCTACTATCTATATCAATAGACACCACATAGGAGGATATCGACTAAAGGATTGAAAGATTATCGATTGTCTGAGATAAACCACATCTTGTAGAAACACAAAAGCATCAGTGATTATATCACAAGCTATTGATGAATGAGCATCAGTCATGGATAATAAGTACAATGTATCCTTAAGTATTAACAGGAATGGAAGTCAATTTGAAGATCAAACTCCATTACCAGCAATCAACCAATAAATGGACAATTATCAGAAAATGATATCGACTTATATCAGAGTAGAAAGATTGGATATCATCATAACAATATGGGATAAGGCAAGAGTTAATATCGATTGACTAAATACTAATGATAGTTAGACCAAACTAATACAAACACAATGGATGTTAACTACTGGTTGCACTACCAATTAGGGAAGATTACCTTCATAAAAAGATTTGATATTGAGTCAATCTGGGAGTTATCTATGATCAGAAAATAATGAAATAATATTATGTGAACTGTCGGATTATGGAAAGGTGTGATTAACAAAGGGACATGGAGGAAGAAACAAGACACGTCTCATTCATAGCATCTCTTCATTTGTTAAAGACAATATAAGAATGCATTCTCGTCAGTCACTCAAGGCATCATTAGAACTTTATTTACTTATCCATATTTGGATATACTCAATAGAGCATCTGCCTTTGGCAGTTTGGTTTCAAGTTTATCATTGCAGATCAGAGACAACACCATGATTGCACAGATAGAAAGGATAGTCAGAAACAACATCAATATTTGAAGTTGCAAGCATATAATTCAGAATCTGAAATAGCAACATATCACTCATAGCGATATTACACATTTGCATAATTACATCATCATATCAGACACAGTAAATACATTGCTGTAAGCAATACTTATTGATTGTATATCGATATTGTTTATATCAGACATACCATCATTATACTATCACTATAAGTGATAGGAAACATCATATTCATAGCATATTTCATATCATTATATCCGACAGTGCTATTAAACATATTGGTATCAATATCATCTTGCACACATATTGTGATTGAATCTGAAATAGCGGTTGATATCTTAAGTAACCTCCATTACTTAGTTTAATTGTAAGTATCTAATAGAGTAAGTCTGAGAAGTGGAGTAATTGTTCCTATTTTCCAAGTTAGCCAAAAAGGGGGACATTACAGACAATCACTGTGAGATGTCCTCATGTGTGACTGTCCTTGTCACAAATGAGGACATCTCACAATGACTGTCCCTTGTGTAATTCAAGCGGCAATTACACAAGGGACAGTCACTGTGAGATGTCCTCATTTGTGACTGTCCTTACAGTGAGTGTACATTATCATGTTGTCTTTAGAGTGACTGTCCTCATTTGTTGAAGAGAAAAGCATTAATGTGGTTCAATAGCAATACATTCAAGTGACAATTACACAAGGGACAATCACTGTGAGATGTCCTCATGTGTGACTATCCTTGTCACAAATGAGGACATCTCACAATGACTGTCCCTTATGTAATTCAAGCAGAAATTACACAAGGGACAGTCACTGTGAGATGTCCTCATTTGTGACTGTCCTTACAGTGAGTGTACATTATCATGTTGTCTTTAGAGTGACTGTCCTCATTTTGTTGAAGAAGAAAAGCATTAATGCGGTTCAATAGCAATACATTCAAGTGGCAATTACACAAGGGACAATCACTGTGAGATGTCCTCATGTGTGACTGTCCTTGTCACAAATGAGGACATCTCACAATGACTGTCCCTTGTGTAATTCAAGCAGCAAGTACACAAGGGACAGTCACTGTGAGATGTCCTCATTTGTGACTATCCTTACAGTGAGTGTACATTATCATGTTGTCTTTAGAGTGACTGTCCTCATTTGTTGAAGAAGAAAAGCATTAATTTGGTTCAATAGCAATACATTCAAGCGGCAATTACACAAGGGACAGTCACTGTGAGATGTCCTCAATTTGTTGACTGTCCTTACAGTGAGTGTACATTATCATGTTGTCTTGAGAGTGACTGTCCTCATTTGTTGAAGAAGAAAAGCATTAATGTGGTTCAATAGCAATACATTCAAGTGGCAATTACACAAGGGACAATCGATCACTGTGAGATGTCCTCATGTGTGACCTTTGTGAAGGCAAGTGCCAATTTGTACCCAAGTTACCAATATTGTGGCAAAAGTGGGAATGAAGCATTTAGGGGTCAAATTGGGCAAAGAAGTGTAGAAGTGGCCTATGTGAGGTCTAAATAGCCTAACTAAGTCATGGTTAGGGTCTTATGGTGTTTGAACAATAAGTTTTGAACCAAAATCCCAAAGGTTGTAACAAGTTGTCAATGTTGTCATTCACAACATTGACAACATTTGTGCAAGGGAGCATTTTCGAGTAAGATGGTTATGTAACTATATGAAACCATTTAATTAGGCATCAGATCAACTATAAGATGCCTCCATCGATCTGTGCAAAAGGTTGGGGGGAAAAACATTTGGAATTAAGAAGATTTGTAGAGTAACACGGTTTTAGTGAATTCTTGAGTTTTTTGTTTCTTTGTTTTCAGTTGATTAATGGATTAGATAGCTCGCAGTGTCTATTGGAAAAGTTAGTAACAAGTTGTTTTTTTATTCTGTGTTGTGTTTTTTTTGAGTTTTGAAGCATTCCAACTAGTTTGTTAATTCTTTTGTTAAGTACCCTATCATTGGTTTGAACCAGGCAGGTTGAACAAATGGAGTCTTAGCTCATCATTCCATTGTCAATTTTGTACGGGCTCTTGAATGGGTGAGGAGACTCCATGTACTATATGTTTGGAAGGAGGGGCCCTGGGAAGCTCATTTTCTATGTTTGCAATGATGTCCTAGGTGAGTCAGTTGAGCACAGTTAGGGATGACAAATCATTACAAGAAGATTACAACAAGTTGAATGCATTGGTTGCTTCAACTAAAATCTCATGGAGAGGTAGATACACATCTAAAGAAGCCCCAAGTCAAATTAGAAGATTGGGTGAGTTTCTTTGGCTGCTAAGAAAACAAACTCTTAGTCAGAATGTCCAAGTTGTGTCAAAATACTTGTTTTCAGGCATGGCTGTAGCAGTTGGTGTACAAAAAATCTAGGAGGAGAAGACCTTAGATATCTTGGAGTTCTCAATAAAGGGCATCTGAATCCTAAGCCCTTTAGGTGGCTTAATATAAACAAAAAGGCTTGACAAAGGCCTAATTGCTAGCAGCCTATTTTTGGGTGCAATTGGCATGGTTTGATGAACCGGATTGAAGTACTGATGAAAAGTATAGGTGAAGGAGTAATATTGAAACCAATAGAGGTCCTAGTGGCCAGCCTCTCCATGGAGTAAAGTTCTAGTTGAATGTGTTTCAATTTGTGAAGACAAGACTAGGAGTGTCCTAGTAGCTAGATTGGTATTGAGCAGAGTTCGTTGTATTTCTTGTTGGTGTGCACTAGTTGAAGGAGTGGGATCTTGGGTAGAGATACCTAAAGAGTGTAGGGATAGTTAAGTACCCTATCAAGTCAAAACATTGGCCTAAAGAGACCTAGTGAAGGATAGGGAGTGAGCAAGACAAAGTGTTACATCAATTAACAAGATCATTTTTTGGTAATTGTGTACATTATCATGTTGTCTTTACAGTGACTGTCCTCATTTGTTGAAGAAGAAAAGCATTAATGTGGTTCAATAGCAATACATTCAAGTGGAAATTACACAAGGGAATATCACTATGACATGTCCTAAGTGTGACTGTCCTTGTCACAAATGAGGACATCTCACAGTGACTATCCCTTGTGTAATTGCCACTTGAATGAGGATAGTCACTGTAAAGACAACATGATAATGTACACAAGTACCGTGAAGGTAGTCACAAGTTAGGGCTGTTTCATTGCATACCCGAAACAATGAAGACATTACAGTCCACAAAACGTTTGTGCTTGAAAGATGAACAAATAAAATTAAACTTCTAAATAACCAAAGCCGCTAACAATAAATTCAACACAGATATGTCCTCATTTCTGGGTATTTTAGCTCTCTAACAGCTGAATACCAGATTACATAATAATGACAAAAGAAAAATAAACCCAACGTACTCAGAAATTGTAGCTGTGATTTCGCGGAGGGAATCTCTCTCGGCACTGTTGAAAACACAAATGACAACGTTCTTGTTTTTTTTGCCCTTATATCCCGATGTGATTTCGCGGAGGGTTACGGTGCTGTTGAAAACACAAATGACAACGTTCCTTTTTTTTTTTGCCCTTATATCCCAACAACATCGCAATTGCAAGTTAGGGCTGTTTCACTGCATACCCGAAACAATGAAGACGTTACGGTCCACAAAATGTTTGTGCTTGAAAGATGAACAAATAAAATTAAACTTCTAAATAACCAAAGCCGCTAACAATAAATTCAACATAGATATGTCCTCATTTCTGGGTATTTTATGTTAGAGTAGTCATATTATAGCTAATAATTAATTTATTTAATTATTAGTCTATTATTCTCTACACTTAAGTTAGACTTAGGCATCTCATTATTCTTTAGGGTTTTCGCCTTTAGGGTTTTGGTATCCTTTTATAAGGATTCCCTCTTTGTATTTCATTCATTCACTTATTGGATCATAATAGAAATTTGCTCTTTGCATGTCCATAAGATGTCTCTGGCTTTTTGGCCTCCATGATTTTTCTTGCTTCTGTTCTTTGCTTCTTCCATGTGACAGGTTTATGCATGCAGGTGTTCTTGGGAGATTAGTTTTTCACCTAATCTAACATGGTATCAGAGCCATCTTGTTGCTCGCTGTTCGTGTTTTGTTGAAGTGATTCAGATGCAGGAGGGTTTCAGAAAAATTTCAGTTCTGGTACTCTCTGCAGGACGTTATTTTTTGTTTCTTTTTTTGCCTGCAAAAAAGAAAAAATAAAATTTTGGGGGGTATTTTGAGCAAAAACGGACGCCCGCCATTGCGATCAGGAAGGTCCGAGAGTCAAAAATCATATAAAATTTGTAATTTTTGGCCACTGTGGCATCTGAGAGAAAAATTTTGCCCTCCTAGGGCCGTACGGCTCGAAAATCAAAAAAAAATATATAAAAAATCATTGTTTTTAATGATTTGCGTTTAAAATAAACGCGGCCAGTGTTAACTGTTTGGGCCGCCGTCGCGCCACCCCAGCGCCACCTGCGCCCGACCACAGCGCCACCAGCGGCCACCGCGCCGCCAATCTGCGGCCTCTGCCGCCCGTGCCACCCGCCCGCACCCGCGCCCCGTGCCGCCGCCGCCATCCGTGGCCACCGCTCCGCTGCAGCACCCTCCGTGGCCTCCCCTCCGCCGGCCCCGCTCCGCCCACCGCTCCGCCGGCCGCTCGGCGGATTTTTAAGCCCGCGGGCCCTAACGGCGGTCATATGGATGACCGGGAGCTCCGGTTCCAGCCCCCTGCGCGCGCCATGCGCCCAGGGGCCTTTTTTTTTAGCCCCAGGGGCTTAAACCTATGTTTTGAAGCTTTTGGGGGTACCCTGGACGTTTCTCGCTCTACAGGGAGCATCCGGGGGTCTTTTTCTGACTTCCATATACCGTCGGAAAGCTCTTTCTGAGCACTTTTTGATGGTGGAGGTTAGGGTTTTTGGTTCCACCATTTCAATAACTTTTTTTGCTGTTGTTGTCTGATGTCTCTTTTTGCCTTCCGGGAGTCATATCTGGCTCATCCGGACTCCTTTTTTGGCAAACAAGATATCGTCGGAAAGCTGGTTCAGTGTGCTATTCAGTGGTTGAGGTTATTTTTCCAGATTCTACTCTAGGTTTTCACTCCTCCGTGTTTGGCAGTTTATGCCATCTGGTGGAGTGCTTGGTTCTACAGGTCCGGGGATCTCTTCTTCTGAGTTCATAGCTCACTCTTCTTTCTGACTTTTGAGCTTGCATGCTCTTCTGTTGCATTCTTTTTTTTGTAAACGCACTGAGATAAAGTGCCCTCTTCTGCATTTCTGGGATCTTTTTCACCTGGTTCAGTTTTAGTATTCGCACTCAGTTATAAAGTGCCATGGGGGGAT